>JABACO010000002.1:54911-106325 GCA_013339895.1 Ephydatia muelleri | reverse complement strand
AGGCACATACCTCATGCCCACCTTTGAGCACACTACCTCATGCCCCACCTTTGAGCACACTACCTCATGCCCCACCTTTGAGCACACTACCTCATGCCCCACCTTGAGCACACTACCTCATGCCCACCTTTGAGTACACTACCTCATGCCCCACCTTTGAGCACACTACCTCATGCCCCACCTTTGAGCACACTACCTCATGCCCCACCTTTGAGTACACTACCTCATGCCCCACCTTTGAGTACACTACCTCATGCCCCACCTTTGAGTACACTACCTCATGCCCCACCTTTGAGTACACTACCTCATGCCCCACCTTTGAGCACACTACCTCATGCCCCACCTTTGAGCACACTACCTCATGCCCCACCTTTGAGCACACTACCTCATGCCCCACCTTTGAGTACACTACCTCATGCCCCACCTTTGAGCACACTACCTCATGCCCCACCTTTGAGCACACTACCTCATGCCCCACCTTTGAGTACATACCTCATGCCCCACCTTTGAGTACACTACCTCATGCCCCACCTTTGAGTACACTACCTCATGCCCCACCTTTGAGTACACTACCTCATGCCCCACCTTTGAGCACACTACCTCATGCCCCACCTTTGAGCACACTACCTCATGCCCCACCTTTGAGCACACTACCTCATGCCCCACCTTTGAGCACACTACCTCATGCCCCACCTTTGAGCACACTACCTCATGCCCCACCTTGAGCACACTACCTCATGCCCCACCTTTGAGTACACTACCTCATGCCCCACCTTTGAGTACACTACCTCATGCCCCACCTTTGAGCACACTACCTCATGCCCCACCTTTGAGCACACTACCTCATGCCCCACCTTTGAGTACACTACCTCATGCCCCACCTTTGAGCACACTACCTCATGCCCCACCTTTGAGCACACTACCTCATGCCCCACCTTTGAGTACACTACCTCATGCCCCACCTTTGAGTACACTACCTCATGCCCCACCTTTGAGTACACTACCTCATGCCCCACCTTGAGCACACTACCTCATGCCCCACCTTTGAGTACACTACCTCATGCCCCACCTTTGAGCACACTACCTCATGCCCCACCTTTGAGTACACTACCTCATGCCCCACCTTTGAGCACATACCTCATGCCCCACCTTTGAGTACACTACCTCATGCCCCACCTTTGAGCACACTACCTCATGCCCCACCTTTGAGTACACTACCTCATGCCCCACCTTTGAGTACACTACCTCATGCCCCACCTTTGAGTACACTACCTCATGCCCCACCTTTGAGCACACTACCTCATGCCCCACCTTTGAGCACACTACCTCATGCCCCACCTTTGAGTACACTACCTCATGCCCCACCTTTGAGCACACTACCTCATGCCCCACCTTTGAGCACACTACCTCATGCCCCACCTTTGAGTACACTACCTCATGCCCACCTTTGAGTACACTACCTCATGCCCCACCTTTGAGTACACTACCTCATGCCCCACCTTTGAGCACACTACCTCATGCCCCACCTTTGAGTACACTACCTCATGCCCCACCTTTGAGCACACTACCTCATGCCCCACCTTTGAGTACACTACCTCATGCCCCACCTTTGAGCACACTACCTCATGCCCCACCTTTGAGTACACTACCTCATGCCCCACCTTTGAGTACACTACCTCATGCCCCACCTTTGAGTACACTACCTCATGCCCCACCTTTGAGTACACTACTCATGCCCCACCTTTGAGTACACTACCTCATGCCCCACCTTTAAGTACACTACCTCATGCCCCACCATTGAGCACACTACCTCATGCCCCACCTTTGAGCACACTACCTCATGCCCCACCATTGAGCACACTACCTCATGCCCCACCTTTGAGCACACTACCTCATGCCCCCATTGAGCACACTACCTCATGCCCCACCTTTGAGCACACCTCATGCCCCACCTTTGAGTACACTACCTCATGCCCCACCTTTGAGTACACTACCTCATGCCCCACCTTGAGCACACTACCTCATGCCCACCTTTGAGTACACTACCTCATGCCCCACCTTTGAGCACACTACCTCATGCCCCACCTTTGAGTACACTACCTCATGCCCCACCTTTGAGCACACTACCTCATGCCCCACCTTTGAGTACACTACCTCATGCCCCACCTTTGAGTACACTACCTCATGCCCCACCTTTGAGTACACTACCTCATGCCCCACCTTTGAGTACACTACCTCATGCCCCACCTTTGAGTACACTACCTCATGCCCCACCTTTGAGTACACTACCTCATGCCCCACCATTGAGCACACTACCTCATGCCCCACCTTTGAGCACACTACCTCATGCCCCACCATTGAGACACTACCTCATGCCCCACCTTTGAGCACACTACCTCATGCCCCACCATTGAGCACACTACCTCATGCCCCACCTTTGAGTACACTACCTCATGCCCCACCTTTGAGCACACTACCTCATGCCCCACCATTGAGCACACTACCTCATGCCCCACCTTTGAGCACACTACCTCATGCCCCACCATTGAGCACACTACCTCATGCCCCACCTTGAGTACACTACCTCATGCCCCACCTTTGAGTACACTACTCATGCCCCACCATTGAGCACACTACCTCATGCCCCACCTTTGAGTACACTACC
Organism: Ephydatia muelleri; assembly: GCA_013339895.1. Taxonomy (NCBI): domain Eukaryota; kingdom Metazoa; phylum Porifera; class Demospongiae; order Spongillida; family Spongillidae; genus Ephydatia; species Ephydatia muelleri. Next base: position 103,660 of record JABACO010000002.1, on the reverse strand, counting down.
TCATGCCCCACCTTTGAGTACACTACCTCATGCCCCACCTTTGAGTACACTACCTCATGCCCCACCTTTGAGTACACTACCTCATGCCCCACCTTTGAGTACACTACCTCATGCCCCACCTTTGAGTACACTACCTCATGCCCCACCTTTGAGTACACTACCTCATGCCCCACCATTGAGCACACTACCTCATGCCCCACCTTTGAGCACACTACCTCATGCCCCACCATTGAGCACACTACCTCATGCCCCACCTTTGAGTACACTACCTCATGCCCCACCTTTGAGTACACTACCTCATGCCCCACCTTTGAGTACACTACCTCATGCCCCACCATTGAGCACACTACCTCATGCCCCACCTTTGAGCACACTACCTCATGCCCCATTGAGCACACTACCTCATGCCCCACCTTTGAGTACACTACCTCATGCCCCACCTTTGAGCACACTACCTCATGCCCCACCTTTGAGCACACTACCTCATGCCCCACTTTTGAGCACACTACCTCATGCCCCACCTTTGAGCACACTACCTCATGCCCCACCTTTGAGCACACTACCTCATGCCCCACCATTGAGCACACTACCTCATGCCCCACCTTTGAGTACACTACCTCATGCCCCACCTTTGAGCACACTACCTCATGCCCCACCTTTGAGCACACTACCTCATGCCCCACCTTTGAGTACACTACCTCATGCCCCACCTTTGAGCACACTACCTCATGCCCCACCTTTGAGCACACTACCTCATGCCCCACCTTTGAGTACACTACCTCATGCCCCACTTTTGAGCACACTACCTCATGCCCCACCTTTGAGTACACTACCTCATGCCCCACCTTTGAGTACACTACCTCATGCCCCACCTTTGAGTACACTACCTCATGCCCCACCTTTGAGTACACTACCTCATGCCCCACCTTTGAGTACACTACCTCATGCCCCACCTTTGAGCACACTACCTCATGCCCCACCATTGAGCACACTACCTCATGCCCCACCTGTGAGTACACTACCTCATGCCCCACCTTTGAGTACACTACCTCATGCCCCACCTTTGAGTACACTACCTCATGCCCCACCTTTGAGTACACTACCTCATGCCCCACCTTTGAGTACACTACCTCATGCCCCACCTTTGAGTACACTACCTCATGCCCCACCTTTGAGTACACTACCTCATGCCCCACCTTTGAGCACACTACCTCATGCCCCACCATTGAGCACACTACCTCATGCCCCACCTTTGAGTACACTACCTCATGCCCCACCTTTGAGCACACTACCTCATGCCCCACCTTTGAGTACACTACCTCATGCCCCACCTTTGACACTACCTCATGCCCCACCTTTGAGTACACTACCTCATGCCCCACCTTTGAGTACACTACCTCATGCCCCACCTTTGAGTACACTACCTCATGCCCCACCTTTGAGTACACTACCTCATGCCCCACCTTTGAGTACACTACCTCATGCCCCACCTTTGAGTACACTACCTCATGCCCCACCATTGAGCACACTACCTCATGCCCCACCTTTGAGCACACTACCTCATGCCCCACCATTGAGCACACTACCTCATGCCCCACCTTTGAGCACACTACCTCATGCCCCACCATTGAGCACACTACCTCATGCCCCACCTTTGAGTACACTACCTCATGCCCCACCTTTGAGTACACTACCTCATGCCCCACCTTTGAGTACACTACCTCATGCCCCACCTTTGAGTACACTACCTCATGCCCCACCATTGAGCACACTACCTCATGCCCCACCTTTGAGCACACTACCTCATGCCCCACCATTGAGCACACTACCTCATGCCCCACCTTTGAGTACACTACCTCATGCCCCACCTTTGAGTACACTACCTCATGCCCCACCTTTGAGTACACTACCTCATGCCCCACCTTTGAGTACACTACCTCATGCCCCACCTTTGAGTACACTACCTCATGCCCCACCTTTGAGTACACTACCTCATGCCCCACCTTTGAGTGCACTACCTCATGCCCCACCTTTGAGTACACTACCTCATGCCCCACCATTGAGTACACTACCTCATGCCCCACCTTTGAGCACACTACCTCATGCCCCACCTTTGAGTACACTACCTCATGCCCCACCTTTGAGTACACTACCTCATGCCCCACCTTTGAGTACACTACCTCATGCCCCACCTTTGAGTACACTACCTCATGCCCCACCTTTGAGTACACTACCTCATGCCCCACCTTTGAGTACACTACCTCATGCCCCACCTTTGAGTACACTACCTCATGCCCCACCTTTGAGCACACTACCTCATGCCCCACCTTTGAGCACACTACCTCATGCCCCACCTTTGAGTACACTACCTCATGCCCCACCTTTGAGCACACTACCTCATGCCCCACCTTTGAGTACACTACCTCATGCCCCACCTTTGAGTACACTACCTCATGCCCCACCTTTGAGTACACTACCTCATGCCCCACCTTTGAGTACACTACCTCATGCCCCACCTTTGAGTACACTACCTCATGCCCCACCTTTGAGTACACTACCTCATGCCCCACCTTTGAGCACACTACCTCATGCCCCACCTTTGAGTACACTACCTCATGCCCCACCTTTGAGCACACTACCTCATGCCCCACCTTTGAGCACACTACCTCATGCCCCACCTTTGAGTACACTACCTCATGCCCCACCATTGAGTACACTACCTCATGCCCCACCTTTGAGTACACTACCTCATGCCCACCTTTGAGTACACTACCTCATGCCCCACCTTTGAGTACACTACCTCATGCCCCACCTTTGAGTACACTACCTCATGCCCCACCTTTGAGTACACTACCTCATGCCCCACCTTTGAGTACACTACCTCATGCCCCACCTTTGAGCACACTACCTCATGCCCCACCATTGAGCACACTACCTCATGCCCCACCTTTGAGTACACTACCTCATGCCCCACCTTTGAGCACACTACCTCATGCCCCACCTTTGAGTACACTACCTCATGCCCCACCTTTGAGCACACTACCTCATGCCCCACCTTTGAGTACACTACCTCATGCCCCACCTTTGAGTACACTACCTCATGCCCCACCTTTGAGTACACTACCTCATGCCCCACCTTTGAGTACACTACCTCATGCCCCACCTTTGAGCACACTACCTCATGCCCCACCTTTGAGTACACTACCTCATGCCCCACCTTTGACCACACTACCTCATGCCCCACCATTGAGCACACTACCTCATGCCCCACCTTTGAGCACACTACCTCATGCCCCACCATTGAGCACACTACCTCATGCCCCACCTTTGAGTACACTACCTCATGCCCCACCTTTGAGCACACTACCTCATGCCCCACCTTTGAGCACACTACCTCATGCCCCACTTTTGAGCACACTACCTCATGCCCCACCTTTGAGCACACTACCTCATGCCCCACCTTTGAGTACACTACCTCATGCCCCACCTTTGAGTACACTACCTCATGCCCCACCTTTGAGTACACTACCTCATGCCCCACCTTTGAGTACACTACCTCATGCCCCACCTTTGAGTACACTACCTCATGCCCCACCTTTGAGCACACTACCTCATGCCCCACCTTTGAGTACACTACCTCATGCCCCACCTTTGAGCACACTACCTCATGCCCCACCATTGAGCACACTACCTCATGCCCCACCTTTGAGCACACTACCTCATGCCCCACCATTGAGCACACTACCTCATGCCCCACCTTTGAGTACACTACCTCATGCCCCACCTTTGAGTACACTACCTCATGCCCCACCTTTGAGTACACTACCTCATGCCCCACCTTTGAGTACACTACCTCATGCCCCACCTTTGAGTACACTACCTCATGCCCCACCTTTGAGTACACTACCTCATGCCCCACCTTTGAGTACACTACCTCATGCCCCACCTTTGAGCACACTACCTCATGCCCCACCTTTGAGTACACTACCTCATGCCCCACCTTTGAGTACACTACCTCATGCCCACCTTTGAGTACACTACCTCATGCCCACCTTTGATACACTACCTCATGCCCCACCTTTGAGTACACTACCTCATGCCCCACCTTTGAGTACACTACCTCATGCCCCACCTTTGAGTACACTACCTCATGCCCCACCTTTGAGCACACTACCTCATGCCCCACCATTGAGCACACTACCTCATGCCCCACCTTTGAGTACACTACCTCATGCCCCACCTTTGAGTACACTACCTCATGCCCCACCTTTGAGTACACTACCTCATGCCCCACCTTTGAGCACACTACCTCATGCCCCACCTTTGAGTACACTACCTCATGCCCCACCTTTGAGTACACTACCTCATGCCCCACCTTTGAGTACACTACCTCATGCCCCACCTTTGAGTACACTACCTCATGCCCCACCTTTGAGTACACTACCTCATGCCCCACCTTTGAGTACACTACCTCATGCCCCACCTTTGAGTACACTACCTCATGCCCCACCTTTGAGCACACTACCTCATGCCCCACCTTTGAGTACACTACCTCATGCCCCACTTTGAGTACACTACCTCATGCCCACCTTTGAGTACACTACCTCATGCCCCACCTTTGAGTACACTACCTCATGCCCCACCTTTGAGTACACTACCTCATGCCCCACCTTTGAGTACACTACCTCATGCCCCACCTTTGAGTACACTACCTCATGCCCCACCTTTGAGTACACTACCTCATGCCCCACCTTTGAGTACACTACCTCATGCCCCACCTTTGAGCACACTACCTCATGCCCCACCTTTGAGCACACTACCTCATGCCCCACCTTTGAGTACACTACCTCATGCCCCACCTTTGAGCACACTACCTCATGCCCCACCTTTGAGTACACTACCTCATGCCCCACCTTTGAGCACACTACCTCATGCCCCACCTTTGAGTACACTACCTCATGCCCCACCTTTGAGTACACTACCTCATGCCCCACCTTTGAGTACACTACCTCATGCCCCACCTTTGAGTACACTACCTCATGCCCCACCTTTGAGCACACTACCTCATGCCCCCACCTTGAGTACACTACCTCATGGCCCCACCTTTGGACCACACTACCTCATGCCCCCACCTTTGAGCACATACCTCATGCCCCACCTTTGAGCACAATACACTCATGCGCCCACCATTGAGCACCTACTCCTGCCCCCCCCACCTTTGAGCACACTACCTCATGCCCCACCTTTGAGTACATACCTCATGCCCCACCTTTGAGCACACTACCTCATGCCCCCACCTTTGAGCACACTACCTCATGCCCCCACCTTTTGAGCACACTACCTCATGCCCCACCTTTGAGCACACTACCTCATGCCCCCACCTTTGAGCCACTACCTCATGCCCCCACCTTTGAGCACACTACCTCATGCCCCACCCTTTGAGCACCTACTACCTCATGCCCCACCTTTGAGCACACTACCTCATGCCCCACCTTTGAGCACACTACCTCATGCCCACCTTTGAGCACACTACCTAATGCCCCCCACCTTTGAGCACACTACCTCATGCCCCCACCTTTGAGTACACTACCTCATGCCCCACCTTTGAGCACACTACTCATGCCCCACCTTTGAGCACACTACCTCATGCCCCACCTTTGAGCACACTACCTCATGCCCCACCTTTGAGCACACTACCTCATGCCCCACCTTTGAGCACACTACCTCATGCCCCACTTTTGAGCACACTACCTCATGCCCCACCTTTGAGCACACTACCTCATGCCCCAACTTTGAGCACACTACCTCATGCCCCACCTTTGAGCACACTACCTCATACAGTAATATCATGACATAATGACATAATGACATAATGACATAATGACATAATGACATAATGACATAATGACATAATGACATAATGACATAATGCTAATGGCACTTCTGCAAGCGCTCTAAGTTATCATTACAGAGTATAAGAGTTTTATTTCAATACTACATTTGGAAAATTGATCGTGCCATGTAATATCCCATAATCAACACTCACTCAGCTGTATACAGCTATGAATTTTATAATTACAGCCCATATCATTAGACCACTCCCATATCACTAGACCACTCCCATATCATTAGACCACTCCCATATCACTAGACCACTCCCATATCACTAGACCACTCCCATATCACTAGACCACTCCCATATCACTAGACCACTATATTGTGATATAGCAACTTTGAAATCAAATGTTTCCCACATAACCTATCCCATCATTGCAGTGATCCTCCATAACATAACCTATCCCATCATTGCAGTGATCCTCCATAACATAACCTATCCCATCATTGCAGTGATCTTCCATAACATAACCTTGCAGTGATCTTCCATAACATAACCTATCCCATCATTGCAGTGATCTTCCATAACAAACAATATATTTTTAAAAACACAATAACAACACAAAGTTACCACATAGAGAAGTCTACTAATTTCAGCCCCTTGAGGTCAACTTCTTATACTTGTCACATGACTTCCAATCCTTTTGCCCTACCAGAGGAATGTTGATGATACACTACCATACTGACAAAGATTCCATACTTGAATATAGTTGCTCATATCGACATTCTTCCCTATATTTAGAGACATAAGTAACAAGAACCTGACTTTCCAGCTCAGCCAGTTTATCTGGAATCTTGAGTTCCTCAACTGCTGACTTCTAAAGTAGAACAAAGTGCTCCAGAATGGGTCTACCCAAATATTCAAAACTCACCATGATAAAATAAGTAAGACTGTCCTGTTGTGTCTCTCTTCGCTCTGTGTATACACTGCAAGCAATTGTACATGATTGCTGTATGTCATGTAGTGCTGTATGTCATGTAGTGCTGTATGTCATGCAGTGCTGTATGTCATGTAGTGCTGTATGTCATGCAGTGCTGTATGTCATGTAGTCATGTAGTGCTGTAATGTAGTGCTGTATGTCATGCAGTGCTGTATGTCATGCTAGTGCTGTATGTCATGTAGTGCTGTATGTCATGTAGTGCTGTATGTCATGTAGTGCTGTATGTCATGCAGTGCTGTATGTCATGCAGTGCTGTATGTCATGTAGTGCTGTATGTCATGTAGTGCTGTATGTCATGTAGTGCTGTATGTCATGCATGCAGTGCTGTATGTCATGTAGTAAGGTAATAATAGTACACACCATTACATACTACGCACACACCATGCTATAAAGGGTCCTTACGCTGGGTTTGGACAGTAATCCTGCATGTAAGTCATTTCTGATGCTATAATGTTTGGGGTTGCATGCGTTCTTGCATTATAGGCTGATAACCATAATCTCCAAACACACTAGTAAGGTCAGCCTACGAGGCCACTGAAATGACCAATCTATACGGTATTATATAGGGGTAGCCTTGTCCCTAGTGATGACCTGGTAACCACTATATAGGGGTAGCCTTGTCCCTAGTGTTGACCTGGTAAGCACTATACAGGGGTAGCCTTGTCCCTAGTGATGACCTGGTAACCACTAGGGGTAGCCTTTGTCCCTAGTGATGACCTGGTAACCACTAGGGGTATAGCCTTGACTCCATAATGGACCGTAACTCATAAAGACTGGCAGTATTAAGTTATTAACATTAATCCATCAATCATCATGGCCAAACCTTGATGGGTCCATTCAGCCAATACATTTTATTCAAGTCACTATATCACCATACACACCTCTTGGGACACGGGATGGGACACACATGTACATACCCAGTTTTCTGAAGTGCAAAAAGTTGAGAGGGTTGAAGAACTTGTGCGAAAAGTTGAGAAAGAAGAGTTACAGTGACGAGTAGGATGATTGGAGACAATTGAAGGAGTTGAATGAATGGACTGGGCTGAATAGACGTGAGAGGTGACACGAATGCATCTATAGGTCATAAGCACAATACCTCAGACTCGTTTCCCTGGTGACCACTGTGTCTACTATGATGGTGATGGTGGCGATGGTGGTGATGGTGTTGAGGGTGGTGAGGGTGTCTGTTCATCTGATAATACTCTGCCTCACCAGGCCGGTAAAAGATTGCTAACATGATCAGAAATCATATGACTAAAGTTTCATACAGCCACACCCCCAACAACCCTTACAGCTCCCTCCACCAAAGAAGACTCTGAAGAGGTCATCTGCAGATATGTCTGCCTCAAACCCCCGGCTGTACTGATGTGACACCCTGCTTGATGGATTGATTCCTTCCTCCCCATACTGATCATACTGCTCGCGTTTCACCTTGTCGCTGAGAATAGCGTAGGCGTTGCCAATGGCTAGGGTACATGCATGTATGTTACCTTCATCGCAGCGACATCACTCCACCAACCTTTGAAGGCCTCCTCTGCGCGAGGGGCGTGGTTCTTATCAGGATGGAACTGGAGGGCAAGTTTCCGATACTGTTTCTTTAAGTCAGTGTCAGTGGCATCTCTTGAAACTCCAAGTATTTCATAGAAGTCCTTGCAACTGAGGATTCTGATAATTAGATATAAACATCGATAATCTTATACCAGACCAACATGTTATCCATCAAGTTACCGTTCAACGGCCGCTTTCTGGTCGACTGTGTAGTCGACGTCGTCGCCTTGGCACTGTCGTCCTCGGTAGTATGGCCCGCTGCTTTAGTTTGCCGTTGGTGTGTGGGACTTGGGGACGTCTTAGGCTCGGCCACGTCATCCAAACTGCGTATAAAACTCTACCGTAAGATAAATTAGGCACGTGATACCTAACTCGACGCTTAGAACACAAGTTTACCATCGCACTCATCTGTGTGGCACATTTGCCGCGACTTCTCGGCAAGCCTTTTCGCTTTCGCTTTATTTCCTTCAGCTAAAGCAACCCGAGCTAACTTGAGACATCTCAATGCCTCATCTCTATTGACACTGTCTGCCAGAGTCATTTACATCACTGCTCCAACTTCCTTTGTTTAAAATTACATTCTCTTCAAAATAGAACATACCGATTATAAAATAATGTTTTATAAATTCACGACTGCTGTACGCTTTGATAATAATCTGCCAACACTTTCCATGCAGAAGGGGCCATGAATCCATCTGGTGGCGTCTGGCCAGTGCGAGCAAGCAGGCGCATGCGGGTACCTAAGGTGGGAAAGAGATGGGAGATAAAGGCACTTGTACTCTGTTACTCAAAACACACAACACGGTCACCTGATATAAAGTCAAAGTCGTCATGATTTTGAGGACTGTAGTAGTCCATCTTCCCAAGCTTCTTGTTGTACGCTGCCTCTCGAAATGGTACAATCTCAAGTTTGGTCAGTCCAGGGGCCATTTGAAGCACCTGGTGGACATCAAGCCACCATAACATATTTTCCAACGTGAAAGAACACCTGCCTTCTTGCCATGTGTGGGATCATAGAGGTCCTTCTTTGTGTCAGGGTGTGGCATACCAGCTGGGTCCCGCCCTACAATGTAGAACTGTGCCCCCGCCACCATCCTGGTCCTGCAGTGCCACTGGACCTGGGGGTGGGGCCATCAAAAGATGGGAGTGGCTAAATTTGACTCACTTCAGTTGGTCCAGCATACAGCATGGGTGAAGGGAATATGGCGAGCACTGTGTGGGCATCATCTAGAATACCTTCCTTCAACACAGCTTTGTGCTGCTGGATGCGGACGGACAACGGAACGTCATCGTCCTTTGTCCATCCTCCCAGGGGGTGCAGCAGGAGGAGGGGCTCCTTGTATCCACGCTTCACGAGCTTCTCTCTGGTGTCTTGCATCAACAAGGCGTGGCCATTATGAATAGGGTTCCTTAGCTGAAAGGCAAAGACAGCCTCTGAGCCTCGTCGCCTGAACTCATCCTGTAGCTCTGCTGGAGTCTTCCTGAACTCATCTAACCCATCATTCCACTTGATCCGTTCAGGAACTTCTATGGCACCTCCTACAAGCCAGTCCCCAGACTCAAAAATCATCTGCAATACATGAAGAGCCCTGATTAGTACAGAACGAATGTGGCTGGACCCTGCCATGTGGAGACACGTGAGTGTGGTGAGGGTTAAACTAGGAGACACGTGAGTGTGGTGAGGGTTAAACTAGGAGACACGTGAGTGTGGTGAGGGTTAAACGAGGAGACACGTGAGTGTGGTGAGGGTTAAACGAGGAGAATAGGAAACGATTGTGTCTTGTGTTTAGCACACCCATAGATTAAAGAATACCTGGATACGAAACGCGTCACGTGATCCATTGAATTGTCAATTGTAGGCGGCGAACTCTTTGAAGCTAAGTGTGTTTCGATTAACCCTTTTGTACCGTACGCTTTTTTCTCAACTTTCACTGCTGTTCAACACAAACTTCGATATTTTCGGCAATATTCGTACTCCCACTGGTCTTACTTTCCAGGTTAGTAAGTACTGTTCACGCAATTCACTAAGCACACTCTATGTAGGTACCGTATGTATCATTTCTGCCTCTTCGGAACATACATCTCAACTTAGAGAAGCTTCCAACCATTCATTCTATAAGCAAATAAGTGTATTATTCCCTCTGTGGAACGAACGTATATCCGTTGTAAGGGGCCTCAACATGTGGGTACAACTGCTTTGTGAACAGGTTGTGGACCCATCTTGTTTCGGAACATAGTGTGTGAACTAGACTCACGCAACAAAGTCCAATTTTGCTTATAACTGTTAAGAAAGAGTTGTTGTGTGGAACGCATACTGTCAAAGGTGTACCAACGTTACCGTTATGTACAAATGTCTTATAGTTTTGTGGGTTATTCGTCCGCGGACCGATATGTGTTTCGGTACATCTCGTGCATGGTAAGTGCAAGCTAGAAAGCATTTAGACACATCTAAGAGGATGTGTTTCTGCCTGCGTACCAGGTATCTTAGTGTCCGTAATCGTCTCCTGTATCGCTCGTATCACAGTAAGCAAGTCAGTGTCGGCCGCTGGTATAGCCATGTAAATTTATTAGACCAAAAGAGTCACGTGCCGAAACGCGGATCATTTCTAATTATCTCTGCGTTTCGTATCCAGGTATTCTTTAATCTATGGCACACCTTGATGTGGGGATGACGAGGATTGCTGGTGCCCCAAATGTGACTGACGCGCTCCTCCTACGATGAGCAAAGAACTCTGGCTGCCTCATGATTGCTACATTCCTGTGCACAATAAGGCATGGGAGGAGGTACATTAAAATGTGGAGAGAAATAAAGTAACGAACTTTCCCTCGTAGACCAGAGTGAATGCGGTGGCATGTTCCAAACGCTCCTTATCTTCCGAGGACAGAGGAAGCACTATTGGTACGGAGAGGTTCACTGCACCCTCATCGAGCAAACAACCAAAATGCAGACACTGAAGGTACTCTCGCTCCCTCATGAAACCAGTGAGGGGCGTGGCCCATCCCTCACTTAATACCTAATAACCAAGGTGTGCATTTAATGGAGATAGAGCTGCGAAGATGCTGACACTCACTTGTACCCATTGGCAATCAAGGAGTGTGATGTTCAGTTTGGCAAATTCTCAGCTTCAGCTTTCAATGCCTCTACTTGGTCACCAGGAGCCAATAGCTCCAAGACGTTCTTGCACATGGACGCTGAGAGAATTCCCTAGGAGAGTAGAGCACCAAATTAATGCTTTGGTTAATCAGTGCCAACAGATAATAGACTATTTCACATCAGCCATGCATAGTTATCTGCTGGTTATTAAAAGCACTTTGTTAGACTGTCAATGCACAAAATCTTCAGTGTAGAGTGTAGAGTGTAGAGTGTAGAGTGTAGAGTGCCAATTTATGTAAATTATGTAAAATGAATAATACAATGAAACTATTAACAGAAAAAAAATCAGTATTGCGTGCAACTAAACGATACATTGGAAAACTCTGTCCTACCTTCTTGATGAGAAGGTTAACAATCTTCTCAACACATTCTGAAACAGTCCACTCTGAAGACTTCAACACTAAATCTGGACATTCAGGTTTCTCGTACACACTGTCAATGCCAGTGAAACCTGTACATAGAGTGATGTCACATGGAGGTCACATGGAGGTCACATGGGAACCACACCTTTGAGGATACCGGCCCTGGCCTTCCTGTACAGACCCTTCACATCTCTTTGCTCACATACTTCAATGGGCGTGTCGACAAACAATTCAAAGAAATGCAACCCTGCTGCTTCGTGCAACTGTCTCGCCTGCTGACGATCCTGAAAGTAAAAGTGCAACAACAACAACAATTATAAATGACAACCACACAAAGGGTAGCAGTGTTTAGGTACACAATGCAGGGCTGTCACCACTCACCCTGGCAAAGGGAGAGATGAAGCTGGTCACAGCTACAATGCCTCCATCAGCAAACAGCTTTGCTACCTCACTGATACGTCTGATGTTCTCCTCTCTGTCCTCAGGAGTGAACCCAAGGTTCTTGTTCAACCCTATTCATGGCAGGTATAGTGGGACAATGCTCACTCCAATGAATGCTCACTCCAATGGACGCTCACTCCAATGGATGCTCACTCCAATGGATGCTCACTCCAATGGACGCTCACTCTAATGGATGCTCACTCCAATGGATGCTCACTCCAATGGATGCTCACTCCAATGGATGCTCACTCCAATGGATGCTCACTCCAATGGATGCTCACTCCAATGGATGCTCACTCCAATGGATGCTCACTCCAATGAATGCTCACTCCAATGGATGCTCACTCCAATGGATGCTCACTCCAATGAATGTTCACTCCAATGGATGCTCACTCCAATGGATGCTCACTCCAATGGATGCTCACTCCAATGAATGCTCACTCCAATGGATGCTCACTCCAATGGATGCTCACTCCAATGGATGCTCACTCCAATGGATGCTCACTCCAATGGATGCTCACTTCAATGGATGCTAGGGAATTGCAACAAAAGGTTTGGTGGAGTTGGCTAATGAAGACAAAATGCTGTACAGCAGTACTCTACATGCACGCTGGATGTGGTGAATGGTCACTATGACTCCCCACTACGTTCATCTAGTCACATGGATCTTTAGTTGTGTTCAGTTAACTTATCCAAATTAAAGCTTTGTTGGTACTCTGGTTGAAGCCTGATGATTTCTAATTTCAGCTCTCTATGGCAATTGTCTTATGATCATTCATTCATCTTCAGTGGAGAGCCAGCAAGACCTTACAGTAGAGAGCCAGCAAGACCTTACAGTGGAGAGCCAGCAAGACCTTACAGTGGAGAGCCAGCAAGACCTTACAGTGGAGAGCCAGCAAGACCTTACAGTGGAGAGCCAGCAAGACCTTACAGTGGAGAGCCAGCAAGACCTTACAGTGGAGAGCCAGCAAGACCTTACAGTGGAGAGCCAGCAAGACCTTACAGTGGAGAGCCAGCAAGACCTTACAGTGGAGAGCCAGCAAGACCTTACAGTGGAGAGCCAGCAAGACCTTACAGTGGAGAGCCAGCAAGACCTTACAGTGGAGAGCCAGCAAGACCTTACAGTGGAGAGCCAGCAAGACCTTACAGTGGAGAGCCAGCAAGACCTTACAGTGGAGGAGCCAGCAAGACCTTACAGTGGAGAGCCAGCAAGACCTTACAGTGGAGAGCCAGCAAGACCTTACAGTGGAGAGCCAGCAAGACCTTACAGTGGAGAGCCTGAGCAGTGAGAGCCAGACCTTACAGTAGAGAGCCAGCAAGACCTTACAGTAGAGAGCCAGCAAGGCCTTACAGTGGAGAGCCAGCAAGACCTTACAGTAGAGAGCCAGCAAGACCTTACAGTGGAGAGCCAGCAAGACCTTACAGTAGAGAGCCAGCAAGACCTTACAGTGGAGAGCCAGCAAGACCTTACAGTGGAGAGCCAGCAAGGCCTTACAGTGGAGAGCCAGCAAGACCTTACAGTGGAGAGCCAGCAAGACCTTACAGTGGAGAGCCAGCAAGACCTTACAGTGGAGAGCCAGCAAGGCCTTACAGTGGAGAGCCAGCAACACCTTACAGTAGAGAGCCAGCAACACCTTACAGTGGAGAGCCAGCAAGACCTTACAGTGGAGAGCCAGCAAGGCCTTACAGTGGAGAGCCAGCAAGGCCTTACACTGCACACGGATCGTATTTAGCATACCAACAAGTTGAACATTGTCAGTCCTCAAATACTTCTAATTATGTTCCTCAATGTACTCCTTCACACCACTCTCATCCCCTTCCTCTTCACACCAGTGACCCAGAGAGGAGAGGTAGGAGGGGAGAGGGGGGAAGGGGGAGGAACTGTGTATACATAACTCTTACACTGTCAAAGCCAATGTATTGTGCTCATAGGGTCAAGTCATGCGCTCATAGGGTCAAGTCATGTGCTCATAGGGCCAAGTCATGTGCTCATAGGGTCAAGTCATGCGCTCATAGGGTCAAGTCATGTGCTCATAGGGTCAAGTCATGTGCTCATAGGGCCAAGTCATGTGCTCATAGGGTCAAGTCATGCGCTCATAGGGTCAAGTCATGTGCTCATAGGGTCAAGTCATGTGCTCATAGGGCCAAGTCATGTGCTCATAGGGTCAAGTCATGCGCTCATAGGGTCAAGTCATGTGCCTCATAGGGTCAAGTCATGTGCTCATAGGGCCCAAGTCATGTGCTCATAGGGTCAAGTCATGTGCTCACAGCTAATATTACCATAAAGCTTTCCTCTGAATGGTTTGGAAGTGGCATATGTGTAGCACTAATGTGTGTGGGTGTTCCCTCCTTATTGAGAGTTAGGATGACCTCACATCCAAGCATTTTTACACATCTACACCTATCATCACATGATCCATTGGCATCTACACCTATCATCACATGATCCATTGGCATCTACACCTATCATCACATGATCCATTGGCATCTACACCTATCATCACATGATCCATTGGCATCGTTTTGCAAATGAACATCATGTGTGAGCTTTGAGGAAGCCACTGGCCATCTTTACCAAAATAGATACCAGCAAAGACATATTTGGAAACTGGCCCAAAGTCTATCGGACTAAACTTATTATGTTAGATCACCACTAACTTATTATGTTAGATCACCACTAACTTATTATGTTACATCACTAACATACTAGGTATTACTGACAAAAGCATTGCTGCAAACCTGAGACACTATTATTAGATTTTAATGGTTTACAAAAATGAAGTCATAATTAATTGTTAATTACTTCTTACTTCTGTGATTCTTAGACCACAATGAGAGTTACAAAGCCACACGCTCAACAAACCCAAAGTATACATATGATACCCTGGCTATCTGTGCATTACTAAAAGAACACATCACCATATTATTTCACTCTTCCGTGGACAGCAGCACATTAACATTACTGCGTTAACGTTTTTGTAGACAACACAATGTTCAGAGGAAATGTTTTTTGCTTGTCAAATTCGCGGAGTCGTTTATACAGAACATATTCGCGTAAGGCGGAAACGCGTCGCCCGCGAGAGCATTATTTATGCTACAAGACAAATGACGCAGTGTCGAAGCGAACGGCATTCCAACAAGACAATTTCACGATCTGATTCTTTTGTGACGTAATGTAGTTGTAGCGCTCGCTCGTTACAAGTAAACAGAAAAGTCAAATCTGCTAGGCAATGTTTGCCGCAATACAAGCTGGAGTAACGTACAACTACACCAAATATGTGTTTAAATACTGTTACAGTTGAAAAATTATACAATTATTTTCACGACTTAGGTATGTCTCCACAATCAACCCGAACTCTACTCTAGTTCAACAGAACATATTTCGGCATCGACGATTGCCCTTGATGCAAACTCAACTACAATAGAGCTGCATTGTTAAACCAAGGCGTGACACACTTTCATCAACCACCACATGCATGGCACAGAAGCTCGACGTCATGCACATCACACTCACCCGTTCTTTATATGTCTCCATCCAAAGTGTAGGCAGGCACGCCTCGCCCTACAAGATACCCTCGAGGGCGAAAACTAATGGTCGTCTTTCCCGCTCCAGATTAGCCTGTGAGCCACACGCAGCAACCTCTGAAGCCGCCGGCCCTCTGACCAATCACCTGGCCGCGCTTGTTGCGTGTGACATGCCCGACAGTGGCGTGTATATCATTCGCAGACAACACGGTAGCCATCGCTGCTGCAGCTGACGATTGTTTATATAATTCAATGCCATATCTGCGATGACACGTGAATACTCACGTGCACCCCACATCCCTGGCGCCCCCTAGATAAACATCATTCGACACGTTAAAGGAACAGACAAATAGTGACAAGTGGTGATGAATTGCTAGCAAGTCTGCAGAGTACAAGACACGCGCTCATGAGTAGTCTCTTCTGATCCAGGGGAATCTGGTTTGAAGCAGCGCTTTTGTAATGGTGTAAGCACCTACCAGACCACACCCAACAGCCCCCAGCCACCAGCATAGGCCTCACACCAGCTACAGAAAAAAAAACAAGTGTGCAGTATTACAAAACACACCAATGTCTTTACCCAAGGTGTTGTTATTACATCAAGGCCTCAACTAAGACATGTGGACTATCGGCCTTAGTGTGCATCGTGTGTTCACCAGTGTAGCCTACAGGCAACAAAGTTTGTTACATTCTGCTGTTTCAGCTTCCTAGCGATGTTTTGATGGCTTGGTCACAGTTTTATAAGTCCTTATCTGTTTGACCCGAAGCTTTGACAGCCTTACTCTCTTATAGCAGCTTGTCAAAGTCGTACTACGGGACATAGGTAAATAAAAATGCTATGCAGGCAAGCATGTAAATGGCGGCCATTTATAGCTAGGCAGGAAACGTGAGTAGTCAGTCCACATCTATGGCCTTCAAAGACAACTCTTCCAAATACTCTGGCTCAAAAGGTGATCTATGACCATTGTTTATTGAATTCCGTAGCGCATTTCATCCAGGATGGCTTGGTTGAGATGAGCTATGCTATTAGAGAAGGCAGTGCCCCAAACCTTCGGCTAAATACAGCAGGCATGTTGCAAAAGCCATTCAACATCACTAGAAAGCTGAAACGGCTGAATGCCTAAACAAAAACCTGTGGCCCCCCCCTCGTGAGTACAGGGATTAAACATGGCCTTAGCTGTGTGGTTGTATAATATGCAGTAAGTGAATCAACTACCTCACTAAGTGTATTCATAACACCATCAACTAAAGGATGTACCATTGTTTAGTAGTACAAGCGTTTATCAAAGGTCAAAAGGACAGGTGGAGAAAAACATATTTGATCTGTTCAGTGGGAGTACATATGTTGCAAGTATTTCACAATGTGGAAGTTTTAATACTTAACAATTTGTATATGATGTAAGAGTTACATACCAAGTCAAAAATGAACACCTTTCGCTCCACAATATACCGACCATCCTCACATAACCACTCCTCCATCCTCACATAACCACTCCTCCATCCTCACATAACAACTCCTGCTTCATGCGCACTCATGGCTCTATTTATGGCCCAAAATGGAGCCAAATTAAAATTTAACACACCCATGTATTTGGTTATGTGAGGATGGAGGAGTGGCTATGTGAGGATGGAGGAGTGGCTATGTGAGGATGAAGGAGTGGCTATATGAGGATGGAGTGGTGGTATTATATGGGCCAGCACGAATAGCTAGCAGAGAGAGGACCACCACTAAAGAGGGCTTCAAGGGGAAACCCCAAAGCTGCAGGTTTGAAGTGCCTATCGTTAAATAGTGCCAGAAAGGTTGAGCTGACCAGTCGAATTTGAGAAAATGAATCTGATTTCGACCAAGGAACTTGATTCGTTAGCCCAATACATGCCAACCCTCTCTGACATCCAGTACATGCCAAACCTCTCTGACATTGACGCTGGGCCACCAGCACTAAGAACACACACTGCATCAAGCTGAAGGAGGGGATTGATGCCAAGAGCAAGGTCAGTAAGATGTTCTCTAAGACCATCCAAAGGTTCCAGCCAACACGAGAGGAAGCATCAGAGAGGTTACAGCCAACACGTAAGGAAGCATCAGAGAGGTTTGGCATGTTAACTCTGCCTACCAAAAAGTGTTTGCTAATTCCCCATCACAGTGATTTCAGATGCAGACATTGGTGATGGGTATGACCCTCCATGTTCTTTTTGCAAAAATACACTCAAAATAGCCACAGTATCACATTTCACTAAACACAATGTCGAATAGTTTGAATTAAGTTGGATTTTGAATGTTGGAGCTAAAAAAGAAGACATTTTGGAGTTATGGCATAACTGTCATTACATTCAACTACACAATTAATGGAACAAATGGAAAACAAAATGAATATGTAGTTAATAGCATTTTTTTCTTGCATTTGAAATATTTGTTATATTTTATGTCTATAGACATCTATTTGCAATGAAAACTGGGCAAAATGTGAAAAAGTTGGATTCCCTTGGCGAGAAGAGATGCATCCCTTGGCGAGAAGAGATGCATCCCTTGGCGAGAAGAGATGCATCCCTTGGCGAGAAGAGATGCATCCATTATCAGTTGGCATCCCCAAAACATGTGCCGACCCCCCCGCTTCTATTTGGGGTCACCAAAAAATACTTCAACAACATCAATACCTTAAAGTTTTTGTCAATAATTGTCAATAACGTTTGCGCGCGCAAGCATAATTAGTGTTCCTTGTTTGCGTCATGACAGAAAGACAAAAAATAATGAATGTGGAGGCTCACATCTGGTATGTAAAGAAGTTAAGAGCAACACTGAAAGCAGCAAGGCAGTTCTTGCTTGATGAAGGGCTTAAAAGGTAGGAACTAGAAAAGAAATGGACATTTCACTTTCTGTTGCTGCGCATGAAATGGATCAAGTGACTTAAGGAAAATCCAAAGAACAGTCTTTTCAGAATTTCCGAGAAGAAGTGTTTTATGAAGGTATGGATAGTACCAGTGCAGAGGCATGTGCATCAGTTGACACAAGCATGTCTGGTGAAGGGTCCAGAGATAGAGTTAGCTTGGATGTGCTTCAAGATGAGAAAGAAAGTTTGCTATCTCCATTAGATGTAGTTAGTCCATTCAAAGAAACAGGAGAAGTCGGGCATTGATGTCTCTACTTTAGGAAGAAGCACAATATTACTCCATATCAGTTACTAGGATACCTGTTACTAGGATACCTGTTACTAGGATACCTGTTACTAGGATACCTGTTACTAGGATACCTGTTACTAGGATACCTGTCTGTTACACATGTAAAAGATAGGGCTGTAGCTGCCATTGGTATGCTGTTGTTCCACGTCTGCTGACAAGGAACTTAGTTTGGAACATGCTGTCACAATACCACACTTGGTCGTACCAGCTACACATGTCTGAGATAGGATTGAGATAAGAGAAAGTGGCTGTGTTTCATTTGAGATAGTCTCATCTCTTGCATCTTTGCTGAGAAGAAAACACACAAAGAAGTGTCGTGCAACCATGCGGGCAAGCGAAGTAGCTGTTGTATCCATGGCTACCTACCATGTTGTATCCATGGCTACCTACCATGTTGTATCCATGGCTACCTACCATGTTGTATCCATGGCTACCTACCATGTTTGTATCCATGGCTACCTACCATGTGTATCCATGGCTACCTACCATGTTGTATCCAAGGGCTACCCTACCATGTTGTATCCACGGCTACCTACCATGTTGTATCCAAGGCTACCTACCATGTTGTATCCATGGCTACCTACCATGTTGTATCCAAGGCTACCTACCAGTTGTGTCTACAGCTACTACCATGTTGTATCCACGGCTACCTACCATGTTGTGTACAGAGAGGTTTGGATAGCAAGGTAAAGCATTTCAACAGCTTTAATCTTTGACATTTGTTTGTAATATTTGAGTGTAGAAAAAAATACCCTTATGTGCTATTGTGAAAATATATCAACCTAGGAAATTTCCTGATGCCTACCCAACATCTGCAATTAATGGACACACACACACGACAAATGTGCAAAACGCAGTCCATGATTTCTACATGTAATATCAAGGACATAGAGACATTGATGTAAAGCACTCAATCATTACTAATACATATTCAAATTACCCCATGGACTTTAATAAACCAGTAACATGCATGAATTGTGGTGTGTGCAATGTTACTCATTGCACTGTTAATTAGATCGCAATTGAACTTGGAACCTGGAAAGTAACTAGTATTGGAGACAAGTTCCAGCAGCCACCCAACACTCTATGCTCATACGGATAAAACAACACATTTGTCAAGGTAACACGACTGCTGAGTTAAGCAACATATGTGTTAGGTCCTTTGCTTATCGAGAGTGTTTATATGTAGACTAAACACTACTGTTACTGGAAACACTTTGTAGGTAATTTATTTCCTTCCAAAAAATAGAGCGTTACAAAGTCAAGGCATACCAGGTGTCAGGGGTTAATACCAGGTGTCAGGGGTTAATACCAGGTGTCAGAGGTTAATACCAGGTGTCGGGGGGTTAATATCGGGCATCAGGGGTTAATATTGCTTTCCCTCATTACTACATCAGTGAAGGTGAAAGGTCATATCTCCACCTGCCAAAATATACATGACTTTATCCTACACTCTCCCTGGCTTTGCACATCTGTACATACCAGTGGACTTGTAGAGCACCCCTGCAACTGCTGCAGCTGCTACAGAGTTAAGTGTGTCCTCTTGTCCTCGAAGGTGTCCAACAAGAGACTCCGTGGAACTGTACATCAGTGCTAGGTACATATGGTGTGCAAAGGTATACAAGGGTATGCAAAGATATACAAGGGTATACAAGGGTATGCAAGAGTACACATGGGTATGCAAGGATACTGATGTTTACTGTATGAAACTGAAAGTGACTGTCAGATGCAGAGTTGCTTTATTGTACTCACTTTCTACATCCATACTTCAACTACCTGGGGCTGGTAACATAGGGTGGTTACTTAAATCCCAAGACCACACACCCCACTAATTTCTTTGAACAAACCCTTTGCAGTAAGTTTGAACAACTAGCAGTGTTGTGGTTTCATCACATACAGCTTAACTCAGTATTGCAATTCTGTTCACATTAAACGTGCAATCCTATCATCTAAAGCGAAACACTCGTCTCGCACACTAACAACAGAATTGGCGTTGTGTAAGACCACGCCCACTTGTTTACTTACCAAGTACAGCGAGATTGTTGCCTAGGAACGGACCTCTCCTGGTACAACCGTTCAGAATGCTGTTCATGCGAAGCCTGTACGTCCTTGCTTCTGAATGTTTCAGACCTTCTGCCAGACCCCACACACCTCCCAGCGCCATGCCTGCAGACATAGCTACGACTCACAACACAAAAAATCCTAGCAATACTGACCTGCCAAATAGCTCGTTCCCGTCCGATCAAACATTTTCTCATTCCATGACTTTTTTTCCTCTCAACGGGAAAGATGAACTCTGGACTCTTCAACAGCACGACACAGAGGCATAATAACTCCAGCACAGAATCACCAACATTACGACATTACGCACACATACTTCGGGTAAATATGTTGGGTCCAGAGCATACGGTGATATATTCAGCCCGGACAAGGAGCTCACTACGTCAGAAAGTGAAGGAACGTTTCGCACGCAACATCTCACACTCACTTGGAGGCGCTACCACCCCACTGCGCCCAGTCGAGGAGAATCGTCTGCACCTCGATCCCACGACATCTTTGCACGTGATTAACAAAGATTATTAATCAGCGCATGCGCTTTTGAAAGAGATTAGTGACAGCATCAAGAAGTACAAGTGTGCAACGTGTTAACACAACGAGAATGTGCAGGATTAGCCGACAGGGTCAGTCAACTAGCTAGATAGAAACTTTGGTGTGCATTCTGTTTGGCGTTGCGATTATTTATACTGTATAAATCAAACTGTCCCATCCTCGTGCCCAGTTCACGTTAAGGTTAAGGCCTTCTAATCATTCAAGCATTTAACGGCATCAAAGTAATATTGAACTGTCCAAGGCCATTCAGTACAGCACGACAGATCGTATGCTGTAAGAACACAAAGATGGTTAAATAGAGTAGACTATGATGACCACACACCTCTTCCCCAAGTGCATTAGTTCAAATGCATTGTTGATGTCTGCTAGACTCATGGTGTGAGAGACAAACTCATCAATCTTCAGGTTTCCTCCCAAATACTGCTCCACAAGCTTTGGTACACTGTCCCTGCTCTTCCAACCTACACACACACACACACACACACACACACACACACACACGTACACACACACATGTACACACATGCACGCACACACACACACACACACACACACACACACACACGTACAGACACACATGCACACACACGCACACACACCACACACACACGTACACATACACACACACACGTACAGACACACAACACGTACACATACACACACACACACGTACAGACACACACACAGAGACACAAAACATACAGACACACACACACACACATGCACACAAAAGACATACCACTGATTTCAATTATTAATTTTAATAATCAGTATTACCTCCGAAAGCAGTTCCTTTCCACACTCTTCCAGTGACCAGTTGGAATGGCCGGGTAGAGATCTCTGTTGAGGCATAATCCTAATTAATGCCCACCATCAGCCCCAACCACTCACCTTTCCCTGCTGCAGCCCACTCCAATGATGGTGGACACACCCCATCCCTTGTGGCACGCCTCCAAGGCTGCTCGCTGTATGCAGGGGGCGTGGTGACCACACCCACATCACACCTACCACTCCACACCTACCATCGTCTGCACGTTTCCAATACACTCAAATGTGTAATCCAGGCCTCCATCTGTCATCTGCACCAACACCTCTTGGGATGGACGCTGGTGGTCTTGGGGGTTAAAGAACTCCGTTGCCCCAAACTGCTGGGCTGCATGGACCACATGCAAGAGGTACACGCATGGTACCACATGCAAGAGGTAAATGCCACAAACCATTCACTCACCGATAGGCCACTTCTCTAGGGTTAATGTCCACAGCAATGATACGAGAGGCGCCGGCCTCCTTAGCTCCCATAATCACTGCCAGCCCTACAGCCCCACATCCCCACACCGCCACTGTGGACCCTTTCTCCACCTGAGCAGTATTGAGCACAGCCCCATAGCCTAAGGGGGGGAGGGGGAGGGTGTGGACTAGCCCCGCCCCTAGAGGATTAGCCCCGCCTACCAGTGGGAATGCCGCATCCAAGCAGGCAGACTTTATCAAGTGGAGCGGCAGAATTGATCTTAGCAATGGAGATCTCGGGGACCACAGTGTACTCGCTGAATGTGCTGGTCCCCATGAAGTGGAAGATGGACTGGCCCTTGCACGTGAACCTGGATGTCCCATCTGGCATCAGACCCTTCCCCTGTGTAACCCTGGAAACGGTAACCAGGTTACACATGTGTGCAACAACAAAACAAACACTGTTAACTAACAGAAAAGACGAACGCATCAATTATTTCTTTTTTACTCAGTGCTGAAGAATATCTACTAAATGATTGACTGTTCATGCAGCTATACCAATGAACTTGAAGTTGCCAAAAATCGTTTAAGGACATCCATTGTTTGCCCAATCAAGGACCTACTGCTAGTGGAGAGGTAACCCAAACATGAGGTTTAATAACCAGCGATAACCAGGAGAAGCACAATGTTGAATGGGAAGGATCCTGTCTCATGGAAACTCGACTTGCCTGATCTTCTGACACAGGTTGGTCTTTGGACTTTTACAGAACTTGCATTCCCTACATTGCGGTATGTACAGTGGTACCACGTGATCCCCTAGCAACAGGAAATAATCAGTGATTAGGTGGTATGTGTTCATGTGTGTGTGCGCATGTGTGCGTACATGTGTGTATGTCATTGTGTGTGTGTACGTGTGTGTGTGCATGTGTGTGTGCATGTGTGTATGTCATTGTGTGTGTGCATGTGTGTGTGCATGTATGTGCACATGTTTGTGTACAAGTGTGCACATGTGTGTGCACATGTGTGTGTGCATGTGTGTGTGCATGTGTGTGTGTGTGTACCTGGCTGCACAGTGGTCACACCCTCTCCTACACTCTCCACTACTCCTCCCCCTTCGTGGCCAAGGATGCAGGAAATATTCCCTCGGGGTCGTGGCCCTCCAGAGTGTAGGCATCAGTATGGCACACACCGGTGGCTAAGATCTGATAAGGCACACGAGTGGTAAAGGAGAGCGGGATACATTTTAAATGACGCACAGCCGTACAAGTATATTTCCCCTTCCATAACTTACCTTTATGCGCACTTCTCCGGACTTTGGGGGCTGTACTTCCACAGTCTCGATAGAGAGGGGCTTTTTGGCCTCACACGCTACTGCGGCACGACACTGAATCACCTTATAGAAGCACAACGGAATTTGATAGTGAACGTACTCCTCGCATTGCTGTTCAACTGACCTTTCCACACGTCTCCGCCATCTGTGCTCACGTGTAATGTTATCGATAGCGTGTCCTATGTAGGATTAGCTACTGTGGGCATGGTTTAGAGTAATTATGGAAATTTATGCGCTAGGGTCCCTTTTGCGGAGAAACGATTCCAAATATCTATCACATGGGATCGTTTCTGCGAAAAGGGACGTAGCGCATCATTATAAGATTTCCAGTACGCGCAATAGAAATGGCGTTGAAATGTATGGCTAATTCAGAGCCTTACAACTCCATGAGTCATGACGGATACTCTGATTCTCAGTGTAAAAAAAAAAACCTGTCGAAAAAAGTCACCCCTACAAATAAGGACATGTATGTGTAGAGGTCATTCCAAACATCTAGAATACTACATATATATATTGAAATCTTGAAAAACATGCGTTAGGTAGGGTAGAGTAGGTAGTGATCGCCTAGTCTCGTACCCAGACCCTGATTCCCACAGCTGCGGATGGATTACATCACCGCTACACGTAGCGGTGATGTAATCCATCCGCAGCTGTGGGAATCAGGGTCTGGGTACGAGACTAGTGATCGCCACCTGCGATACGTCAGGAGTGTTCGCCACCCCCCTGTTTATTCTACGGAGCAACGTTACTTGCGTAAAACTGTGTATGGTACTAACAAAGGAGCCTATTAGGGTTGTTATAAACTCATATAGAAAGATCCAAACTTATTATTTTTGTTTTTATGCGCTATTAAAAGTGGGGGTGGCGATTACTCCCCCCTGGCGACGCTACCCTATCTGAAACGATCCCATTATTTTCTGTACGACGGATAGTCTCGTACCCAGACCCTGATTCCCGCAGCTGCGGATGGATTACATCACCACTACGCGGAAAGAGGGAACCACGGGAGGGAGACCAAGGTAGGCTCAATCAGTCATCAGCCACTGCAGTGCACAAGTGGAAAAGATTTACAATCACAACTATGCGTTGTACATTTGCATTTAGCAGCACAAACATCACAGCATTTACAACCTGCAATGCTATTGTTAGTACAGTCAAAATAAGACATGAGCTTAGCCCTTCTGAACTCTTCTTGGCCCCTGCAGTAAGTTCCATTTCCTTGCTTTGGAATCTAAAATCGGACGTTTCCAAACAGTACAGCATTAGATGGGAGACCATTTCTACCAGCTCAACCACACTCCTGAACATATGATTCAATGTCAGATGAAGGTCCCCAATGGATGACCTGGCGTACATCTGCACAGTCTTTGCCCCATGCCAAATGCTATGGTACATATCACCACACGAAGAGGAGTATGGATTGTACCAAAAGAGGTTACAATATTCTCATATGGACTTTCGTGTTACACCTGTATACATGTCCACAAGGCGATACATTGCTTAATTTGGTGCCCCAACTGGTTCAGTGAACTCTTGCTTTAGTGAAGAATGAAAGAAGTGGTACAGTTCTGCACACTCTTCACACCTTCTACAGTAAATTTTTACCCTTGGCAGTCGACATCTAACAGCTCTAAGCTTATCAACCAGTGGTGTAAAGAAATCTTCTATGCTCGCTTTCACACGTACTGAATAACTGATATTAGGCTTATCTGGTGATGAAGACACAATGACTGTGTCAATAAGACCCAAACTAGTAATGACGTTCTCTCTCGTTTGTGGTTGTGGCAGTTGCTGTCATGGCCATGATGTGGACGTGTGATGGAATTAAGCTTCTTACTGCTCCAAGATTTCTAAATTCCTGTCGAAAAAAGTCACCCCTACAAATAAGGACATGACAGTATGAAAGCAATTTAAATAATGCAGAAGGTAGCTAACCATTTGGGAACACAGTGGACCTCGTCCACTACAAAAGCCACCAAATTACTTTTATACACAGGAGTCCTGAGCATTTCTCTCCATGTCGTGTTTTGCAACAAACTTTCTGGACCTATAAAGACTATTTGAACCTCGCCTCTTAGTATCGCTTCACATTGGGCACGGTCATCCGTTTCGCTATTTATATACGCCGCTGAAACACCTTTAGAGTTGAGAGCTGTTACCTGTGCAGTCATTAAAAGCTGTTAGTGAAGCCTAATTTTATAATGAGTTGCAACATACTTGGTCCTTCATCAAGGCAATTAGCGGCGACACGACGATCACAATGCTTCCAACGCGCCCATAGAGGTAGTCAAAGGCGAACGTAGCACGGAGAAGCACAACGATTTACCACTCCCAGTGGGGAGAATGAGGAATACATCATTTCCTTGCATAAAGCTCTTCACGGCTTTAAGCTGATTTTCCCTAAGCGAGGGATATCCCAAGCTTTTAAGATGATGGCGTCGAGATCGTTGCTTGCCATGACTAAAACGATACGTGTCTAACTTAATACTTATTGATCAATTACACTCCATAAATGACGTCACGGATGCTCTGCATTCTGATAAAATCGGTTGCTCTCAGAACGACTTTGGTTAGGCATTTTACCAGACCCTCTTTCCGCGTAGTGGTGATGTAATCCATCCGCAGCTGCGGGAATCAGGGTCTGGGTACGAGACTATACGACAGATGCATCCATGGTGTAGTCTCGTCCTCAGCCTGACCTCGTTATCTGCCCTGCGGCCCTACATAGATCTAGCTTTTTTTTTGTTGTTGTTGCTGTTTTGTTTTGTACAATTGTCGTAATTTCCTAACTTCATGCAAATAAAAGCGAGGTGCATGCGGCATGCCCCTAGGCCTTCGAATACTCGATAATTATACAGGAATGTAATAGTCACGTATCATGTACGTATCATGTTCATTGTTCGTGTGATATAATAATATACTACTGAGAACTATTTGGGACGCGAAAAGGGACCTAGATAAAATTTCCAGTACATGCCATAGAAATGTACGCTTACGTTGAAATGTATGGCTGATAAAAAAATTCAGAGTCTTACAGCTCCATACAGATAATCCGATTGTCAATTGCGTAAGAAGAGCCAGACTTCTAGAATATTGAAATCTTGTAGAAGAAAAAATCTTGAAATCTTGAAATCGTGTATGCGTTTGGTCCCTGAAATGATCCCATCTACACTGATGAGTGGTAAGGTCGGCAAACACTGGATGTAAGTACAACACAACAATGATAGCTGCTTAGCGTCGTACTGTGAAAAACAGCCCACAAGACCCAAAAGCCAAGCAAGTGAGCTCGTTACTACGAATACTCCAACTGAATATAGACGACGTAACGGAAGAAAGATGAAACCTACAATCCGTGTCTGCAAAAGATTTCAATGTAGGATTGAGAGGTGAAGGACAACACAGTTATGTTGAAAAAAAAAACTGTCACCTACATGAGGAGCAAATTAATCATTGATGAGGTGGCGAACTTTCGGAAAAAAGAACAAGAATATAAACACACATTGGGTACCTGTGACCCCTGAACAATGATTTCACATACAACAATTCAATTGTTTACACAAACAATTATGCGACTTTTAGCTTGCAGCGCTTCCTGGCCAACTTCTCAAGTGCTTTGTTCCTTTCTGTGCAATGTCCTCCTGACTGCAAGGCTGAGGCTGGGATGAAGACCACCAAAGGCAAATTGGAGCAGTCTGTCAGCACTACAGCCACTGGTGAGCAGCTAGCATGGTGAGCTGCAGTACCGGACTTCACATGGCTCACTACCTCCTCCAACGGACTACTCTCTAACATGTCTGCCGCATCTGTCCAGAAGTTATCGTCATCATCTGAATGATAGCCTTTGAGTTGTGGAGCCAAATAACTAGGGGGTGTGGCCAAGCACTTAGAGGGAGGAGCCAAATAACTAGGGGGTGTGGCAAAGCACTTAGAGGGAGGAGCCGAATAACTAGGGGGTGTGGCCAAGCACTTAGAGGGAGGAGCCGAATAACCACATAGTGGAGCAGGACATGTGGAATGTGTAGTCGAACAAGAAGGTTGCGTCGATGGAGGGAGAGGAGGGGGAGGAGGAAGAGGAGGACTATGGATCGGAGATAGTTTATCTGCACTACGTATAATGCAGTCCAGAGTGCTAAGTTCTTCTGAGGTAAAAAGATCCTCAAACTCTTCATCTCCTGACAGAGAGATTTCTGTTATCCCATGTTTGTACTGACCCATTGTGTAGGCCAAGCTTTTGGTCACATCCAACCTCATTTCCTGGGGACTGGAACCTCCAGGTCCAATGGACCTCTACACTCAACCAACTGATGTGCAAGCTCTTCAAATCTACGCAGGTCCTCTGGACTACACTGGTGCCCATGCCTTTCATTCTGGGAGCAAATATTAATACCAACACAGTTACCATGGCGATTGTATGGCAACCCACCTGCGAGGTTTCTTCTTTGTTGGTGAGTCATGTGACTCTGGCAGGGTGGGTAAGGAGAGCCTGCGGGTGGGGCGGACGAAGAGGGCGCGCCGGGGAAAAGAGGGAAAGGCCAAGGAGGGCCAAGGAAAGAGCGGGGACACCAGCACAACACAAACGCCCCAGACAGACAGCGCCCAGACAGACAGAGCCCCAGACAGACAGCGCCCCAGACAGACAGCGCCCCAGAAACACAGCGCCACAGAAGAAGCCCCAGACAGACAGCGCCCCAGACACACAGACCCCAGACACAAGCGCACCAGACAGAAGCGCCCCAGACAGACAGCGCCCCAGACAGACAGCGCCCAGACACACAGCGCCCCAGACACACGCGCCCCAGACACACAGCCCCAGACAACAGCGCCCCAGACAGACAGCGCCCCAGAAGACAGCGCCCCAGACAGACAGGCCCCAGACATACAGCCCAGACAGACATCGCCCCAGACAGACATCTCCCCATACACACATCTCCCCATACACACATCTCCCCATACATACATCTCCCCATACATAATCCCCATATACATCTCCCCATACATACATCTCCCCATACATACATCTCCCCATACATACATCGATCGTGAACAGTTGAACTATTTCATTGTTCGACTTCACTGGACCTGAAGCTGGATCGAAAGTTAATAAATTTGTGGTCGCCACTACACCAGGAAAAAAAAAAACTCACTCACCTACATACGCGGGCATGTTGTAATCGTACGTAACGGTAAGGTCGAGAGTGCTGTCGGCTAGCGATGGTGACGCATTGAGGTGCTCTTTAACACTTAACTCCACGGCGTGTCGTTTCGGAGCTATGATAGCTGGAACATTGCACACGAGAAATCAAATATAACCACCTACATGTACTGCATTGCGTGTGCGTCTTTTTCTCCTTGTCAAGTTTCAAGTTCACTTTCCTGCGTTTCATTGTTTACGATGATGCTGTTTAACTATTTCTAATTAGTGCCCATTGTGTTTATATTGTGGCAAATGGACGAATCGAACAGAAGAAAGCTAGAATTCAAAAAATTGCTCATCAGGCTCGGCGAAAAAATGTCAGCCAAGGACGAGGAAAATATAAGGTTCTTGTACGAGGAGGATATGAACCAAGACGTAAGCAAACCTACGGATCTGTTCAGGGAATTACTGCAAAAAGGTACGTTTGATACGCGATGTATTGAATATACTAATGACACCATGAACCTTACTAGATAAAATCAGTCACGAAACGCCAGGCGCCCTTTCTGCCATATATCGGAACATAGGACGCATTGACTTGGCCATCGAGGTTGAACAATGGTCAGAAGTGATGGAAGGTAATGTTCTCCGTAATGTTCTCCGTGTTCATTTGCTTACCCATCTCACTGCCTTATTTGTCTGCAGCAAATAGAGGTGTTGTACCTCAAAATACGTTTGTGGTGAAGCACTTGATGATCGGCTATTGAATAGCGTTGCAAGGGAAATAGGAAGAGATGGAAGATGCTTTCTAGGCATCTGGGCCTAGACGAGACGTCAATACAAAGCATTCAACAGGCACACTTTGCTGATCTACACGAAGCCTCTTATCAAGCTCTTCTGAGGTTAGACAATTAGTGCATTGACCATTAATTACTTACTAATTCAATGCAGATGGAAAAAGGATTATGGAGCGAAGGGCTACGCCCAGGGCCTTTAAGCGTGCACTCACTGAAATGAAACTGATGGGAATAGTGCATACGTACTTCCCAGCGTCATAAAAAAAAAAATTGATTTTATCGTATTGTGTGTTCAAATGTATGTACCATGTAACATTTGGTGTTGGTGAGAATTAATTGGAGTAAAAGTTGGTTGTATGGCGTCGCTGGATCTGGTAGGGCCGCAGTTACTGCTAGAGGATTGTACGCATCGGTCCCTCAGAACAGACGACAGCAAAGCAGTGCGAAACCTATGTTCAGAATGCTTCCCTATCAATTACCCTGATTCTTGGTACGACTATGTCGTAAGCAACAAAGTATGTGTCTGAGCGGGCCGTGTCACTTCACCTCGCGAACGTCCGTGACGGGATCCAATGCACACAGGTGTTCTCAGTTGGGGTATTCAGTCGTCAGCAGGAGCTGGTGGGGATGGTGATAGGCGAAGAGCAGTCACTACGCCACTTGGAGGGCGAGGTTGGCTGTGTACTGGACAGCGCCCACCAGACCTCCACCGTCATGTACGTTATCAGCTTAGGTAGGTGCGGGATGCCCTGCCATTGCTGAGGCTTACGTCCTTCCAATGCAGGCGTGTGCGCTGGTTATCGCCAGAGGGGCGTGGCTTCCTTTCTCATGCAGTCGTTGATGCACCACGTATCACGTATTCCCACCTGTGACGTGATCTACTTACACGTCTTGTCCACGAACTTGTCAGCAATCAGTGAGTGATTAGGTACATTGCAGTGCCACAGTACTATGAACCCAATTTCACCTCAAACCTGAAAGAGGAAATTGTGTGTGTGTATGTGTGTGTGTATGTGTGTGTATGGTTGTGTGTGTATGTGTGGGTGTATGTTTGTGTGTGTGTGTGTCTGTCTGTGTCTGTGTGTGTGGTACCTACACATTGAATACTACAATCCAACTTAGCTAGAGCACCAGTTGATGAAAAACAAGATAGTGTTCAAAACAGGAACATAAATGATCTAATTATTATCCATCTGACATAGTTGTCACGTAAACATGGTTATCATTGCTGCTCCGCCCCCAGGCCCTATAGTAAGACCCAGCTGTGATGTCTTTCTGTGGTCTCCATAGCAATAGCTCATGTGATTGCTTGAAGCTCTCCATGGAGTCAAAGTACATAGATTCAAATGTTCACTCTGACCTGCATGTGTATAAAGTCATGCATAGGGGCGTTGCCCCATCCTTAGTTGACATAGCACACTCAACAAGATATGGTGATGGTGTCAAGATATGGTGGTGGTGTCAAGATATGGTGGTGGTGTCAAGATGTGGTGGTGGTGTCAAGATGTGGTGGTGGTGTCAAGATATGGTGGTGGTGTCAAGATGTGGTGGTGGTGTCAAGATGTGGTGGTGGTGTTAAGATATGGTGGTGGTGTCAAGATGTGGTGGTGGTGTTAAGATATGGTGGTGGTGTCAAGATATGGTGGTGTCAAGATATGGTGGTGTCAAGATATGGTGGTGGTGTCAAGATGTGGTGGTGGTATCAAGAGGTAGTTGTATTTTCTTAAGCTGTCTAACTGCTTGTTTACATTCACGAAGAGCAACCAATCAGTCCGGGGAGACGTTGGTATGGATGCCTAGCTCCCTGGTGGGTGCCAATGCTCTCATGTGGCTTCATCTTGAGGCCTCTTGAGGCAGGGTACCTCGCATGTTATGATTGTATCTTGAGGCATGGTACCTCGCATGTTGTGATTGTATCTTGAGGCAGGGTACCCTCGCATGTTGTGATTGTATCTTGTATGATGAGCGAATAATAGTTATTGTGAATACATTATTAATTTGCTTAATGATCAAGTAAATGTATATGTGTGACACCACAATTTAAGCCATGCCCAACTCCACTCACACACACTCTCAGAACTGTACAAAAAACTTGGATATCAAGAGCTAATGACCATTCCAGGATACTACCATATCCAAGGCCGTCCAGCTGATGGATATTTGTATGTCTATTATCTGAACAATGGAAGACCATTCAAAGGCAGCTGTTCTAGCTACTTAAGGCGGTATTTGGTGGAAACCTCTCTCTGTCAGGCAGCCATTCACACCTATGAGACAGCTATGGTGTTTTTAAGGAGAGCTCCTGGTGCCCAGTCTCATATATTGACCTACATGCTCACTTTGATGTGTGTGTTCATTGTTCTCCTGTTGATATTTGGTGGTGGGGGGTGTATGAATGAATACTCTCAAATGGTTTGTTTTTTTAATTGGAATATTGGTTTTAATTATTCCTCAACTCAGCTCCATGGGTTCAATACAACAGCATTCTTTCCTATGTGATTTGGCATACTGCTGTTTAACTGATTATACGCGGAATTTTAAAATGCTTGTCATTTTTCATGCATGGTATCAGAGTACGTTCGTACTATCTGAACCTGCGGCAGCAGGTTCAATATAGGATTGATTGAGGATTGATGAATATCATTAAAAAAACTTCACTCGCGTCTGGAGGGACAACGGAGAAACGGATCGCGTATCTCTTTGTCGCAATGGAACGAGAACTCAAAGATCTACATTTCTACGTTTGTTCCGTGTCATAAAACGGTGTGCTTTTAGAGAAACAAACGAATTCCTTTTTCTCGTGCCCAGTCCCAAAATAATTCTTGGTCGTCGTCTTCTAATTCTTCTTCTTCTTCCTTAGGAAGGTATACGAACGGTTTTGAATAACGGCAATAGCGCCAATATCTTTAGAATTCACCTGCGCGGTGCCCTTTAAGGTCATATAAAGACTACAGCGAGAAGTACCTCATGCGGTAGCAAGTTCTGTATAGGATATGAAGTTATTGCAGAAGTTTATTTGGTTTATTGTTGATTAATGAAGTTATTTTACAGCATGCAGTATAAATACTCTGAAATTTATTTGGTGTTCCTACTAATATCGCAGTTTAATACTTTGGCTAGTGAAGTTTAAATGCCTTCGCGTAATCGAAAGAAGAAATCTAAGCATACCTTCAAAAGCAAGACGATATTTTATCACAAGAAAACAAGGCTAAAGCCCGAGCGCGCTACAAGGCCGATCCCGAAAAGAAGAAGGCCTCTGTACGCGACAGCTACAAGGCCGATCCCGAAAAGAAGAAGGCCTCTGTACGCGACAGCTACAAGGCCGATCCCGAAAAGAAGAAGGCCTCTGTACGCGACAGCTACAAGGCCGATCCCGAAAAGAAGAAGGCCTCTGTACGCGACAGCTACAAGGCCTATCCCGAAAAGAAGAAGGCCTCTGTACGCGACAGCTACAAGGCCGATCCCGAAAAGAAGAAGGCCTCTGTACGCGACAGCTACAAAGCCGATCCCGAAAAGAAGAAGGCCTCTGTACGCGAAGCTACAACGCAGATATTGAATCTAAGCAATCTGCTAAAAGGCAGCGATATCAAGAGGACGTCGAGGAGAACCGCGCTGCTAAAAGGCAGAAATACGAGGACAATTCAGCTGCCATTAAGGCATCTGAAAGGAATCGGTATTGGAATGACCCCGCTGTCCGATTGGCTAAACGTGCTGCCGAGAGGAAGCGGTATCGCAGGGGTCACCGAACTACCACTACCACCCAAAGGTATGTGATGGCATGTTGTATTGCACAGTTTGCACTAGCATTAAAAAGCTATAGGAAGATGTGCATGCATGCAACATACATGTATGTACAGCACGCATGTAAGGGATCTGCCATTCACTTCACATGTAAAGCATGCATGGTGACCCAACTGTTGTGTACAGTAGTCCTTTCTCCTTCTATTGAATATTGGGGTGCATCCTTAATCTGATGTACAAAAAGGCTTCCTTATCTGATGTACAAAAAGGCTTCCTTATCTGAGGGTTGAGTGAAAATTACTGCAACCATATCCTTCTCCCATATAGCTACTCCTTGTATGAACCCAAATCTCATGCACTAATGGAGTATAATGGTGGTCTTGAAAAAGCTATTCTTAGGGATAGTGAGCTTCTAAGTGAAGTAAATGATGCCTTTTGTAAGTCGCCTCATCCATTGCTAGCTCAAAAGGTTGTTACAAGATCTGCCAGTGCAGCAGTAAGTAAGATTGGTGCAGATGCATTGGTTACAAGAATGTCTGGAATAAGACACCATTGGAGGGGAGGTCTTTCCCATGGCCAATGTACATATACAACAATGGACATCATTGGAGAGGGAGGTCTTTTCCATGTAAACATTGTTACACAAACATTGCACACACACACACACACACAAACACACACACACACAGCCACTCCCCCCTTATCTGTGAGATCATGAATATGTATACTGATCGGTGATGTAACGGATGAAATTGGACCGATAGAATTGTAGCACAGCCGGCACGCATGTTAAGGTTTTTCATGTATAAAAGCTACTCACCCGCCAAATAGTGCACTTTGCTTGCTGAGAAAGAAAAAGGTAAAAACTAAATCCTTGCACTTTGTTTCTATACTCTCTGTCATGTTGATTCAGATGGAATATGCAAGATTTTTTGAAGAGGACTTGAAGGACGAAGTACATCCTCCGACTCCTCTTCCATTCACACAGCCATGCACCGCCCCCGCCACCGCTGCTAGAAGCAGTGCTCCCTCCGCCACCAGCAGTAGCAGCAGCACTGTCCCCACCGCCAGCAGCAGCAGAGCTGCCGTCACCAGCAGTAGCAGCAGGGCTGCCCCCGCCGCTACCAGCACTAGCCCCCACCACCGGCACCAATACCAGTGCCCCCACCACCACTTTGCCTGCTGCCCCCCTGGCCGCTGCCACCACCACCCACATGGCTCCCATGGCCACAACGAGGCCGCCGTGCGAATAGAAGAGGGTGGAAACGAGGAGGTCGAGGACAAGGCCGAACAATTTATAACATAAATAACTCGTATACTTACCATTTCTATTATTAGAATTTTAACCTCCCTCTCTAGCCCTCCTTTCGTAAATCAAAATCAATTTGTCACCACTTATAAAGACGCCAGAGGAAAAAACTTATGAAACAAGTAAATAAAAACATTCTCTAACGAGAAAGTTGTTGGTATATAGGATTGACCAATGGTGGTGTAAAAAGCACGGAAACAAGAGTGACAGAAATTTGACTGGAAAATTGAAATAGGCCTATATTTAGCACACTAACGTTGTAACAGTAATGGGCTAAATATAGGCCTATTTCAATTTTCCAGTCAAATTTCTGTCACTCTTGTTTCCGTGCTTTTACACCACCATTGGTCAATCCTATATACCAACAACTTTCTCGTTAGAGAATGTTTTTATTTACTTGTGGAATATTTCAGAGAGACTATTTTTTGTGACTTGTGAGGTTTCGTTTTGCAGCGGTTGTGATCATTTTCATTTGAGCCAGAGATGATCCTTAGTGTATATTGTCTCTGATTGGGCTATACGTGTATATGTAGTTATGTATGTAGCTGGTATCGTGTAGCAGTACACTGAGTGGTCTCATAGTGTGTGTGGCCGGTGGACACATGATAATGAGATAAGCATGCATTGAAAGTGAATGACGTAAATGTTCAATTGGAGATCCTGCTTTCTGAGCAGGAAAGATCGATGGCCTCACTGAACATGTTTGTTGGTCTGTGATAGGAGGACCTCGAGCCTCTGGTGCACATTATCGCAATAAGGAGAAACTCAGCTTGCATCTTAGCCTTAGTAGACTAGAGCTATATGGATGATTATGTTTTCAGCTACGAGCGAGGCCATTCTTTTGTATACAGTTGTGGCTATCGGACCCATACCTCCTGAGATTGAGACTACGAGGGGTGCAAAGGAGCCATGCTCAATTTCTCTCACCCTCTCTTCATACCCCCGCTTCTTCTCTTGCTCATTTGACTTGTAGCACTGCATTGGGGACCTATTACGATGGGGCGGGGCATACGATAAGATGGGGCGGGGCATACGATAAGATGGGGCGGGGCATACATGTGAGTTAAATACTCCTATGTCAAAGAAAGTACGCTGAGTATTCTTAGAGATGTATTTAGTGATGTGTGTATGTGCGCTGAGTGTGCATGTTTTATCACGCGCTACATCCCTCCCCTATACACGAAGACTATAAGATATAGTTATTTGCACAGACCCTGTTGGTAACAATCACTCGTTTACGGCCGTCTATACACAATAACCACTGGCTATGTCGTGCTATACACGGCCAGGGCTGCGTTCGCAAATTTGCGTCTTCCGCGTATAATCTGTGAACTGGACATTATACTGGTACCTTAGGCACCGCTAAACAACTGGGCTTTCTATACGTATTGAATCGAAACTGCTATACGTACATTATGTCCAAACTTCAATGCAATGCTCATTTGACAAATCGTACTGTTGTCAAGTGTCACAAAGCCAGGTCTGCAATTCATTGTCTGTATCAATAGGCTATGAGCTGGTGACTCTGGTGGGTATGGACAGGACAGATTTAAATAGCTTTACATTGTAATCATGATCAGTTAGTTGATTTTTTGCTTATGGATGGTTACATAAACATAGTAAGAAGTATGGTATAGGGTACTCATCAGTAAGGGTATGGTATAGGGTACTCATCAGCAACAAGGGTCAAGTCATGTGGTGTCATGATGACCTGCTAAATACATGTGATAACAGCACGAATGGTAGCATAAGAAAGCTTGTAACCAGCTAACCACTAGAAAAAGGCTTTTCTTGTTTGGTGGAGATCATTTCTGCTTGTCACATGCTGAAAGTTACACACTCACGGGCCATTCCTCCAGTTGTTGAGTTTTTCAGCCAAGTACAAATGCCAAATGTCTGAATCCACAGCTCCTCTAGTTGTACGCAGTCCAATTACTATCTTAACAGTCGGGTAAGAGAAAACGAATGGCGTAAAGACGCCTTGTTCAACTTCTTTCACTCGTTGACTATATCTTTACATCCATCCCTGTGGTGTATACCCATGGAGCAGTAGCTCGGAGAATTTGGATGATAAGCCCTTACATTAAAATATGCATCCCGACGACGATTCCCAAACCCCCTGGCACATATATCATAACCCCCTGGCACATATATCATAACCCCCTGGCACATATATCATAACCCCCTGGCACATATATCATAACCCCCTGGCACATATATCATAACCCCCTGGCACATATATCATAACCCCCTGGCACATTTATCATAACCCCCTGGCACATATATCATAACCCCCTGGCACATATATCATAACCCCCTGGCACATATATCATAACCCCCTGGCACATATATCATAACCCCCTGGCACATATATCATAACCCCCTGGCACATATATCATAACCCCCTGGCACATAACGTGCATTGTCATCTCTGTTGGCAGGCTTCTGTCGAAAGCCTTCACCATGTAGGTTGAAGAGCAACATTGAGGCATACCTCTGGCTACAAGTACAAGGAACGAGTGCGATCCCTTTTCCTTAAGGCAAATTGTTGAGTTGTGTGTCACTGCATGACCAACAGAAAGACTGACCACAGGTAGCAGCTGTGTGTCACTGCATGACCAACAGAAAGACTGACCACAGGTAGCAGCTGTGTGTCACTGCATGACCAACAGAAAGACTGACCACAGGTAGCAGCTGTGTGTCACTGCATGACCAACAGAAAGACTGACCACAGGTAGCAGATTAGCAGTTGAGTAACACAATTCAACAGCTATTTTATCAAGGGTCCTCTGTAATCATCAATATTCAAGTTAGCGCATCCCAGTAATTGATTATAATAGGTACTTTTAATTACCTATGGTCAATGTCTAGTTCGGATTGATTATTTTTATGCTACTAATTTCAATATTCAGTTGGTACAGCTAAATGTCATTTTTGTTTAATGGCTTATTATTGTAAGCTTATTAATGTAAATAATTTTCATTTGATATTTAGAGAAGCACTTTGATATCAAATACATTTAAAAGTGAGTTATTAATTTGCGAAATCACTTGATTGTGTGAGTTATCAAGTTTGATTATTGATTTGCATTTTTTGATAACAGAAATGTAACAATTGAAATAATTGATTTGCATTATAGAGTTGGACTTTATCGCCTACTAATAATAAGGCTCTGTCTTTGTTCACTTCATGGGGAGTTGGTGTTGTGCTTCACATTTAATTAGTAGGTGTGAGCTTTTCAAGCAAAAGTGATCTCTTCCTATTCACTGCTACAATAATCCTCTAAATCCTGATGAGTGCAGCAACAAGTCCTTCACTGCTATTGATATTGCCACTGTCAATCTTGCTTGGAAAAAAGCATGTTTAAGTTTGAAACATGGTGGATTGGGACTGCATTGTTGTTCAGCTGGGTCCTTATGCTCCACATGTCCTGTACTTCTTGATGGTCAACACACCATTGACTCAATTGAAAATTTCAACTTGTCGCATGACCTGAAACAGTGACATTACTTTCAAGATAACTGTCACAGGAAAACGTTAGAAACATCCAGGAATGGTTTTTCAGGGTGGTTTATAACATAAAACCACTCTGGGATTGGATCTCTACTGTTGGAATAGCGTAAAAACCATCCTGGGATTAAGCCTCCAGGGTGGGAATATCGTAAAAACCATATTGTCTTGTCCTGGTTTTGTCAAAAAAAAAACGTGTTGAAGCAGTGAATAAAAACTTTGTATTTATTGCTGTTTTTATTCATTGCTTCAACACAGTTTTTGTTTGACAAAACCAGGACAAGTCCATATGGTTTTAGTACGATATTCTCATGGACGCTTAATCCCAGAATGGTTTTCAATCCCAGAGTGGTTTATGTTAAAAACCACCTTGCATGGACGTTTCTATTTCCTGTGTGTATGAAACTATGTGCGCCTTCCCAATATATAGAAGACGCTAATTACCATATTCTAACACAAGACAGTTCTACTGCGGGATCGAGGTTGCATTCTATCGGTATCCCTTGTCAGGTGCAACTCCTTCACCTGCCTTAGGTCTATATCTGGAACGAGAGAATGCAGTTTGGCCTTGAAATGGTGGTTGGGCATTTATATGGTAGCACCTGATATGTCTTGCACTCTCTGCCCTGATGGTTCTTGATGCTAGCCATGCTGACATGTAAGGGATGTCCTGATGTGATTGCTTGCCTCATAATATTGCTTTTGGTTATCAAACAGACCGTTATTAATCCACAACTTGAAGCTGGATCACAAACAGACCTATTGAACACACGACCAGCTGATGTTTAGTTTTTGTTTATGTTGAAGCAATGAATAATAACTTTGTATTTATTGCTTCAACACGTTTTTGTTTGACAAAACCAGGACATGGCCATCCCTTGGAGGGTCTAACGTTGGAACAAGGATGCGCGCTGAAGCTCTGCCTGGTTCGGTTCGAGGTACAACGCGACGGTGACCCGCCAACCGTTGAACTCACTACCATTAAGACGATTCCGTCACGTGACACTGTACATACTGACCAATGAAAGATATATAATCTATGTACTTTTATGTATGCTTTATGTTCAGGCCCGTAGCCAGGGGGGGTTCGGGGGGTTCGAACGAACCCCCCCTCAGGGGGAAAAGGTCCAATTATGTGGAAGTGTGGTAAAGGTCCCGGCCACTCTATAAGGCGATTAGGCGATTCCTGGGCGGCTAGGCCAATCCAGTCCTGGTCTTTCCCGCATTTAATAATATGGTCTTGATTCTGTTTAGTTCTAGTTATGATAAAATGAAAATTAATTATTAATCTACACTGTAATTTTAATTCATACTCAATACTCGCGCGCGTGCGCCAATCGAAAATGCCGGGTAGCTCCCAGCAAAAAAAAAGAGAGCGTGAACGAGCCGCTGCCTTGTGCCAGAAGTTTGATGTGTTTCTTACCAACTGCAAAACGAAAGGCAACGGAAAATCTTGAAATCGAACACTAGCTCTGTCATGCACTATACATGTACACTTGTGTAGCATTGCAGTGTGTATAATATACTAGCTAGCCTATATGGGTTTCATGCATGTATTAATATGTACATTGGCAATTATATTTATTACAATGAAGAGTATAAAGCGGTATGAGTGTACTGTCTGCAAATTGGGTTTGCATTCAGTTGCAAAATCAATGTTTTCAAAAGCTTCCGCGCTTCGCGCGGGAGGGGGCTGCACCCACCCCCTTTTGGTGATCCACGCCCACTTTAGGTCCACATTAATTATTCTCGAAACCCCCCCCCTTTCTCGACCTGGCTACGGGCCTGATGTTGCACTAGTAAGTGGTTTAGTACGATGTGCGTGTGAGAAGAAACGCGAGGAAAAAATAAAATTGCTGGACAGCGTCAATGGCACTTTGTCAACTGGAATTGAACCAGTTTGGACAGGTTATAAGCCTATTGCAAACCAATTGCGTGAACGAAATAGCCATTTAACCAAGCCCAGCATTTGACCCTTCTTGTTCCACCTATTTATAGACGCACCATATGAACAATCATCCCTGTGAAAACTTCTGAATGCAAAAAAGAGAAGAGTCTTTTATATCATACAGTACAATCAAGTTGCATCACATTTCTAAACAGTGTCCACATCGTAAACACGGATGAGATTGTCAGTGTAACCAGCAAACAAGGTCTGGCCATCAGCGCTCCATGCCAGACTCATGCACTCCACTGATGCACCTCCTGGAACCTCAGCTCTGATCTCATCCACTACGGTCTTTGCTCTCCAAGTCCTGCACGGCAAATCATGCCAGCATTGCACACACACCACCACACCACCTAGTAACATACCCATATCTTGACGGTGGGTCCAGTGGCTGCACACAGCCAATAGCGGTTAGGGCTGAAGACAAGAGCATTGATAGTTTCTCCACCCCCTGGTAGTGTGTACAGGTGCTTGCTGTCATTGAGGTCCCACAGCATGGCCTGACCATCCTAAAGGACAGTGGAGATGAGCATGTAGGAAATGGGGACTGGGAGATGAGCATGTAGGAATGGGGACTATCAGTAACCATGGAGACATTTCCTCCACAACAAAATGTGATTGGCAACAGGTGGAACCAAGGTTACATATACAACGCATTTCAAGGAAATGAACATGAACTACTCTCTGAACATGCCAATGGTTCAGTTGCGTTGGCGCACCATACATGCGAGGCTGACACCCATCTTGTTCCTTCCAATGCCATGCAAAGCATTTCTGGTCCACGTGTGTCTGTGTTGCTGTGCATCAACAATAATTTGTATCTTATGTAATAAGTTCTAATAAATCTATATACTACAAGTTATTCTTTAATTAAAGTCAGTAGGGATCACATTCCTAGCCAGTATGGCACTTGCTATGGCTCTAACCAGGGTGATATCTAGCCTTCCATACATGTCACTGATCACCCTGGCTTTACGAAATGAGGAAGAGCCAATGGCTAAGCGTGTGGCCAGTAGAGTGAAGGTTCTCCTTGCTTCCTCACCCCCAATTGCAGTACGTTTCTACTGCTAGAGGCACACACCTCCAGCCTAGTTTAGCACATTTAGGGTCATTGGCTGTGTGCTTTCTGTTTTCTGCAGCTTCAGCAGCAGCATCCACCCTCCTGCTTGCCTCATATGCATCAATGTATTTATCTGACAGGAACGTTTTCATAAAATTATTATTATTTTTCATAATAATGATTATTGCATACACCGTACAGCACACCAACAAGATCAAAGTCACAGCAGCAACCACCCCACACCCACACAGCTCAACCCCCCCTCCTCCGACTGTCCAAACCTTGTACAGGAGAGCAAGGATCTAGCATTGGCTCTCATGAGCGAAAGGCTTAGCCTCTGGTACAAGATGGTGGTAGCCTGTGATTTGTGGGTGTGCGGTCCACTGGCAGTAGAGACCTTTGGGCATTGGGGGAAGGAGGCCCAAAACGTTTTCTCACGTCTAGCGTCTTTACTGTCCATCCACCAAGGCCGCCCCAAATCTGTTGCCCTGTTTGACATCTACAGCAGAACGAACATGTGTTTAGTTAGATTGTGTAGTGTGGTGTAGTTAGTTCTTTGTTCTTGTGTATGTTCAAACTGTGATTAGGACCATTTAGTGTTGTATATGTATATGTCTTTCTGTGTTACATTATTTTAATGTATTATTTTAATTTCTCACAAGTTTTGTTATTGTTTGATCATTGCATTGCATAACCAACCTAGTACGGAGTTAAACGACCCCCGTTGCGATGCTGCCCAAATGCTTTATTGAATGATTCAGTGCATCGAGTGGTTCACGTTAAGAGGAAGGAAATTGGATTTGTGGTGTAAGGTGTGGGCAGAACTCTTATGTAAAGCAGTAAGCGTGAATTGGTGGGGTTTCACTTTGTATACATCGCCTTCCCGCACTGAACGCATCAGTAGGCCGTTCTCCTCCGCTCTCCTCCGCTCTCCTCCGTACAATGGTCTACACATTTCGAGTTGAACTGGAAAAGGACGGAGCGGGCGGTCTCGGGTTAGGGATCAAAGGAGGCCGAGGAGAAGGTGATGGAGATTCTTTGTTTCACATCTACTCGCAGGAAAGCCAGCGTCCATCCAAGGATCCTTGCAACCAAATGATGTCATAATAGCAGTAAATGGCCATCCCCTGGAGGGTCTAACGTTGGAACAAGGATGCGCGCTGATAGTCGCCAGCTCTGCCTTGGTTCGGTTCGGTACAACGCGACGGTGACCCGCCAACCGTTGAACTCACTACCATTAAGACGATTCCGTCACGTGACATTGTACATACTGACCAATGAAAAGATATATAATCTATGTACTTTTATGTATGCTTTTGTTGCACTAGTAAGTGGTTTAGTACGATGTGCGTGTGAGAAGAAACGCGAGGAAAAAATAAAATTGCTGGACAGCGTCAATGGCACTTTGTCAACTGGAATTGAACCAGTTGGACAGGTTAAAAGCCTATTGCAAACCAATTGCGTGAACGAAGTAGCCATTTAACCAAGCCAGCATATGACACTTCTTGTTCCACCTATTTATAGACGCACCATATGTACAATCATCCCTGCAAAAACTTCTGAATGCAA
The DNA here is from genome assembly GCA_013339895.1 of Ephydatia muelleri. NCBI lineage: Eukaryota > Metazoa > Porifera > Demospongiae > Spongillida > Spongillidae > Ephydatia > Ephydatia muelleri. Next base: position 60,385 of record JABACO010000002.1, on the reverse strand, counting down.
AAAAAGAGAGGATTCTTTTATATCATACAGTACAATCAAGTTGCATCACATTTCTAAACAGTGTCCACATCGTAAACACGGATGAGATTGTCAGTGTAACCAGCAAACAAGGTCTGGCCATCAGCGCTCCATGCCAGACTCATGCACTCCACTGATGCACCTCCTGGAACCTCAGCTCTGATCTCATCCACTACGGTCTTGCTCTCCAAGTCCTGCACGGCAAATCATGCCAGCATTGCACACACACCACACCACCACCTAGTAACATACCCATATCTTGACGGTGGATCCAGTGGCTGCACACAGCCAATAGCGGTTAGGGCTGAAGACAAGAGCATTGATAGTTTCTCCACCCCCTGGTAGTGTGTACAGGTGCTTGCTGTCATTGAGGTCCCACAGCATGGGCTGACCATCCTAAAGGACAGAAGGACAGTGGAGATGAGCATGTAGGAATGGGGACTATCAGTAACCATGGAGACATTTCCTCCACAACAAAATGTGATTGGCAACTGGTGGAACCAAGGTTACATTATGACACGTTCAAGGAAATTGAGGAAATAAACTACTCTCAGAACGCGCCAATGGTTCTATTCCAGGAGTACTCTCCTGTGGTCAGGATGTCTAATAAGATGGTCTCAACCAACAATCATCAGAGATGCCTTGAGAGTGTTAACATTACATCATACACCAAGACTGGACAAGAAATTAATCTATGAGACATCTTGCAGCTGTGACTTGTGTTATGGTCGTAGACAACACACATTCAGGCAGTTCTATTATCGAGATAGTCTCAGTTCAATGCAGTGTTAAACGTAAGTGTATAGGAAATTGAAGTGCACTAAAGCACCAAGCATAGGTAGTCTCATCCACCTTGGTCTCATCCACCTTGGTGTATCCACCTTGGTCTCATCCACCTTGGTCTTTATAATTACGTTAATACTTTGGTCATGGGTGACAGTATCCATGAAGAGCCTACACCGTTCAGAGGATTGCTACAGCAAAGTGAACATCAGTGGAGTAGCATTTCCTGGCAACACAGGATGGACTGAAAGCAAATACACAAGAAGGTGGAACCAAATGAAGAGCAGCTGCTTGGCATGGCAAGGTAAGAGAAAGCATTGGGTGGTGGTGATGGCCCACCTTGTGTACCCCCCCCCCCCCCCCTTACTGGTGATTAATTACATGTGTACACCCAAGTATGATAAATTATTAGTATATCGATGCTACAACTGCCCTGAGTTTTGATTGGTTAATACGGACATATCCAAGAATGATCACATCGTTGATAGAGCTGTACCATTTGAACAGCCCTTTTAAAACTGTTAATGCAGGATGCAAAAAAGACGACGATGTAAACAAAGGCTGCCTGCCCAACTATCCAGTGATGTACAAGGCCCTCCTTGTGCCCAGTTTCCGTCATCAGATGTGTGCAAGCATCCATGTGTGCCAATCCTGACAAGTACCCCCTCCCCCCCCCTATCACTCATCTGCCAACCAATACCAAAGACCAGCTGAATTTAATCATATGAACACAACCTTTTGATGTAATTAATTTGAACTTTACACACAGCTTTAGAATGGAGCAACTTTGCTATACACAGCTTTTTCCTAATTCAGTTTCCTACGGTGTTAAAATAGGCAGGTTTCCTGGACACATGCTATCATGCCATGACTATTAAACACCTGTAGTGATTGTAACATTGTGGGCATGCAACCCATGTCTTACACTACACCATGACCTTTGCCATGACCTGTTGTTACCTGCCATTAGCCATTAGCGTGATTAGACACCAAAATGTTCACCGTCATGTGATATGTACCTAATTGCTTTCTGCATCAAGTTCCAGGTGTAAAACCAATGTTTATCTCCCTCCCACACACCTAAAGGCTCTTTTGGATGGTAAGGGGTTTATAGTGTACCTCTGGATGTGTGAACATAGCCCACTGAAAAGAACTGCTACCATGATAGTATGGTGGGTCAATGTCAGCAGTAAAGCATTAGAGGGCAAGCAAATGAGCAGACAATTTCTCCATATCATTTGAAATGACTGTACACCATTCCAAAGCTTATGATAATCCCTGAATGAGTGTGTAATAAAGCAACAAAGGACCTACAAACACATTAGAAATTATTATAACAATTAATGATCAAATTTATTGGAATGCGTAGCATATGAACCAGGCATAATATACAGATCGGAAACAGTTCCACTTTGCATGCATCAGCGTACACCTGTACGCGCAACTTACAACCAAAATATGCACACGTACACAAATAAGACAATTACCGATTCGTTAGCTAATTGCTTTGTAACTGAATGTAGTGTGTCCTACTAAAAATTTGCCACACCCACCCTCCTACATACTATCCCATCCCATGCCTAGCAACACTTACCTTTCCTCCAGATGCACACAGGGAACCATCAGGAGAGACAGTCACACAATTCAGAAATCCATTGTGTCCGTAGTGGTTGGTCTTCAGCTTGCAGTTGGTTAGATTCCAAACCTATTGACACAAAAACGATACAAACATTAGATTAACATTCTGAACTACCCTGTAAACAAAAAAGAACCAAACCTTGACAAGTCTGTCCCAGCCGCAAGATACAATGACAGGATTTTGTGTATTGGGAGAAAAGCGCACACACGAGGTCCAATCTGTATGGCAGTCATCCTACAGATGCGATATGATCCGAGGCTAGCATACACAGGCACTGAAACCACGTGCACCTTTCTAAATTTCGCACCACGACAACACACCTGGATAGTATACTTGCACACACCAAGTGTGTTCCACAGCTTCACTGTTCTGTCGCGTGAGCCCGACACGATTTGCCGATTGTCGGCTGAAAACGCCACGCTGAGAACGTCCTTGGTGTGACCCACAAACCTTCTGGTTGTGCGACCTGAGTCACACGAGACCCTACGTCACAGGATTGTCTCAAACGCTGCGTAATCCCAACTTACGTCTGCAGATCCCATAGCCTCAGGGTACTGTCCCACGACCCGGAGAGTGCAAACTGGCCGTCGGAGCTAATCACTACGTCAGAGACGAAGTGATTGTGTCCTCGCAGCGCTTTCTTAGCCACACCGTAGTTCGTTTCTTGGCGCGTTAGGTTCCAGATGATTACTGAACGGTCTAAGGTTATCAGAAGGCTTTCAACACATCTGCATAGAGCGGGAATTATCCAATAAACGCCCACCTCTCGAACTGGACAGGATCATGTCGGGAACAGCTGGAGTCGTCGCTATTTGTGTCACCCAGCCGCCGTGACCCTTAAGGGTACCTCGTAACTTCAATTGTTCCGTCATGATAGTCTTTACGATGGATTGAAATAGATCTCAAAGACCGTCCAAAATGTCTTCGCAGCTCCACGAGGTAAAAAAACTTCAGCGCATGCGCATTGAAATAAATTGCAGTCTCAAAAATGACCACAATAAAAGCACACACGCCACTTAAAGATATTTTTTGGCTATGTTGGAGCCTTCTTTCTAAAGTTTGATGAGCCAATCGGCGATTTGGAACGTAAAATGGATTTAGTAATGCTAGAATAAGAGAAGGGAAGATATCAAACCTGTCCAATAGTTGAATTATGCAAGCGTACACATAACTCCACCTTCACAAAGGCATCATACATTCCATGAAGAAGTTCTTCATGTTCGCCTCTCCTGCGCCTTTGGTCCATCATATCCAGACAAGAAAACGCATATCTGCCGCCATGTTAAAACATAACAAAAGAAGTAAAAGCTTAAGTAAAGTGTGGTACATAATAGATTATAGCAGGGGGAGGGGGGGGGGGGGGGGGGGGGGGGGGGGGGGGGGGGGGGGGGGGGGTAGGAGGTGTTTTCGCCGGAGAAGATACGGCTTGCCGTGACAAAACCTGCGACGCTCAGTTCGTTAAAACGGTCCACAGACTTTAGAAACCTGCAGACACGAACGTTAGCAAACAGCAACAGCACCACTGTCGTCATACAGATTGCTAGTCTCCCACTTGGCCTCGTCCACAAGGTCCAATGACGCGTGAGCGACAAACTGTGCCATTTGTCTCTTATCATCTAACTAGTATGGAATTCAATGGAAATGTTATGTCGACAAGCTTCTTACTTTTCCTGTATCTTTCACGTCTAGCTCAAAAAGTGGATTGTCATTATGCCCAACTATAACGAAGTAGCAAGTCATGTTGGCGTCAATTCTCTAATTAAAGGTAACTCTTTTAACATTTCAGATGTAAACACAAGCAACCCCGCCTTCATCCGGTGCGCACAATTGGGATTGGTCGTCTTTTTTAATACAACAAGCATTTTCCCGCCTTCGTTAATAGACCATACTGTACGATTTAGAAGAAACGCGCGCCCAACCTTTGACGAGAAGGAAAAAACGTAACAATGGTGAGTATTTTTTACTATGTTATCGTATGACGCTATTTTGGTCGGTTTGTACGCACTCTGATGTATAAAATAAAAAATCTGTCCATTACTGCATGTTGTTTGCCCGTCATATGACACGCCCTAACCAGCATACGTTCCTTTACATTGTTTAGGCAGGAGGTAAAGCTGGAAAAGACGCCAAGGTCAAGGCAAAAGCCGTGTCTCGCTCGGCACGCGCTGGTCTGCAATTCCCCGTCGGGCGTATCCACAGACATTTGAAGCTGCGTACGACGAGTCACGGGAGGGTCGGGGCAACAGCAGCTGTATACAGTGCGGCTATCCTAGAGTACCTGACCGCTGAGGTAGGAACGAACACTTTGTGTATACTACGGAGCTGACAACCGAGTATGGTGTGCAGGTACTGGAGTTGGCAGGGAACTGCTCGAAAGACCTCAAGGTGAAGAGAATTACACCACGTCATCTCCAGCTAGCTATTAGGGGTGACGAGGAACTGGATTCTTTAATAAAGCCACCATTGCAGGAGGAGGTAAGGATTGTGAATACACTATTTCAGTCCCAAGCCATGACTGAATTACACCGATGTTTTGTTGTTCCCCCACAACACAGGAGTGATCCCTTACATCCACAAGAGTCTTATCACTAAGAAAGCCACCCAGAAACCACCTTAGTCAACCATGGAGACCTGTTGCGCAACACGCATGCATACACACGTGTACACCTACTTGACACAACATGATGCAGTCTACATCATATAGCTTTTGTGAACCCTACATGAGAAGCTGTTCTTTTTGCACAGCAACCAGTTTTATTTAAAGTTTTGATGTCCAGTGTATGCAGCATTCTTTTATTGCATAATGATTCCAGGACAGGGCTGCGGCACGTCTCTAGCATCAAGTACTGCTGCAAGTTGGTCCACTTGGTGCTTTACCTCTAATGCACTGGATGAATTAACCAGTTCAACGAAACACTGTAGCGCATCGCAATACGCTTACCTTTCTATTGCGTCGTTGACGGACCTGATCTGCTGTGTGTAAAGCTTGGTTACTTCTAGCATTTTATCCAGCATGGCAAGTGTGGGCTGCAAC
>JABACO010000002.1:0-54811 GCA_013339895.1 Ephydatia muelleri | reverse complement strand
TGAGGCTGCTGTGCGGCTGTGCGGGTGCGGCTGTGCGGGTGCTGCTGTGCGGCTGCTGTGCGGCTGTGCGGTGCTGCTGTGCGGCTGTGCGGCTGCTGCTGTGCGGGTGCTGCTGTTCTGCTGTGCGGCTGTGCGGCTGCTGTGCGGCTGTGCGGGTGCTGCTGTGCGGGTGCTGCTGTGCGGCTGCTGTGCGGGTGCTGCTTGTGCGGCTGTGGCTGCTGTGAGGGTGATGATGTGAGGAGTGTCACGTCACAGTGTCTTACTTGTAAGATTTAGTCCATTGGTACCCACTTGGCCTCTGGCAATGGAAGCTGTTGTGAGGTTGTATGTTTCCTGGAGACGTCTGATAGCAACAGTCGCTCCTTTGTAGTCTTCTGGCGATGGAAACTGGTACTGTTGCAATGAGAGGTTAGCCATTAAGTCTGAGGGGATATAAGTGTCGTTAACAAGGTCTAATTACCACCCAGCCTCATGCTGCACCTTTGGCGTTGTCTTTGTACACGATGTCACCCAGCTTCATCCATCCATTGTAGTAGCGATTGAGCAGCTGGAATACGTTTACAGGGTGATGTAAGTACTGCGACGGATTGTCTCCGGATTGTTCCAGCGAGTTCTTCACGCTGTCTACGAATCTATCCAACTCGTCGAGTCTACAAGGGAAAATAAATAGCGTTTGTCAAAACATGCACGTGGTTCGGTTTATCACTTGCTTTTTTCTTTCTTGGTTGATATAAAGATTGAGACTCTCGACGAGCTGTCGTTCGCCACTGACTAAGCCTTCCATGTGGACTAATGCTGTGAATACCTCTCCTTTCACGGCTAGGCTACACGCCAGTAGCATGCCAACAAACAGGAACACTTTAGCACACATCTTTCTCACGTATCCACCACGCGCTTAGCTTCGCTTTGGCGCTTTTTATGTGTTACAAAACAAAAGAATCATTGTCCGTTACCCAATTGTGCGCAAGGCGCTTCGCGCAGGTCTCAGTAATATGTCAGTGCAGCTGTTGATATCCCTTTATAATAGTTGTAGATGACGTACATGTCCGTAGACTGCACTAATAAAAGGGTACACAGCTCATTGCGGTACGAGAGGCCTAGACAACATGCGGCGTGCAGCGGTTTAAAGCTGTAGAGTTTCTCAGGCTAATATAGACACGGATTGTAAACAATTGTATTCCACCATTATTAATTAATTATTTTTTAAATACAATAACATATACTTATCGTAACGCACTCACTCACTCATACAATACAACAATTTTTATACTACCTCTTCACTGTCCATCTTAATTGTTCCCAACATTGCCACGTTGGACGGCAACTGAGAGTCTCTGAGTAAGGTATGCAAAAGGGTCTCCAGACACCTGCCTCAATCGATGCCCCAACTCTTTCAGGAACTCTGTTGTCTTTGGTCCAAAAACTCCACTTGTCTCTATTGCCACTGGAGTGAAAAAGTAGCATGAGTCCAAGGTGTTTATACTTCTGCTGCGTCTTCCTATCTTCTGCCTGTTGAGCAACTGCTCCAACTTGGTGTGCAGCAATTGTGGAGTAAGAAGGTGCAAAAGTATCCATACACGTTGCATCCCACACCATAATTAATTACCAGTGTTGTGCTTGTGTTCACTTATGTGTGTGCATGATAAATCTGCAGTATGACGTTTAAAATGGAGGCCCAAAGAAAACACACAGAGCAAAAGGTCCATTTGCAAACTGCACATCGTATGGCATTGAATTCAAGATCCCTATGTTTTCATCACTAATACAATGACATTATTGCTGAACTGTACAAAGGCATTTCACTTCGCCATGGAGATACATTTCCCGTAATTTACTACAATATAGTTTTAAGGTATTGCTACAGTTTGGTGGATTAGTAGTACATGCTCCCTGCATTCTGACAGTCTTCATCAGGTGTGGTCTTCATCAGGTGTGGTCTTCATCAGGTGTGGTCTTCATCAGGTGTGGTCTTCATCAGGTGTGGTCTTCATCTGGTGTGGTCTTCATCAGGTGTGGTCTTCATCAGGTGTGGCCTTCATCTGGTGTGGTCTTCATCAGGTGTGGTCTTCATCAGGTGTGGTCTTCATCAGGTGTGGTCTTCATCTGGTGTGGTCTTCATCTGGTGTGGTCTTCATCAGGTGTGGTCTTCATCAGGTGTGGTCTTCATCAGGTGTGGTCTTCATCAGGTGTGGTCTTCATCTGGTGTGGTCCAGGTGTGGTCTTCATCAGGTGTGGTCTTCATCAGGTGTGGTCTTCATCAGGTGTGGTCTTCATCAGGTGTGGTCTTCATCAGGTGTGGTCTTCATCAGGTGTGGTCTTCATCAGGTATGGGAATCAGAGAGAAAGAACATTTCCCACTATTGTAAGCATAGGGGTTAACCACTCTGTGTTGTTATTGACTGCATTGTCAAACACACTCTGATGCAAGACAGAGCATCACAACAAAGTGCACAGTCTAATGGGCTGCGTCCGTTGTAGCTATACGCATGGTCGTCCACTATTCACTGAACTGCTCACTACACCCCTGGATATTGAGCACCACACACACACATACACACACACGTGCACACATACACACACACGTGCACACATACACACACACACGTGCACACATACACACACACATACACACACACACATACAAACACACACACACATACACACACACAAACACAAACACATACACACACACAACACACACACACCACAACAACACACACCACACACAACACACATACAATGACAAGCACTCATTTGTTTTGTTGTCACTTTGAAAGATTCTATTTCCCCTTCCCGCCCAACACAAGCTAATCGTATGTTTTGTCTTATGTGTACAGAAGTGAATTATCATTGGGAAGTGGGTTGTGACGACCACACAGCTAGGGCCCAATGTCAGTCGGGTGTGGCATGGACATAACACAAAGGGCACATCTAAATATGCTGAACCAGGAATTAACAAAGGGACTGCAAAACGCAAATGGCTTTCCTTTGTATTCCAAGTTCCACCATAGCCTTGCCCTTACTCCTCTGACCATCACCTCATATGGTCCTCACTCCTCTGACCATCACCTCATATGGTCCTCACTCTCTGACCATCACCTCATGTGGTCCTCACTCCTCTGACCATCACCTCATGTGGTCCTCACTCCTCTGACCATCACCTCATATGGTCCTCACTCCTCTGACCATCACCTCATGTGGTCCTCACTCCTCTGACCATCACCTCATGTGGTCCTCACTCCTCTGACCATCACCTCATGTGGTCCTCACTCCTCTGACCATCACCTCATGTGGTCCTCACTCCTCTGACCATCACCTCATGTGGTCCTCACTCCTCTGACCATCACCTCATGTGGTCCTCACTCTTCTGACCATCACCTCATGTGGTCCTCACTCCTCTGACCATCACCTCATGTGGTCCTCACTCCTCTGACCATCACCTCATATGGTCCTCACTCCTCTGACCATCACCTCATGTGGTCCTCACTCCTCTGACCATCACCTCATGTGGTCCTCACTCCTCTGACCATCACCTCATGTGGTCCTCACTCCTCTGACCATCACCTCATGTGGTCCTCACTCCTCTGACCATCACCTCATGTGGTCCTCACTCTTCTGACCATCACCTCATGTGGTCCTCACTCCTCTGACCATCACCTCATGAGGTCCTCGCTCCTCTGACCATCACCTCATGAGGTCCTCGCTCCTCTGACCTCTAAATTACTCATCCATTGTCTCTGTGTCAATACTATTCATCAAGGCCCTGCCAGACATGGCCACACCCCTCTACCAGACATGGCCACACCCAGAAGCCCACATCCCACATATTATGCCAAATGTCTGCCCACCTCTGAATGGCTTATCCCCTGGTGCGTGGAACATCTGAATACTGCCATTTTGGGGCAAGAAAGAAAGGGTACCCAACGGTGATTAGCCATACACCCAGTGTTCCAATGGCACCAGGTGCACCAAGGTGTTACCATGGCACCAGATGCATCAAGGTGTTCCCATGGCACCAGGTGCACCAAGGTGCTCACATGGCACCAGATGCATCAAGGTGTTCCCATGGCACCTTTAGGTAGACGCTACTTGTTGTTGGGTTTGAACAGCAGACTGAACATCCTCCTGTGGTCGTTGTGACGTCCAAGCTCTAAGGAACATGACCTCTGACCTTGGCAGCTGCCATGTTAGCTTCGTAGTACGTTTCATTACATGAAATGATTTCCTACAGCATTTGGAAGCTTAATTTGCAAGGGATGGACAGAGGTGGGTGAGGAAGGAGAGCAGGGAGCAGCCTGGGGAAGAGGCATGACTTGTGATGAGTGAGGGAAGAGGGGTAGTCTGGGGAGGAGGTAATGGTTGAGAGAAAATCCTGAGATGGGAGAGGTTCGGTAATCACGTGACGCTGGGTCATTCCACCCTCCTGGGTCATTCCACCCTCCTGGGGTCATTCCACCCTCCTGGGGTCATTCCACCCTCCTGGATATTCTAGTCCTATCTGAGTGATTTAACAAACATGACATCCAGGACCCCAACACAGCCACTCCACACTGGACCCCAACACAGCCACTCCACACTGGACCCCAACACAGCCACTCCACACTCTGTTAATCATTGAGCCTGGGTGAATGAACAGATGAAGAGATTCGACAACAATGACGTATACAAACAGTGAAAACAAAAACAATGATAAAAAACAACACCAACAGTATCAACAACAATAGCAACAACAATAGCAACAACAATAGCCACAAGAATATAGTCATCATTCATTGTATTGCAGTACATAAGCAAAGGGAGTTTTGCTCTCATCATACAGGAGGTTGTGCTGATCTCAACGAGTTTAGACTTAATGACTTTTTGATATGCTCTTGCTGCTGCTTGAAGTCAACATAAATGTTTTGGGATGAGAGGCTATGGGCCATTCCTTTCAAGACCATATCTGTGGATGCAACACAAGCACTACTCACTCTGGTACCAGCTCATCACTATACACACATCCTGTTGGGGCCTTTCATTATGTATGCCACACAAATGGAGGCTCATTTGGACCCGCCCCTCCTCCCCCCTCACATACTGTCTCTGCAATACTAGCCCTCCTCTTAGATTACATCACAAGGGGTTCTCCCCACTCACAATGTAAAACGTGTACACAGGTTAAGGATGTGTGATTTCGAAATTGCACAGCAGAATTTCGAATAAAATTTTCCAATTGTGAGGACACAATAGTTTTCGAAATGTTCTAATTGTGCAACACAATTGCGCTGATGTACTACAATGGGGTGCTCCTCGAGACCTTGCACAATGGATGGTCCCATCTTGGTGATCTCCAAATGAAGCACACCATAACATGATGACTTGGGATAGAGGACATTGGCGTTACATTGGCAGTGCTCAATCTCAGTGCTGTGCTTTAAATAGACATTCAACCCTTACAAACTGTCTCCCGTCTATAATGACAGTCCCTCCCCATGTGATTGTTCAAACGTGCCACTTTGAGAACAGTGGAACCATGCAGTGGTGGCAGGGGGAGGGGCCTGCCCTCAATAATTGCATTGGGGAGTGGCTCAGCACCCACTAACCTAACAACAGGTACAGTATAATTAAAAGATTAATTGGGACAGTGCCCCACGGTTAAAATGTTATAAAAATGCATCGCGTTGAATCGCTATAACATCCCAACAGTTTTACTATCGACTTCCTATTTTCAACACTTCATACTACACCCTTTTACTATGAAGTGTTGAAAATAGGAAGTCGATAGCGTTATCCGTTGGGATGTTATAGCGATCCAAACGCGATGCATTTTTATAACATTTTAACCGTGTCCCAATTGTTATTAATTGTGTATTTTTTCTATCCACTGAAGTTAATAACACACACAGACACATACACACATACACACGCACACATACACGCACACATACACACATACACACTACACACACATACCACACACATACACACATACACACGCACACATACACGCACACATACACACATACATACACATACACACATACACGCACACATACACACATACATACACATACACACACACAGACACAACACAGACACAACATACATACACATATACACATACACACACACCCACACACCACACACACACATACACACAGTCAAGGGGAAGAGGACGATCAAGCCAGGAGGGCTTGGGCATTTTGACACATCAGAGCAGTGCTGAGACAAAATACATTTCGTTTCGGGTTTTAGAATCGGAGGTTAGGGTGTGGCTAGATGCAGAGCAACTGTTGAGAATGTTTCATTAGTTGTTTCCCCCCCCGGCCCCCCTGCCTCTGTAGTGTTTCCCCGGCCCCCCAGCCTCCGTAGTGTTTCCCCGGCCCCCCAGCCTCTGTAGTGTTTCCCCGGCCCCCCAGCCTCCGTAGTGTTTCCCCGGCCCCCCAGCCTCCGTAGTGTTTCCCCGGCCCCCCTGCCTCTGTAGTGTTTCCCCCCGGCCCCCCAGCCTCTGTAGTGTTTCCCCGGCCCCCCAGCCTCTGTAGTGTTTCCCCGGCCCCCCAGCCTCTGTAGTGTTTCCCCGCCCCCCAGCCTCCGTAGTGTTTCCCCAGCCCCCCAGCCTCTGTAGTGTTTCCCCGGCCTCTGAATATGAGAGGGACACAAATCCAACCTCTATCGAGACAACCCTCAGAGCATTGGTGTCACGTTTCTCCTGTTCTCCTGCACCAGAAGTCAGACCAGCTTCTGAATCAATTAGTTATTGAGGGAGGGTGTATTGAGGGAGGGGTGTATTGAGGGAGGGTGTATTGAGGGAGGGGTATTGAGGGAGGGTGCATTGAGGGAGGGGTGTATTGAGGGAGGGGTGTATTGAGGGAGGGTGCATTGAGGGAGGGGTGTATGAGGGAGGGTGCATTGAGGGAGGGTGCATTGAGGGAGGGTGCATTGAGGGAGGGTGCATTGAGGGAGGGTGCATTGAGGGAGGGGTGTATTGAGGGAGGGTGCATTGAGGGAGGGTGCATTGAGGGAGGGGTCATTGAGGGAGGTGTATAACCTTACATGATGTCAAATGAGGCGGTGACCAGTTTGGTATCAAAATGTCAGTGGGGCGCGACCTGTCTTTGCCTGGACCGATGCCACAACCTTGCTCCAAATAGAAGGGCAAGGCAGGGAAGGCAGGCAAGCAGGGAAGGCAGGCAAGGCAGGGAAGGCAGGGAAGGCAGGCAAGGCAGGGAAGGCAGGCAAGGCAGGCAAGGCAGGGAAGGCAGGGAAGGCAGGCAAGGCAGGGAAGGCAGGGAAGGCAGGGAAGGCAGGGAAGGCAGGCAAGGCAGGGAAGGCAGGCAAGGCAGTTGTATCGTGCCACCACATCCCGGCATAGCGACAAACTAAAGCATGTGTCCCAGGGCTAGAAAAATATGGGCATTTATCTTCAGAATTAAAGAGGGAAGGCAACCACCATTTTAGTTTTCGTCAGGATCAAGTGCTAAACCAGGCCTGGGGACTGCAAACCATGCATGGGCCTGGGGACTGCAACCATGCATGGGCCTGGGGATAGCAACCATGCATGGGCCTGGGATAGCAACCATGCATGGGCCTGGGGACTGCAACCATGCATGGCCTGGGATAGCAACCATGCATGGGCCTGGGGACTGCAACCATGCATGGCCTGGGGATGACAACCATGCATGGGCCTGGGGACTGCACCATGCATGGGCCTGGGGGATAGCAACCATGCATGGGCCTGGGGACTGACCTACTGAACACACGCATCTCGAGAGTAAACACTGCCTGGGTGGTGAGTGAAGGACTGAATCAGCTGTCAAAGCTTTTTTCTTGGTGACTTGCTGGTTAAACATTGCAATAGCAGCATGTAGGTGGGTGAATTGGGATAGCCCCTGAGAGAGAACTGTGGAGGCCAGATCCTCCATGATTAGGAAGATAAGGGGCGGAGGCCAAATCCTCCATGATTAATGGGAAGATAGGGGCGGAGGCCAAATCGCCCATGATGTAAGGGAAGATAAGGGGCGGAGGCCAAATCCTTCATGATGTAAGGGGAAGATAAGGGGCGGAGGCCAAATCGCCATGATAAGGGGAAGATAAGGGGCCGGAGCCAACCCCATGATGTAAGGGGAGATAAGGGCGGAGCCAAATCCTTCATGATGTAATGGAAGATAAGGGGCGGAGGCCAAATCGTCCATGATGTAAGGGGAAGATAGGGGCAGAGGCCAAATCCTCCTGATTAAGGGGAAATAAGGGGCGGAGGCCAATCGTCGTCCATGATGTAAGGGAAGATAAGGGGCGAGGCCAAATCCTTCATGTGTAATGGGAATATAAGGGGCGGAGGCCAATCCTTCATGATGTAATGGGAAGATAAGGGGTGGAGGCCAAATCGTCCATGATGTAGGGGAAGATAAGGGGCGGAGGCCAAATCCTCCTCCATGATGTAATGGGAAGATAAGGGGCAGAGGCCAAATCGCCATATGTAAGGGGAAGATAAGGGGTGGAGGCCAATCCTTCATGATGTAATGGGAAGATAAGGGGCGGAGGCCAAATCGCCCATGATGTAAGGGGAAGAAAGGGGCGGCCAAAATCCTTCATGATGTAATTGGGAAGATAAGGGGCGAGGCCAAATCGTCCATGATGTAAGGGGAAGATAAGGGGCAGAGCCAAATCCTCCATGATGTAAGGGAAGATAAGGGAGGAGGCCAAATCCTCCATGACATAAACTAAGCTGTGCTCGCCACTTGCCAACTTGAAGTGCTGTGTTGCTCAGCTACGGAGTCCAAACTACGCAAGCACTTCAAGCAGGAGGAGTGGTGTGCGCGCTAGTTTATAAATGGGGGCAAAGTTAATAATCTATGAATTTTAATAACCTGTTGAGGTTACCTTAGGTGCGCATGTGATACGAACGATGTCTTTGCTCTCTTGGCTTAACACACAAACCAAAGAGCTGTTTCGCTTCCAAATCTAAACTATGCATAGGAATACAACTTGCCAATAACAATCTGGGGGAGGGGCGGGGGGAGGGTCCCTTGTTTATGCTCTTGCTTTATGGAGTACTATCACATGTCATCTTAGTGCACTAAAGTGCACTAAGCCATCCGTCACGAGCTTGACCATTGAAGCGAATGCTAGTTACGTGATGTGTCATCGAAGCGTTTAGAAATGCAGGACATCATGTCAATGTTGAAAATGGTTAGTGCCCAGAGAATTACCTAGCGATTGTGAACTGCCATGCCAACAGTCCAGCCAGAGGACATAAAATACTCAACTAATGCTATTTGTAGTACTTTAATGCAATTAATTTCATCCTTTTCTGGGACTGGGAGAGCTTATGGGACACACACCCTCCCCCTCCCCTCTCCCTCTCCCTCTCCCCTCCCCTCTCCCCCCCTCTCCCTCCCCCCTCCCTCCCCTCCTCCCTCCCCTCTCCCTCCCCCCTCCCTCCCCCCTCCCCTCTCCCTCCCCTCTCCCTCCCCCCTCTCCCCCCTCCCTCCCCTCTCCCTCCCCTCTCCCTCCCCTCTCCCTCCCCTCCTCCCTCCCCTCCTCCCTCCCCTCTCCTCCCCTCTCCCTCCCCCTCCCCCTCCCCTCTCCCTCCCCTCTCCCTCCCCTCTCCCTCCCTCTCCCTCCCCTCTCCCTCCCCTCTCCCTCCCTCCCCTCCCCCTCTCCCTCCCCTCTCCCTCCCCTCTCCCTCCCCTCTCCCTCCCCTCTCCCTCCCCTCTCCCTCCCCTCTCCCTCCCCTCCCCCCTCCCCTCTCCCTCCCCTCTCGCCCTCCCCTCTCCCTCCCCTCTCCCTCCCCTCTCCCTCCCCCCTCTCCCCTCTCCCTCCCCCTCCCCTCTCCCTCCCCCCTCCCTCCCCCTAGCTGGGCAAGAGGAATACATCAACAAAAGCCCTACTGTTGCTTTGGAGCCCCCAACTAAATACCTCCGCTGCTTTGAGCTCATTATCCATGAATGACAGCACTTTGTGGTTGGGTGTGTGCAATAGAGTTGTCGTAGGGAATAGCGTTGGCTCTTAGCTTTTAATTAAATGCATTGAAGTAATCTGTTCACAAGTGTGTGTACCTGGTAACATATCAGATTCCCAGGCACATAAACACTCACAACCGACACAAACCACACACACAACAACACAACACACACACACACCACACAACCTATATTTGCAGTTGTACACTAAACATACCTCCAAGTGTCTCTCTGTTGGCGTACAGTAGCCATCTAAAGGATGGATATCAACACATGCTACTGTGCTTACTTGTAGCATGATTTTGTGTGGGCATGGACTAACACATCTCTCTGTGCATGGTCTCCCTCACACCTTGCTCACCCATCTCTCTGTGCACATGGTCTCCTCACACCTTGCTCACCCTCTCTCTGTGCACATGGTCTCCCTCACCCGTGCTCACCCATCTCTCTGTGCACATGGTCTCCTCACACCTTGCTCACCCATCTCTCTGTGCACATGGTCTCCCTCACATCTTGCTCACCTTTCTGCATCACGGTCAGGTCATCCAGCAACTGCAATGAGGTAGTCATGGTTGCATGTGCTCTCTCTTGAGGGCCACACACATGTTTTATGGAGATGGAGGGGAGGAGGCTGGGAAGGACAGGGGGAGGAGGCAGGGATCTAGGGGAAGGGCAGGGGGAGGAGACAGAGATCTAGGGGGAAGAGCTGGGGAAGGTGGGAGGGATCTAGGGCGACGGGCAGGGGGAGGAGGGAGTGATCTAGGGGGAAGGGCAGGGGGAGGAGTCAGGGATCTAGGGGGAGGGCAGGGGGAGGGGGGGAGGGATCCGGGAAGAGGAGCAGGAGGGCGCAGACTGATGGACGTTGTCCTCTCGTTGTGCACAGGAGGCAGGTCTTCATCAATGTCCCAGTCCCATACCCAAAACCCCACCCAAAGGTGAAGCCCCACCCACATGTGAAGCCCCACCCACAGGTGAAGCTGTATAGTTCACTTCACCAACATCATGAGGGGGTGTTGGCCTCATGAAGGGGTGCTATGAAGGGGTGAGGCCTCCAAGCTAGGCACTTGGAGGGCATCCTCTACTGTTGCATATATCACCTCCACAGGGGTCATGGGGTCAGTGGGTGAGGCCAGTAAATCAGAGTATTGGTTAGCTCTTCCAATGGATTCATAATGATTGACCCCATCAGAATGTTCCACGCTGACATCACCATCATCATCATCATCATCATCAGAAGAAGAAGAAGAAGAAGAAGAATACAAGTTGAATAGATAAGTATCCGCTGAAGTAGACACTTTCACTGGGTCAACGTGATCCATAGATGTGTGGCTTCCATTGATTGCACGATCATAAGAGGTTTGTGTATGCTGGTGGGGCGGGGTCAGGTACTTGGTGGGTGGGGTCAGAGTGAGGATCTCGTTGGGAAGGCAGGACTTTGATGTATCCATGATCATCTGTGTCCTCTTCACTTCCTGTGTCTTCTGTGTAGTGTTGATTGACACTGGGTTTTGGCTCATAAGAAATGGAGTTGTTACTGGCCTTCCTTCTTGGGTCAAATGTACCCAGGAGTCATTGTGGTTCTGGTCATGTGATCAGTACCCATGACAACAGATTCAGCTGCAATAGAATCCTGTCTGTCTCCATCTGTAATGATTCTGTGCTGAGAGTCAAATCCATGTAATGAACCTGGGTTCTATGTCTAGTGAAGAGGTGTGCTCATTCCTCTGAGAGTGGTGGGCGGAGTCTGGTGTGGAGTGGGCGGAGTCTGATGTGATGTGGGTGGAGCCTGGTGTGGAGTGGGTGGAGCCTGGTATATGATGGGCGGGATTGAACTGAGGGTCTTGTTGGGAAGGCAGGACTTTGATGTATCCATGATCCATCAGTGTCCTGTTGACTTCCTGTGTCTTCTGTGTAGTGTTGATTGACACTAGGTTTGTAGTTTGAGGAAATAGAGTTTTTACTCGTCTTCCTTCTTACATCACAGCCTGTGACCATTGATCTGCTCAATAGTGACCAGTCCCCATGACAACAGACTCAGCTGCAATAGAATAGTCTATAGTGGCCTGTCTTTCTCTGGAATAGTGTTGATCTGGGTTAATGGTTCTGTGCTGAGGGATTGGGTGAAATCTTTGCAGGGTGTGGTCATTCTTTGGAGAGGTTGTGGGCGGGGTCAGGTACTCGATGGGTGGGGTCAGAGTGAGGGTCTCGTTGGGAAGGCAGGACTTTGATGTATCCATGATCATCTGTGTCCTCTTCCCTTCCTGTGTCTTCTGTGTAGTGTTGATTGTCACTGGGTTTTGGCTCATAAGAAATGGAGTTGCTACTGGCCTTCCTTCTTGGGTCAAATGTACCAGGAGTCATTGTGGTTCTGGTCATGTGATCAGTACCCATGACAACAGATTCAGCTGCAATAGAATCCTGTCTGTCTCCATCTGTAATGATTCTGTGCTGAGAGTGGTAGGCGGAGTCTGGTGTGGAGTGGGCGGAGCCTGGTATAGATGGGTGGGGTCAGAGGGAGTTTTTTCGTTGGGAAGGCAGGACTTTGATGTACCCATGATCATCTGTGTCCTCTTCACTTCCTGTGTCTTCTTGTTGCTTATCACTGGGTTTGTGCTTTGGAGTAAATAGAGCTGTTACTGGTCCTTCCTTGTTACATCATAGCCTGTGACATCATAGCCTGTATTTCTATCCTGAGACATTGCGCTTGTGTGGCTAGAATCCTCGGTATCCATGGCGATGGAGCTATCTACATGTTGAGGACAAAGGTCATCTTCGTGTTCGTGTGGGCTGTGAGGAGGAGCAACCCTCTCCTTAGGACAGCAATCCAACGATTCACCTGCATCCTGTGAGCTTCCACTGGAGGCACCGTTGGAGGGCACCGTCAGCATTTGGCTCATCCAAGGTTGCCATGGGTACAGGAGGGAGGGAGGAGAGAAGCAGTGATTCCACTGAGGTCTTAGGTTTAAGGGTTGCCGCCATTACTCTTTCCGCTGAAGAACGGCACTTCAGAGGAAATGGGAGTGTCTGTGCACTGGATCTGTGCACTAAATAGAGAGGAAAAAAGAAGGGTAAATGGTGTTTGCATAGCATGTAATGCTGACATTTCTCATCGAGAAGGTTGTCTGGGAGAGGGGTGCCTGTTGCCTGGTAGCGCATGGTCAGACGACAGGTCATGATCTTTGACACATCATTTCCACCTGGGGTTTGGAACACATATGTACCCTCTCCAATTGGTGAGCACCTGCAGAAAGATGGACCTCAAGATTCTTAAAGAAACATATAAAGCGCGCACACATGCACGCACACACACACACACACACACACACACACACACACACACAACACACAGTCAACACACAGACACACACACACAACACACACAGCACCCAAAACACTCTCACGTACACAACTCTCTCACACACACCTGTGAGTGTAAATAGCACATATACAGAAATCTTTGGAGTTCTGTTTGAAAAAAGTGAATCTCGTTCTCCTGATGTCCACTAGATCAAGCAGAAATCTGTTGAGTGGAGAACAGGTGTATGTAAATAGCCATTACTCGTTTGCTCAATTTGGTAAGCTAGTTATAGCAGCTACCATAACTAGTTAATAGCAGCTTCCCTTAACTAGTTTAATAGCAGCTCCCTTAACTAGTTTAATAGCAGCTCCCTTAACTAGTTTAATAGCAGCTCCCTTAACTAGTTTAATAGCAGCTACCTTAACTAGTTAAATATATTCCATGTTGCTCGTATCCTATTGAACCATATCCTACCCATAGCCCTTCTCTCATGGATATTGGAGTGCGCTAGCATCTCCTGCTGCCAGAAAGGGACAAACAAGGACATGTACAGAATGATCAAGACCACATGACACATGAGATGAGGGTGACAGCCACAATTACTCCAGATGAAAGGTGATCAGGAAATGATCAGGAAATCACTGCATCAAGTAACTCTGGGAATCTGGCAAATCTGGGAATGTGCACTCATACATGTGACTAGGGAAGGTTGAATAGCCATCACATTAGTTAAAGTACACACATACGCACATACCCACGCGCGCGCACCCACAAAACTGGCGTGTGTCCATGATGTGATCTTGCATGTGTGTGTACTGCTGTTCGATGAATATTAAGAGTGTTGTGGTGTATCAAGGATTGATCTCTGAACTGAGGACCGAATTTGATGTGTGCTAATTTTCTATCACCCCACAGGTGACTGACTACCTTTTGAGTTGTGTATAGGGTGTGGTGTCAGGTGTCATGGTGTCAGGGTGTCGGGTGCCTTAAAATTAACATGTGCAGCCACCCCCCTCTTGCTCACTGGGTTGGTAGTCCAGAATTGGAGAACAAGGCGACATGAGTGTCCGTAATCTTGAAGGTGTATATACCATGAAGGTTGAGTAAATTTGAGTGGCCGTTTGGCAGCATCTGCACTTCGAAGGAATCTGGGGAAAGGTATTATTCAAAACACAGCCTCAACATAATTTGATGGTACTTGTACCACTCTCACACACATGCATACATGACAACTATTAGAACTGTGGCGTGACACTCCTAATGCTCACATGATGCTGTCATGTGACCTTGGCATCATTGACATTTTGATAAGAGCTCCACTACAACTGGTCATGTGAGATCATGTGAGGTCATGTGAGGCATCGTAGATGTGAGAAACATGCCGGAGTGCCGAGTCAAACCGCTTAGCATTTATGTATATAGTTGCAAATATGCGGTGGTATGCGTACATTACTAAATTAACTAACTCACACACAACGTTGGGCAGCGGCACGGCATTCGCCACATCTAAAGTGTATCGAATCCACTTGGGTCCTGTGATCTCGACTCTTCGTGCCAAATAAGTAGTTCTTGCGAGCAGTGACTATTTGGAAGGCATGTTTCAATTCCTTAGTTTCAGCTGCAGACACAGACAGCACTTCTGCTGCGGAGCAAAAAAAAAAAAGCAGATAATAGACTCGCTAAGCTAAGTGATTCTTGTGTGTACGCGTGCGGGTGTGCAGTGTAACGTACCGTTTAGAGGAAGCGATATAACAAGCAACTGCGAATCCGTGTCGCGCAGCTCCAGCCTCTTCTGGCCTTCGCTGGACTCCAGAAACACTTTGCAGCAAACCATCTGCATCTCTGTGACGTCGTCAGGATAATAAATGAAGACGCGGAATACGCACGGAAGCTATATCGACCTCGGCAGAGCCTACCGTTGATAATGTTTTCTTCTCCCGGTACTGTAGGGACCCCTGGTAGACCTCATCTGTACTGCACCAAACATCCATAGCTCTCGTCGTACGTTAATACATATTTTACGTTGCGCATAAGATAATTACATGATCGAATGCAATATCCTGCATGCGCGAACGGTAATTATAAAGGGGGAGCTTAAAGTCAATGCAGTTTCATGGAGATTCGTTAGCATGAATCACTTTTGAATCTTTTAGGACACATACATGGGGTCAGGGTCCACTACACTTGGAGCAACATGCTAGCTGATAGAGTTACAAACACATCTGGTTACAACAAAAAGGAAAACACACACACACCACACACACCACACACACCAACACACACACACACACACACAACACACACCACCCCACACACACCACACACACACACCACACACACACATACACACACCACCCACACACACCACACACACACACCACCACACACACACATACACACAAACACAAACAGACAAACTACTAAGTCCACTGTTTACAACAGTAACAACAGATAACAGATCTTCATAACTGGTTGTTTCTGATGAACCTGTTTCCTTCTGAGTGCTTCCATAGTAGACATATTTACATTTTCCAAACACACCTAAAGGTATAGATTTGTGTTCAATGTGTGCGTATGTGTGTGCGTATGTGTGTGTATGTGTGTGTGCATGTGGTGTTAAAGAGTTAAACACTCACAATAAGAACATTGCATGAGTAAAGGTTAACGTATTTTATTGCACAATGTGACCCTTGCCTTGCACATCGGTATCTAATGCTTCCTCATGGTGAGCACAAGAGAAAGTTATGGGGTAGGGAGGAGGGGAAGTGGGGGTAGGAGAGGGGAAAGGTAGACGGTAGGGGCGGAGGTGAAATGAATGAAAGTGGGGGTAGGGAGGAGGGGGGGAGGGGAAAGTGGGGGTAGGGAGGAGGGGAAAGTATGGGGTAGGGAGGAGGGGAAAGGGGGTGGTAGGGAGGAGGTGCAAAACAAGGGATGACAACAAACCTTTGTGCTGTCCTTGTGAAGCTTGGGGGACTGGGGAAGAGGTGTATATTCAGAATCACTAGCTTGTAGGTTTCTTTCTGAAGCTTGAAACTGAAATGTACCAAACAATGATAGATTCCATTAGAACCCCTCTTCCCCCCTTAGTGCCAATACTTACACTTCAGCTGATGACGCACAATCTTCATGAATTCCCCCTACCCTCTTCGCCTCCTTTCTCTCCTGTGCTGTTACTGGTTTTGAATCCAGAAAGGCAAGATTGGGCATCTTGAAAATTACATAGTATCTGTAAAGCATAGAGAAAAGGAAGCTATTAGCTGATCTCTTGTCCAATAGCACAACCACAATCAGAGCAATGTTAACTCAGATGATTGTTATCATGACAATGTACCCATTACAACACAAAGGAACAATTCTATCAGTAACAAACAATACATCTCTCGCTACCTGTATCTCTGGTAGTCTTCATCATCGTGGCCTGTTCCAAGGAGCTCGTTCGGGCATGCCTGGTTGCCCTAGGAGACTAAGGTAGTCGGAAAGGCCCCTGTGGGCACTTCTCCTTCAGGGTAGTTAGAATTCTCTCCGTGTCTGTAATCCTGAAGCACGCCGTTAGTAACCAATGCGCAGTGAATTATCAGGGCATGGAGTTACTTGATTTTTGTTCAGCGTGAGCGTGCGAAGATGTGCCAATAAGGGAAGCTCGAGGACTGGAATCATCTAGCTCGTTATTGTCAAGAACCAACTCCTCCAACGCACTGAAGTTCTGTATACCGTCCAACGTTCTGTAATGGCCCAGCGATACACTCAGCAACGCAATCCTGGTGTGGGCTGAGGGAGGGAGGGAGGGGGTGGGGGGCACAGGGCTCACTTGAGCAGGTTGTAGCTAAGGTCTAGTGTCTTCGCCGTAGGGCCATATTTTCTCCAAGCCTCCTCCGGGATGCGCTCCAGATCTTGACCCGCGAACACAGCCTGTGTGCACGTAATGAAAACGGACATTAGCAACGTATACAGCAGGAAACGAGCGCAACTTACGTGTGAGGTATCGAGTTCACTGTCCATCGCGGGTTATGGGCGGGGTTGGAGTGGCAGCACACACACAAAACACATGCAACACAACCACACTCATATAAACCAGTAGCGCGGCTTTACTCCTAAGATCTGCCTACCCTGCAGTTGTTTGCTGGGCTCCGTACTCGGCCATTATGTATAGCTGAGATATCAAAATAATATATGGTACACTATCATGTGATCTATTTAACTACAATTTCGCCACTCCCCTTGAGCGTATCTAATGGATAAGGGCGGGCTAGCGTTGCAGCCCACATTGCCATGCTGGATAAAATGCTAGAAGTAACCAAGCTTTACACACAGCAGATCAGGTCCGTCAACGACGCAATAGAAAGGTAAGCGTATTGCGATGCGCTACAGTGTTTCGTTGAACTGGTTAATTCATCCAGTGCATTAGAGGTAAAGCACCAAGTGGACCAACTTGCAGCAGTACTTGATGCTAGAGACGTGCCGCAGCCCTGTCCTGGAATCATTATGCAATAAAAGAATGCTGCATACACTGGACATCAAAACTTTAATAAAAAACTGGTTGCTGTGCAAAAAGAACAGCTTCTCATGTAGGGTTCACAAAAGCTATATGATGTAGACTGCATCATGTTGTGTCAAGTAGGTGTACACGTGTGTGTATGCATGCGTGTTGCGCAACAGGTCTCCATGGTTGACTAAGGTGTTCTGGGTGGCTTTCTTAGTGATAAGACTCTTGTGGATGTAAGGGATCACTCCTGTGTTGTGGGGAACAACAAAACATCGGTGTAATTCAGTCATGGCTTGGGACTGAAATAGTGTATTCACAATCCTTACCTCCTCCTGCAATGGTGGCTTTATTAAAGAATCCAGTTCCTCGTCACCCCTAATAGCTAGTGGAGATGACGTGGTGTAATTCTCTTCACCTTGAGGTCTTTCGAGCAGTTCCCTGCCAACTCCAGTACCTGCACACCATACTCGGTTGTCAGCTCCGAGTATACACAAGTGTTCGTTCCTACCTCAGCGGTCAGGTACTCTAGGATAGCCGCACTGTATACCTGCTGTTGCCCCGACCCTCCCGTGACTCGTCGTACGCAGCTTCAAATGTCTGTGGATACGCCCGACGGGGAATTGCAGACCAGCGCGTGCCGAGCGAGACACGGCTTTTGCCTTGACCTTGGCGTCTTTTCCAGCTTTACCTCCTGCCCTAAACAATGTAAAGGAACGTATGCTGGTTAGGGCGTGTCATATGACGGGCAAACAACATGCAGTAATGGACAGATTTTTTATTTTATACATCAGAGTGCGTACAAACCGACCAAAATAGCGTCATACGATAACATAGTAAAAAATACTCACCATTGTTACGTTTTTTCTTCTCGTCAAAGGTTGGGCGCGCGTTTCTTCTAAATCGTACAGTATGTGTCTATTAACGAAGGCGGGAAAATGCTTGTTGTATTAAAAAAGACGACCAATCCCAATTGTGCGCACCGGATGAAGGCGGGTTGCTTGTTGTTACATCTGAAATGTTAAAAGAGTTACCTTTAATTAGGAATTGACGCCAACATGACTTGCTATTCGTTATAGTTGGGCATAATGACAATCCACTTTTTGAGCTAGACGTGAAAAGATACAGGAAAAGTAAGAAGCTTGTCGACATAACATTTCCATTGAATTCCATACTAGTTAGATGATAAGAGACAAATGGCACAGTTGTCGCTCACGCGTTTGGACCTTGTGGACGAGGCCAAGTGGGAGACTAGCAATCTGTATGACGACAGTGGTGCGTTGCTGTTTGCTAACGTTCGTGTCTGCAGGTTTCTAAAGTCTGTGGACCGTTTTAACGAACTGAGCGTCGCAGGTTTTGTCACGGCAAGCCGTATCTTCTCCGGCGACGAACCATCCTACCCTCCCCCCCCCCCCCCCCCACCCCCCCCCCCCCCCCCCCCCCACCCCCCCCCCCCCCCCCCCCCCCCCCGCCCCCCCCCCCCCTCGCTCTATATCTATTATGTACACACTTTACTTTAAGCTTTACTTCTTTTTGTTATGTTTTAAACATGGCGGCACAGATATGCGTTTTCTTCTTGTATATGATGGACCAAAGGCGCAGGAGAACATGAAGAAACTTCTTCATGGATATGTATGATGCCTTTGTGAAGGTGAGTTATGTGTACGCTTGCATATTCAACTATGGACAGGTTTGTATATCTTCCCTTCTCTTACTTCTAGGCATTACTAAATCCCATTTACGTTCCAAATACGCCGATTGCATCATCAAACTTTAGAAAGAAGGCTCAAACGATAGCCAAAAATATCTTTTAAACGTGTGTGCGTTTTTATGTGTGGCATTTTTGAGACTGCCAATTTATTTCAATGCGCATGCGCTGAAGTTCCTTTTTACCTCGTGGAGCTGCGAAGACATTTGGACGGTCTTTGAGATCTATTTCAATCCATCGTAAAGACTATCATGACGGAACAATTGAAGTTACGAGGTACCCCTTAAGGGTCACGGCGGCTGGGTGACACAAATAGCGACGACTCCAGCTGTTCCCGACATGATCCTGTCCAGTTCGAGAGGTGGGCGTTTATTGGATAATTCCCGCTCTATGCAGATGTGTTGAAAGCCTTCTGATAACCTTAGACCGTTCAGTAATCATCTGGAACCTAACGCGCCAAGAAACGAACTACGGTGTGGCTAAGAAAGCGCTGCGAGGACACAATCACTTCGTCTCTGACGTAGTGATTAGCTCCGACGGCCAGTTTGCACTCTCCGGGTCGTGGGACAGTACCCTGAGGCTATGGGATCTGCAGACGTAAGTTGGGATTACGCAGCGTTTGAGACAATCCTGTGACGTAGGGTCTCGTGTGACTCAGCGGTCGCACAACCAGAAGGTTTGTGGGTCACACCAAGGACGTTCTCAGCGTGGCGTTTTCAGCCGACAATCGGCAAATCGTGTCGGGCTCACGCGACAGAACAGTGAAGCTGTGGAACACACTTGGTGTGTGCAAGTATACTATCCAGGTGTGTTGTCGTGGTGCGAAATTTAGAAAGGTGCACGTGGTTTCAGTGCCTGTGTATGCTAGCCTCGGATCATATCGCATCTGTAGGATGACTGCCATACAGATTGGACCTCGTGTGTGCGCTTTTCTCCCAATACACAAAATCCTGTCATTGTATCTTGCGGCTGGGACAGACTTGTCAAGGTTTGGTTCTTTTTTGTTTACAGGGTAGTTCAGAATGTTAATCTAATGTTTGTATCGTTTTTGTGTCAATAGGTTTGGAATCTAACCAACTGCAAGCTGAAGACCAACCACTACGGACACAATGGATTTCTGAATTGTGTGACTGTCTCTCCTGATGGTTCCCTGTGTGCATCTGGAGGAAAGGTAAGTGTTGCTAGGCATGGGATGGGATAGTATGTAGGAGGGTGGGTGTGGCAAATTTTTAGTAGGACACACTACATTCAGTTACAAAGCAATTAGCTAACGAATCGGTAATTGTCTTATTTGTGTACGTGTGCATATTTTGGTTGTAAGTTGCGCGTACAGGTGTACGCTGATGCATGCAAAGTGGAACTGTTTCCGATCTGTATATTATGCCTGGTTCATATGCTACGCATTCCAATAAATTTGATCATTAATTGTTATAATAATTTCTAATGTGTTTGTAGGTCCTTTGTTGCTTTATTACACACTCATTCAGGGATTATCATAAGCTTTGGAATGGTGTGTACAGTCATTTCAAATGATATGGAGAAATTGTCTGCTCATTTGCTTGCCCTCTAATGCTTTACTGCTGACATTGACCCACCATACTATCATGGTAGCAGTTCTTTTCAGTGGGCTATGTTCACACATCCAGAGGTACACTATAAACCCCTTACCATCCAAAAGAGCCTTTAGGTGTGTGGGAGGGAGATAAACATTGGTTTTACACCTGGAACTTGATGCAGAAAGCAATTAGGTACATATCACATGACGGTGAACATTTTGGTGTCTAATCACGCTAATGGCTAATGGCAGGTAACAACAGGTCATGGCAAAGGTCATGGTGTAGTGTAAGACATGGGTTGCATGCCCACAATGTTACAATCACTACAGGTGTTTAATAGTCATGGCATGATAGCATGTGTCCAGGAAACCTGCCTATTTTAACACCGTAGGAAACTGAATTAGGAAAAAGCTGTGTATAGCAAAGTTGCTCCATTCTAAAGCTGTGTGTAAAGTTCAAATTAATTACATCAAAAGGTTGTGTTCATATGATTAAATTCAGCTGGTCTTTGGTATTGGTTGGCAGATGAGTGATAGGGGGGGGGAGGGGGGGGGGGGGGGTACTTGTCAGGATTGGCACACATGGATGCTTGCACACATCTGATGACGGAAACTGGGCACAAGGAGGGCCTTGTACATCACTGGATAGTTGGGCAGGCAGCCTTTGTTTACATCGTCTTCATTTTGCATCCTGCATTAACAGTTTTAAAAGGGCTGTTCAAATGGTACAGCTCTATCAACGATGTGATCATTCTTGGATATGTCCGTATTAACCAATCAAAACTCAGGGCAGTTGTAGCATCGATATACTAATAATTTATCATACTTGGGTGTACACATGTAATTAATCACCAGTAAGGGGGGGGGGGGGGGGTACACAAGGTGGGCCATCACCACCACCCAATGCTTTCTCTTACCTTGCCATGCCAAGCAGCTGCTCTTCATTTGGTTCCACCTTCTTGTGTATTTGCTTTCAGTCCATCCTGTGTTGCCAGGAAATGCTACTCCACTGATGTTCACTTTGCTGTAGCAATCCTCTGAACGGTGTAGGCTCTTCATGGATACTGTCACCCATGACCAAAGTATTAACGTAATTATAAAGACCAAGGTGGATGAGACCAAGGTGGATACACCAAGGTGGATGAGACCAAGGTGGATGAGACTACCTATGCTTGGTGCTTTAGTGCACTTCAATTTCCTATACACTTACGTTTAACACTGCATTGAACTGAGACTATCTCGATAATAGAACTGCCTGAATGTGTTGTCTACGACCATAACACAAGTCACAGCTGCAAGATGTCTCATAGATTAATTTCTTGTCCAGTCTTGGTGTATGATGTAATGTTAACACTCTCAAGGCATCTCTGATGATTGTTGGTTGAGACCATCTTATTAGACATCCTGACCACAGGAGAGTACTCCTGGAATAGAACCATTGGCGCGTTCTGAGAGTAGTTTATTTCCTCAATTTCCTTGAACGTGTCATAATGTAACCTTGGTTCCACCAGTTGCCAATCACATTTTGTTGTGGAGGAAATGTCTCCATGGTTACTGATAGTCCCCATTCCTACATGCTCATCTCCACTGTCCTTCTGTCCTTTAGGATGGTCAGCCCATGCTGTGGGACCTCAATGACAGCAAGCACCTGTACACACTACCAGGGGGTGGAGAAACTATCAATGCTCTTGTCTTCAGCCCTAACCGCTATTGGCTGTGTGCAGCCACTGGATCCACCGTCAAGATATGGGTATGTTACTAGGTGTGTGGTGTGGTGTGTGTGCAATGCTGGCATGATTTGCCGTGCAGGACTTGGAGAGCAAGACCGTAGTGGATGAGATCAGAGCTGAGGTTCCAGGAGGTGCATCATCAGTGGAGTGCATGAGTCTGGCATGGAGCGCTGATGGCCAGACCTTGTTTGCTGGTTACACTGACAATCTCATCCGTGTTTACGATGTGGACACTGTTTAGAAATGTGATGCAACTTGATTGTACTGTATGATATAAAAGAATCCTCTCTTTTTTTGCATTCAGAAGTTTTTGCAGGGATGATTGTACATATGGTGCGTCTATAAATAGGTGGAACAAGAAGTGTCATATGCTGGCTTGGTTAAATGGCTACTTCGTTCACGCAATTGGTTTGCAATAGGCTTTTAACCTGTCCAACTGGTTCAATTCCAGTTGACAAAGTGCCATTGACGCTGTCCAGCAATTTTATTTTTTCCTCGCGTTTCTTCTCACACGCACATCGTACTAAACCACTTACTAGTGCAACAAAGCATACAAAAAGTACATAGATTATATATCTTTTCATTGGTCAGTATGTACAATGTCGCGTGACGGAATCGTCTTAATGGTAGTGAGTTCAACGGTTGGCGGGTCACCGTCGCGTTGTACCACGAACCGAACCAAGGCAGAGCTGGCGACTATCAGCGCGCATCCTTGTTCCAACGTTAGACCCTCCAGGGGATGGCCATTTACTGCTATTATGACATCATTTGGTTGCAAGGATCCTTGGATGGACGCTGGCTTTCCTGCGAGTAGATGTGAAACAAAGAATCTCCCATCACCTTCTCCTCGGCCTCCTTTGATCCCTAACCCGAGACCGCCCGCTCCGTCCTTTTCCAGTTCAACTCGAAATGTGTAGACCATTGTACGAGGAGGAGAGCGGAGGAGAGCGGAGGAGAGCGGAGGAGGCGGCCTACTGATGCGTTCAGTGCGGGAAGGCGATGTATACAAAGTGAAACCCCACCAATTCACGCTACTGCTTACATAAGAGTTCTGCCCACACCTTACACCACAAATCCAATTTCCTTCCTCTTAACGTGAACCACTCGATGCACTGAATCATTCAATAAAGCATTGGGCAGCATCGCAACGGGGGTCGTTGTAACTCCGTACTAGGTTGGTTATGCAATGCAATGATCAAACAATAACAAAACTTGTGAGAAATTAAATAATACATTAAAATAATGTAACACAGAAAGACATATACATATACAACACTAAATGGTCCTAATCACAGTTTGAACATACACAAGAACAAAGAACTAAACACCACACTACACACATCTAACAAAAACATGTGTTGCTGTAGATGTCAAACGGGCAAACAGATTTGGGGCGGCCTTGGTGGATGGACAGTAAAGACGCTAGACGTGAGAAAACGTTTTGGGCCTCCTTCCCCCAATGCCCAAAGGTCTTACTGCCAGTGGACCGCACACCCACAAATCACAGGCTACCACCATCTTGTACCAGAGGCTAAGCCTTTCGCTCATGAGAGCCAATGCTAGATCCTTGCTCTCCTGTACAAGGTTTGGACAGTCGGAGGAGGGGGGGTTGAGCTGTGTGGGTGTGGGGTGGTTGCTGCTGTGACTTTGATCTTGTTGGTGTGCTGTACGGTGTATGCAATAATCATTATTATGAAAAATAATAATAATTTTATGAAAACGTTCCTGTCAGATAAATACATTGATGCATATGAGGCAAGCAGGAGGGTGGATGCTGCTGCTGAAGCTGCAGAAAACAGAAAGCACACAGCCAATGACCCTAAATGTGCTAAACTAGGCTGGAGGTGTGTGCCTCTAGCAGTAGAAACGTACTGCAATTGGGGTGAGGAAGCAAGGAGAACCTTCACTCTACTGGCCACACGCTTAGCCATTGGCTCTTCCTCATTTCGTAAAGCCAGGGTGATCAGTGACATGTATGGAAGGCTAGATATCACCCTGGTTAGAGCCATAGCAAGTGCCATACTGGCTAGGAATGTGATCCCTACTGACTTTAATTAAAGAATAACTTGTAGTATATAGATTTATTAGAACTTATTACATAAGATACAAAATTATTGTTGATGCACAGCAACACAGACACACGTGGACCAGAAATGCTTTGCATGGCATTGGAAGGAACAAGATGGGTGTTCAGCCTCGCATGTATGGTGCGCAACGCAACTGAACCATTGGCATGTTCAGAGAGTAGTTCATGTTCATTTCCTTGAAATGGTGTATAATGTAACCTTGGTTCCACCTGTTGCCAATCACATTTTGTTGTGGAGGAAATGTCTCCATGGTTACTGATAGTCCCCATTCCTACATGCTCATCTCCCAGTCCCCATTCCTACATGCTCATCTCCACTGTCCTTTAGGATGGTCAGGCCATGCTGTGGGACCTCAATGACAGCAAGCACCTGTACAACTACCATGGAGGGTGGAGAGAAACTATCAATGCTCTTGTCTTCAGCCCTAACCGCTATTGGCTGTGTGCAGCCACTGGACCCACCGTCAAGATATGGGTATGTTACTAGGTGGTGTGGTGGTGTGTGTGCAATGCTGGCATGATTTGCCGTGCAGGACTTGGAGAGCAAGACCGTAGTGGATGAGATCAGAGCTGAGGTTCCAGGAGGTGCATCAGTGGAGTGCATGAGTCTGGCATGGAGCGCTGATGGCCAGACCTTGTTTGCTGGTTACACTGACAATCTCATCCGTGTTTACGATGTGGACACTGTTTAGAAATGTGATGCAACTTGATTGTACTGTATGATATAAAAGACTCTTCTCTTTTTTGCATTCAGAAGTTTTCACAGGGATGATTGTTCATATGGTGCGTCTATAAATAGGTGGAACAGAAGGGTCAAATGCTGGCTTGGTTAAATGGCTATTTCGTTCACGCAATTGGTTTGCAATAGGCTTATAACCTGTCCAACTGGTTCAATTCCAGTTGACAAAGTGCCATTGACGCTGTCCAGCAATTTTATTTTTTCCTCGCGTTTCTTCTCACACGCACATCGTACTAAACCACTTACTAGTGCAACATCAGGCCCGTAGCCAGGTCGAGAAAAGGGGGGGTTCGAGAATAATTAATGTGGACCTAAAGTGGGCGTGGATCACCAAAAGGGGGTGGGTGCAGCCCCCTCCCGCGCGAAGCGCGGAAGCTTTTGAAAACATTGATTTTGCAACTGAATGCAAACCAATTTGCAGACAGTACACTCATACCGCTTTATAACTCTTCATTGTAATAAATATAATTGCCAATGTACAATTAATACATGCATGAAACCCATATAGGCTAGCTAGTATATTATACACACTGCAATGCTACACAAGTACATGTATAGTGCATGACAGAGCTAGTGTTCGATTTCAAGATTTTCCGTTGCCTTTCGTTTTGCAGTTGGTAAGAACACATCAAACTTCTGGCACAAGGCAGCGGCTCGTTCACGCTCTCTTTTTTTTTGCTGGGAGCTACCGGCATTTTCGATTGGCGCACGCGCGCGAGTATTGAGTATGAATTAAAATTACAGTGTAGATTAATAATTAATTTTCATTTTATCATAACTAGAACTAAACAGAATCAAGACCATATTATTAAATGCGGGAAAGACCAGGACTGGATTGGCCTAGCCGCCCAGGAATCGCCTAATCGCCTTATAGAGTGGCCGGGACCTTTACCACACTTCCACATAATTGGACCTTTTCCCCCTGAGGGGGGGTTCGTTCGAACCCCCCGAACCCCCCCTGGCTACGGGCCTGAACATAAAGCATACATAAAAGTACATAGATTATATATCTTTTCATTGGTCAGTATGTACAGTGTCACGTGACGGAATCGTCTTAATGGTAGTGAGTTCAACGGTTGGCGGGTCACCGTCGCGTTGTACCTCGAACCGAACCAAGGCAGAGCTTCAGCGCGCATCCTTGTTCCAACGTTAGACCCTCCAAGGGATGGCCATGTCCTGGTTTTGTCAAACAAAAACGTGTTGAAGCAATAAATACAAAGTTATTATTCATTGCTTCAACATAAACAAAAACTAAACATCAGCTGGTCGTGTGTTCAATAGGTGTTTGTGATCCAGCTTCAAGTTGTGGATTAATAACGGTCTGTTTGATAACCAAAAGCAATTTATGAGGCAAGCAATCACATCAGGACATCCCTTACATGTCAGCATGGCTAGCATCAAGAACCATCAGGGCAGAGAGTGCAAGACATATCAGGTGCTACCATATAAATGCCCAACCACCATTTCAAGGCAAACTGCATTCTCTCGTTCCAGATATAGACCTAAGGCAGGTGAAGGAGTTGCACCTGACAAGGGATACCGATAGAATGCAACCTCGATCCGCAGTAGAACTGTCTTGTGTTAGAATATGGTAATTAGCGTCTTCTATATTGGGAAGGCGCACATAGTTTCATACACACAGGAAATAGAAACGTCCATGCAAGGTGGTTTTTAACATAAAACCACTCTGGGATTGAAAACCATTCTGGGATTAAGCGTCCATGAGAATATCGTACTAAACCATATGGACTTGTCCTGGTTTTGTCAAACAAAAACTGTGTTGAAGCAATGAATAAAAACAGCAATAAATACAAAGTTTTTATTCACTGCTTCAACACGTTTTTTTTTTGACAAAACCAGGACAAGACAATATGGTTTTTACGATATTCCCACCCTGGAGGCTTAATCCCAGGATGGTTTTTACGCTATTCCAACAGTAGAGATCCAATCCCAGAGTGGTTTTATGTTATAAACCACCCTGAAAAACCATTCCTGGATGTTTCTAACGTTTTCCTGTGACAGTTATCTTGAAGTAAGTCACTGTTTCAGGTCATGCTGACAAGTTGAAATTTTCAATTGAGTCAATGGTGTGTTGACCATCAAGAAGTACAGGACATGTGGAGCATAAGGACCCAGCTGAACAACAATGCAGTCCCAATCCACCATGTTTCAAACTTAAACATGCTTTTTCCAAGCAAGATTGACAGTGGCAATATCAATAGCAGTGAAGGACTTGTTGCTGCACTCATCAGGATTTAGAGGATATTGTAGCAGTGAATAGGAAGAGATCACTTTTGCTGAAAAGCTCACACCTACTAATTAAATGTGAAGCACAACACCAACTCCCCATGAAGTGAACAAAGACAGAGCCTTATTATTAGTAGGCGATAAAGTCCAACTCTATAATGCAAATCAATTATTTCAATTGTTACATTTCTGTTATCAAAAAATGCAAATCAATAAATCAAACTTGATAACTCACACAATCAAGTGATTTCGCAAATTAATAACTCACTTTTAAATGTATTTGATATCAAAGTGCTTCTCAAATATCAAATGAAAATTATTTACATTAATAAGCTTATATAAGCCATTAAACAAAAATGACATTTAGCTGTACCAACTGAATATTGAAATTAGTAGCATAAAAATAATCAATCCGAACTAGACATTGACCATAGGTAATTAAAAGTACCTATTATAATCAATTACTGGGATGCGCTAACTTGAATATTGATGATTACAGAGGACCTTGATAAAATAGCTGTTGAATTGTGTTACTCAACTGCTAATCTGCTACCTGTGGTCAGTCTTTCTGTTGGTCATGCAGTGACACACAGCTGCTACCTGTGGTCAGTCTTTCTGTTGGTCATGCAGTGACACACAGCTGCTACCTGTGGTCAGTCTTTCTGTTGGTCATGCAGTGACACACAGCTGCTACCTGTGGTCAGTCTTTCTGTTGGTCATGCAGTGACCACAACTCAACAATTTGCCTTAAGGAAAAGGGATCGCACTCGTTCCTTGTACTTGTAGCCAGAGGTATGCTCAATGTTGCTCTTCAACCTACATGGTGAAGGCTTTCGACAGAAGCCTGCCAACAGAGATGACAATGCACGTATGTGCCAGGGGGTTATGATATGTGCCAGGGGGTTATGATATATGTGCCAGGGGGTTATGATATATGTGCCAGGGGGTTATGATATAGTGCCAGGGGTTTGATATATGTGCCAGGGGGTTATGATATAGTGCCAGGGGGTTATGATAAATGTGCCAGGGGGTATGATATATGTGCCAGGGGGTTATGATATATGTGCCAGGGGGTTATGATATATGTGCCAGGGGGTTATGATATATGTGCCAGGGGGTTATGATATATGTGCCAGGGGGTTATGATATATGTGCCAGGGGGTTTGGGAATCGTCGTCGGGATGCATATTTTAATGTAAGGGCTATCATCCAAATTCTCCGAGCTACTGCTCCATGGGTATACACCACAGGGATGGATGTAAAGATATAGTCAACGAGTGAAAGAAGTTGAACAAGGCGTCTTTACGCCATTCGTTTTCTCTTACCCGACTGTTAAGATAGTAATTGGACTGCGTACAACTAGAGGAGCTGTGGATTCAGACATTTGGCATTTGTACTTGGCTGAAAAACTCAACAACTGGAGGAATGGCCCGTGAGTGTGTAACTTTCAGCATGTGACAAGCAGAAATGATCTCCACCAAACAAGAAAAGCCTTTTTCTAGTGGTTAGCTGGTTACAAGCTTTCTTATGCTACCATTCGTGCTGTTATCACATGTATTTAGCAGGTCATCATGACACCACATGACTTGACCCTTGTTGCTGATGAGTACCCTATACCATACCCTTACTGATGAGTACCCTATACCATACTTCTTACTATGTTTATGTAACCATCCATAAGCAAAAAATCAACAACTGATCATGATTACAATGTAAAGCTATTTAAATCTGTCCTGTCCATACCCACCAGAGTCACCAGCTCATTAGCCTATGACCTACAGACAATGGAATTGCAGACTGGCTTGTGAACACTTGACAACAGTACGATTTTTGTGTTGTCAAAGGCTGCATGAAGTTTTGGACATAATGTACGTTGTATAGCGTTTCGATTCAATACGTATAGAAGCCCAGTTGTTTAGCGGTGCCTAATGGTACCGTATAATGTCCAGTTTCACAGATTATACGCGGAAGACGCAAATTGCGAACGCAGCACTGGCCGTGTATAGCACGAATAGCCAGTGTGTTATTGTTATAGACGCCCGAATAAACGAGTGATTGTTACCGAACATGGTCTGTGCAAATAAACTATCTATAGTCTTGTGATAGGGGAGGGATGGGAGCGCGGAGAAAAACATGCACACTCAGCGCACATACACACTCACTAAATACATCTCTAAGAATACTCAGTCGTACTGCTTTTGACATAGGAGTATTTAACTCACATGTATGCCCCGCCCCATCTTATCGTATGCCCCGCCCCATCTTATCGTATGCCCCGCCCTCGTAATAGGTCCCCAATGCAGTGCTACAAGTCAAATGAGCAAGAGAAGAAGCGGGGGTATGAAGAGCGGGTGAGAGAAATTGAGCATGCTCCTTTGCACCCCTCTAGTCTCAATCTCAGGAGGTATGGGGTCCGATAGCCACAACTGTCTACAAAAAGAATGGCCCTCGCTCGTAGCTGAAACATAATCATCCATATAGCTCTAGTCTACTAAGGCTAAGATGCAGTGAGTTTCTCTTATGCGATAATGTGACCACGAGGCTCGAGGTCCTCCTATCACAGACCAACAAACATGTTCAGTGAGGCCATCGCTTTCCTGCTAGAAAGCAGGATCTCCAATTGAACATTTACGTCATTCACTTTCAATGCAGCTTATCTCATTATCATGTGTCCACCGGCCACACACTATGAGACCACTCAGTGTACTGCTACACGATACCAGCCTACATACATAACTACATACACGTATAGCCCAATCAGAGACAATATACACTAAGGATCATCTCTGCATAATGAAAATGATCACAACCGCTGCAAAACGAAACCTCACAGTCACAAAAAATAGTCTCTGAAATATTCCACAAGTAAATAAAAACATTCTCTAACGAGAAAGTTGTTGGTATATAGGATGACCATGGTGGTGTAAAAAGCACGGAAACAAGAGTGACAGAAATTTGACTGGAAAATTGAAATAGGCCTATATTTAGCCCATTACTGTTACAACGTTAGTGGTGCTAAATAGGCCATTTCAATTTTCCAGTCAAATTTTCTGTCACTCTTTTTCCGTGCTTTTTACACCACCATTGGTCAATTCTATATACCAACAACTTTCTCGTTAGAGAATGTTTTATTTACTTGTTTCATAAGTTTTTCCTCTGGCGTCTTTATAAGTGGTGACAAATTGATTTGATTTACGAAAGGAGGGCTAGAGAGGGAGGTTAAAATTCTAATAATAGAAATGGTAAGTATACGAGTTTATGTTATAAATTGTTCGGCCTGTCCTCGACCTCCTCGTTTCCACCCTCTTCTATTCGCACGGCGGCCTCGTTGTGGCCATGGGAGCCATGGGTGGTGGTGGCAGCGGCCAGGGGGGCAGCAGGCAAGT
Organism: Ephydatia muelleri; assembly: GCA_013339895.1. Lineage (NCBI taxonomy): Eukaryota > Metazoa > Porifera > Demospongiae > Spongillida > Spongillidae > Ephydatia > Ephydatia muelleri. Next base: position 23,641 of record JABACO010000002.1, on the reverse strand, counting down.
GGTGGTGGGGCACTGGTATTGGTGCGGTGGTGGGGCTAGTGCTGGTAGCGGCGGGGGCAGCCTGCTGCTACTGCTGGTGACGGCAGCTCTGCTGCTGCTGGCGGTGGGGACAGTGCTGCTGCTACTGCTGGTGGCGGAGGGAGCACTGCTTCTAGCAGCGGTGGCGGGGGCGGTGCATGGCTGTGTGAATGGAAGAGGAGTCGGAGGATGTACTCGTCCTTCAAGTCCTCTTCAAAAAATCTTGCATATTCCATCTGATCAACATGACAGAGAGTATAGAAACAAAGTGCAAGGATTAGTTTTACCTTTTTCTTTCTCAGCAAGCAAAGTGCACTATTGGGGGTGAGTAGCTTTTATACATGAAAAAACCTTAACATGCGTGCCGGCTGTGCTACAATTCTATCGGTCCAATTTCATCCGTTACATCACCGATCAGTATACATATTCATGATCTCACAGATAAGGGGGGAGTGGCTGTGTGTGTGTGTGTTTTTGGTGTGTGTGTGTGTGTGCAATGTTTGTGTAACAATGTTTACATGGAAAAGACCTCCCTCTCCAATGATGTCCATTGTTGTATATGTACATTGGCCATGGGAAAGACCTCCCCTCCAATGGTGTATTCTTCCAGACATTCTTGTAACCAATGCATCTGCACCAATCTTACTTATGCTGCACTGGCAGATCTTGTAACAACCTTTTGAGCTAGCAATGGATGAGGCGACTTACAAAAGCATCATTTACTTCACTTAGAAGCTCTATCCCTAAGAATAGCTTTTTCAAGACACCATTATACTCCATTAGTGCATGAGATTTGGGTTCATACAAGGAGTAGCTATATGGGAGAAGGATATGGTTGCAGTAATTTCACTCAACCCTCAGATAAGGAAGCCTTTTTGTACATCAGATAAGGAAGCCTTTTTGTACATCAGATTAAGGATGCACCCCAATATTCAATAGAAGGAGAAAGGACTACTGTACACAAACAGTTGGGTCACCATGCATGCTTTACATGTGAAGTGAATGGCAGATCCCTTACATGCGTGCTGTACATACATGTATGTTGCATGCATGCACATCTTCCTATAGCTTTTAATGCTAGTGCCAAACTGGCAATACAACATGCCATCACTACCTTTGGGTGGTAGTGGTTAGTTCGGTGACCCCTGCGATACGTTCCTCTCGGCAGCACGTTTAGCCAATCGGACAGCGGGGTCATTCCAATACCGATTCCTTTTCAGATGCCTTAATGGCAGCTGAATTGTCTCGTGTTTGCCTTTTAGCAGCGCGGTTCTCCTCGAACGTCCTCTTTGTATCGCTGCCTTTTAGCAGATTGCTTAGATTCAATATCTGCGTTGTAGCTTCGCGTACAGAGGCCTTTTCTTTTCGGGATCGGCTTTGTAGCTGTCGCGTACAGAGGCCTTCTTCTTTCGGGATCGGCCTTGTAGCTGTCGCGTACAGAGGCCTTCTTCTTTTCGGGATAGGCCTTGTAGCTGTCGCGTACAGAGGCCTTCTTCTTTTCGGGATCGGCCTTGTAGCTGTCGCGTACAGAGGCCTTCTTCTTTTCGGGATCGGCCTTGTAGCTGTCGCGTACAGAGGCCTTCTTCTTTTCGGGATCGGCCTTGTAGCTGTCGCGTACAGAGGCCTTCTTCTTTTCGGGATCGGCCTTGTAGCGCGCTCGGGCTTTAGCCTTGTTTTCTTGTGATAAAATATCGTCTGCTTTTGAAGGTATGCTTAGATTTCTTCTTTCGATTACGCGAAGGCATTTAACTTCACTAGCCAAAGTATTAAACTGCGATATTAGTAGGAACACCAAATAAATTTCAGAGTATTTATACTGCATGCTGTAAAATAATCATTAATCAACAATAAACCAAATAAACTTCTGCAATAACTTCATATCCTATACAGAACTTGCTACCGCATGAGGTACTTCTCGCTGTAGTCTTTATATGACCTTAAAGGGCACCGCGCAGGTGAATTCTAAAGATATTGGCGCTATTGCCGTTATTCAAAACCGTTCGATACCTTCCTAAGGAAGAAGAAGAAGAAGAATTAGAAGACGACGACCAAGAATTATTTGGGACTGGGCACGAGAAAAAGGAATTCGTTTGTTTCTCTAAAAGCCACCGTTTTATGACACGGAACAAACGTAGAAATGTAGATCTTTGAGTTCTCGTTCCATTGCGACAAAGAGATACGCGATCCGTTTCTCCGTTGTCCCTCCAGACGCGAGTGAAGTTTTTTTAATGATATTCATCAATCCTCAATCAATCCTATTGAACCTGCTGCCGCAGGTTCAGATAGTACGAACGTACTCTGATACCATGCATGAAAAATGACAAGCATTTAAAATTCCGCGTATAATCAGTTAAACAGCAGTATGCCAAATCACATAGGAAAGAATGCTGTTGTATTGAACCCATGGAGCTGAGTTGAGGAATAATTAAAACCAATATTCCAATTAAAAAAACAAACCATTTGAGAGTATTCATTCATACACCCCCACCACCAAATATCAACAGAGGAACAATGAACACACACATCAAAGTGAGCATGTAGGTCAATATATGAGACTGGGCACCAGGAGCTCTCCTTAAAAACACCATAGCTGTCTCATAGGTGTGAATGGCTGCCTGACAGAGAGAGGTTTCCACCAAATACCGCCTTAAGTAGCTAGAACAGCTGCCTTTGAATGGTCTTCCATTGTTCAGATAATAGACATACAAATATCCATCAGCTGGACGGCCTTGGATATGGTAGTATCCTGGAATGGTCATTAGCTCTTGATATCCAAGTTTTTTACAGTTCTGAGAGTGTGTGTGAGTGGAGTTGGGCATGGCTTAAATTGTGGTGTCACACATATACATTTACTTGATCATTAAGCAAATTAATAATGTATTCACATAACTATTATTCGCTCATCATACAAGATACAATCACAACATGCGAGGTACCCTGCCTCAAGATACAATCACAACATGCGATGGTACCATGCCTCAAGATACAATCATAACATGCGAGGTACCCTGCCTCAAGAGGCCTCAAGATGAAGCCACATGAGAGCATTGGCACCCACCAGGGCTAGGCATCCATACCAACGTCTCCCCGGACTGATTGGTTGCTCTTCGTGAATGTAAACAAGCAGTTAGACAGCTTAAGAAAATACAACTACCTCTTGATACCACCACCACATCTTGACACCACCACCATATCTTGACACCACCATATCTTGACACCACCATATCTTGACACCACCACCATATCTTAACACCACCACCACATCTTGACACCACCACCATATCTTAACACCACCACACATCTTGACACCACCACCACATCTTGACACCACCACCATATCTTGACACCACCACATCTTGACACCACCACCACATCTTGACACCACCACCATATCTTGACACCACCACCATATCTTGACACCATCACCATATCTTGTTGAGTGTGCTATGTCAACTAAGGATGGGGCAACGCCCCTATGCATGACTTATACACATGCAGGTCAGAGTGAACATTTGAATCTATGTACTTTGACTCCATGGAGAGCTTCAAGCAATCACATGAGCTATTGCTATGGAGACCACAGAAAGACATCACAGCTGGGTCTTACTATAGGGCCTGGGGGCGGAGCAGCAATGATAACCATGTTTACGTGACAACTATGTCAGATGGATAATAATTAGATCATTTATGTTCCTGTTTTGAACACTATCTTGTTTTCATCAACTGGTGCTCTAGCTAAGTTGGATTGTAGTATTCAATGTGTAGGTACCACACACACAGACACACAGACAGACACACACACACACAAACATACCCCACACATACACACACAACCATACACACACATACACACACACATACACACACACAATTTCCTCTTTCAGGTTTGAGGTGAAATTGGGTTCATAGTACTGTGGCACTGCAATGTACCTAATCACTCACTGATTGCTGACAAGTTCGTGGACAAGACGTGTAAGTAGATCACGTCACAGGTGGGAATACGTGATACGTGGTGCATCAACGACTGCATGAGAAAGGAAGCCACGCCCCTCTGGCGATAACCAGCGCACACGCCTGCATTGGAAGGACGTAAGCCTCAGCAATGGCAGGGCATCCCGCACCTACCTAAGCTGATAACGTACATGACGGTGGAGGTCTGGTGGGCGCTGTCCAGTACACAGCCAACCTCGCCCTCCAAGTGTAGTGTAGTGACTGCTCTTCGCCTATCACCATCCCCACCAGCTCCTGCTGACGACTGAATACCCCAACTGAGAACACCTGTGTGCATTGGATCCCGTCACGGACGTTCGCGAGGTGAAGTGACACGGCCCGCTCAGACACATACTTTGTTGCTTACGACATAGTCGTACCAAGAATCATAGGGTAATTGATAGGGAAGCATTCTGAACATAGGTTTCGCACTGCTTTGCTGTCGTCTGTTCTGAGGGACCGATGCGTACAATCCTCTAGCAGTAACTGCGGCCCTACCAGATCCAGCGACGCCATACAACCAACTTTTACTCCAATTAATTCTCACCAACACCAAATGTTACATGGTACATACATTTGAACACACAATACGATAAATCAATTTTTTTTTTATGAGCTGGGAAGTACGTATGCACTATTCCCATCAGTTTCATTTCAGTGAGTGCACGCTTAAAGGCCCTGGGCGTAGCCTTCGCTCCATAATCCTTTTTCCATCTGCATTGAATTAGTAAGTAATTAATGGTCAATGCACTAATTGTCTAACCTCAGAAGAGCTTGATAAGAGGCTTCGTGTAGATCCAGCAAAGTGTGCCTGTTGAATGCTTTGTATTGACGTCTCGTCTAGGGCCCAGATGCCTAGAAAGCATCTTCAATCTCTTCCTATTTCCCTTGCAACGCTATTCAATAGCCGATCATCAAGTGCTTCACCCACACAACGTATTTTGAGGTACAACACCTCTATTTGCTGCAGACAAATAAGGCAGTGAGATGGGTAAGCAAATGAACAGGAGAACATTACGGAGAACATTACCTTCCATCACTTCTGACCATTGTTCAACCTCGATGCCAAGTCAATGCGTCCTATGTTCCGATATATGGCAGAAAGGGCGCCTGGCGTTTCGTGACTGATTTTATCTAGTAAGGTTCATGGTGTCATTAGTATATTCAATACATCGCGTATCAAACGTACCTTTTTGCAGGTAATTCCCTGAACAGATCCGTAGGTTTGCTTACGTCTTGGTTCATATCCTCCTCGTACAAGACCCTTATATTTTCCTCGTCCTTGGCTGACATTTTTCGCCGAGCCTGATGAGCAATTTTTTTGAATTCTAGCTTTCTCTGTTCGATTCGTCCATTTGCCACAATATAAACACAATGGGCACTAATTAGAAAATAGTTAAACAGCATCATCGTAAACAAATGAAACGCAGGAAAGTGAACTTGAAACTTGACAAGGAGAAAAAGACGCACACGCAATGCAAGTACATGTAGGTGGTTATATTTGATTTCTCGTGTGCAATGTTCCAGCTATCATAGCTCCGAAAACGACACGCCGTGGAGTTAAGTGTTAAAGAGCACCTCAATGCGTCACCATCGCTAGCCGACAGCACTCTCGACCTTACCGTTACGTACGATTACAACATGCCCGCGTATGTAGGTGAGTGAGTTTTTTTTTTTCCTGGTGTAGTGGCGACCACAAATTTATTAACTTTCGATCCAGCTTCAGGTCCAGTGAAGTCGAACAATGAAATAGTTCAACTGTTCACGATCGAGTATGTATGGAGAGTATATGGGGAGATGTATGTATGGGGCGATGTATGTATGGGGAGATGTATGTATGGGGAGATGTATGTATGGTGGATAGTATGGGGAGATGTATGTATGGGGAGATGTATGTATGGGGAGATGTGTGTATGGGGAGATGTGTGTATGGGGAGATGTATGTATGGGGAGATGTATGTATGGGGAGATGTATGTATGGGGAGATGTATGTATGGGGAGATGTATGTATGGGGAGATGTATGTATGGGAGATGTATGTATGGGGAGATGTGTGTATGGGGAGATGTGTGTATGGGGAGATGTGTGTATGGGAGATGTATGTATGGGGAGATGTATGTATGGGGCGATGTATGTATGGGGAGATGTGTGTATGGGAGATGTGTGTATGGGGAGATGTATGTATGGGGAGATGTATGTATGGGAGATGTGTGTATGGGGAGATGTATGTATGGGGAGATGTATGTATGGGGAGATGTATGTATGGGGAGATTGTATGTATGGGGAGTTTGTGTTGTGAGATGGTGTACACGATCTTTCATTGGCACTAATTGGCATTTCCATCTTTTCACAGGAGAGCCCTCTCGTCAGCCCAAACAGAGGCTCTCCTACCCACCCTGCCAGAGTCACATGACTCACCAACAAAGACGAAGAACCTCGCAGGTGGGTTGCCATACAATCGCCATGGTAACTGTGTTGGTATTAATATTTTGCTCCCAGAATGAAAGGCATGGGCACAGTGTAAGTCCAGAGGACCTGCGTAGATTTGAAGAGCTTGCACATCAGTTGGTTGAGTGTAGAGGTCCATTGGACCTGGAGGTCCAGTCCCCAGGAAATGAGGTTTGATGTGACCAAAAGCTTGGCCTACACAATGGGTCAGTACAACATGGGATAACAGAATCTCTCTGTCAGGAGATGAAGAGTTTGAGGATCTTTTTACCTCAGAAGAACTTAGCACTCTGGACTGCATTATACGTAGTGCAGATAAACTATCTCCGATCCATATTCCTCCTCTTCCTCCTCCCCCTCCTCTCCCTCCATCGACGCAACCTTCTTGTTCGACTACACATTCCACATGTCCTGCTCCACTATGTGGTTATTCGGCTCCTCCCTCTAAGTGCTTGGCCACACCCCCTAGTTATTCGGCTCCTCCCTCTAAGTGCTTTGCCACACCCCCTAGTTATTTGGCTCCTCCCTCTAAGTGCTTGGCCACACCCCCTAGTTATTTGGCTCCACCACTCAAAGGCTATCATTCAGATGATGACGATAACTTCTGGACAGATGCGGCAGACATGTTAGAGGTAGTCCGTTGGAGGAGGTAGTGAGCCATGTGAAGTCCGGTACTGCAGCTCACCATGCTAGCTGCTCACCAGTGGCTGTAGTGCTGACAGACTGCTCCAATTTGCCTTTGTGGTCTTCATCCCAGCCTCAGCCTTGCAGTCAGGAGGACATTGCACAGAAAAGGAACAAAGCACTTGAGAAGTTGGCCCAGGAAGCGCTGCAAGCTAAAAGTCGCATAATTGTTTGTGTAAACAATTGAATTGTTGTATGTGAATCATTGTTCAGGGGTCACAGGTACCCAATGTGTGTTTATATTTCTTGTTATTTTTTCCGAAAGTTCGCCAACCTCATCAATGATTAATTTGCTCCTCATGTAGGTGACAGTTTTTTTTTCAACATAACTGTGTTGTCCTTCACCTCTCAATCCTACATTGAAATCTTTTGCAGACACGGATTGTAGGTTTCATCTTTCTTCCGTTACGTCGTCTATATTCAGTTGGAGTATTCGTAGTAACGAGCTCACTTGCTTGGCTTTTGGGTCTTGTGGGCTGTTTTTCACAGTACGACGCTAAGCAGCTATCATTGTTGTGTTGTACTTACATCCAGTGTTTGCCGACCTTACCACTCATCAGTGTAGATGGGATCATTTCAGGGACCAAACGCATACACGATTTCAAGATTTCAAGATTTTTTCTTCTACAAGATTTCAATATTCTAGAAGTCTGGCTCTTCTTACGCATTGACAATCGGATTATCTGTATGGAGCTGTAAGACTCTGAATTTTTTTATCAGCCATACATTTCAACGTAAGCGTACATTTCTATGGCATGTACTGGAAATTTTATCTAGGTCCCTTTTCGCGTCCCAAATAGTTCTCAGTAGTATATTATTATATCACACGAACAATGAACATGATACGTACATGATACGTGACTATTACATTCCTGTATAATTATCGAGTATTCGAAGGCCTAGGGGCATGCCGCATGCACCTCGCTTTTATTTGCATGAAGTTAGGAAATTACGACAATTGTACAAAAACAAAACAGCAACAACAACAAAAAAAAAGCTAGATCTATGTAGGGCCGCAGGGCAGATAACGAGGTCAGGCTGAGGACGAGACTACACCATGGATGCATCTGTCGTATAGTCTCGTACCCAGACCCTGATTCCCGCAGCTGCGGATGGATTACATCACCACTACGCGGAAAGAGGGTCTGGTAAAATGCCTAACCAAAGTCGTTCTGAGAGCAACCGATTTTATCAGAATGCAGAGCATCCGTGACGTCATTTATGGAGTGTAATTGATCAATAAGTATTAAGTTAGACACGTATCGTTTTAGTCATGGCAAGCAACGATCTCGACGCCATCATCTTAAAAGCTTGGGATATCCCTCGCTTAGGGAAAATCAGCTTAAAGCCGTGTGAAGATTTATGCAAGGAAATGATGTATTCCTCATTCTCCCCACTGGGAGTGGTAAATCGTTGTGCTTCTCCGTGCTACCGTTCGCCTTTGACTACCTCTATGGGCGCGTTGGAAGCATTGTGATCGTCGTGTCGCCGCTAATTGCCTTGATGAAGGACCAAGTATGTTGCAACTCATTATAAAATTAGGCTTCACTAACAGCTTTTAATGACTGCACAGGTAACAGCTCTCAACTCTAAAGGTGTTTCAGCGGCGTATATAAATAGCGAAACGGATGACCGTGCCCAATGTGAAGCGATACTAAGAGGCGAGGTTCAAATAGTCTTATAGGTCCAGAAAGTTTGTTGCAAAAACCGACATGGAGAGAAATGCCTCGGATCTGTGTATAAAAGTAATTTGGTGGTTTTGTAGTGGACGAGGTCCACTGTGTTCCCAATGGTTAGCTACCTTCGCATTATTTAATTGCTTTCTATGTCATGTCCTTATTTGTAGGGGTGACTTTTTTCGACAGGAATTTAGAAATTGGAGCAGTAAGAAGCTTAATTCCTCCACACGTCCACATCATGGCCATGACAGCAACTGCCACAACCACAACGAGAGAGAACGTCTTACTAGTTTGGGTCTTATTGACCAGTCATTGTGTTTCTCACCAGATAAGCCTAATATCAGTATCAGTACGTGTGAAAGCGAGCATAGAGATGTCTTTCACCACTGGTTGATAGCTTAGAGCTGTTAGATGTCGACTGCCAAGGGTAAAAAATTTACTGTGGGGGAAGAGTGTGCAGAACTGTACCACTTCTTTCATTCTCACAAGCAAGAGTTTCACTGAACCAGTTGGGGCACAAATTAAGCAATGTCTCGCTTGTGGACATGTATACAGGTGTAACACGAAAGTCCATATGAGAATATTGTAACCTCTTTTGGTTCCCAAGCCATACTCCTCTTCGTGTGGTGATATGTACCATAGCATTTGGCATGGGCAAAGACTGTGCAGATGTACGCCAGGTCATCCATTGGGGACCTTCATCTGACATTGAATCATATGTTCAGGAGTGTGGTTGAGCTGGTAGAAATGGTCTCCCATCTAATGCTGTACTGTTTTGGAAAACGTCCGATTTTAGATTCCAAAGCAAGGAAATGGAACTTTACTGCAGGGGCCAAGAAGAGTTCAGAAGGGCTAAGCTCATGTCTTATTTTGACTGTATAACAATAGCATTGCAGGTTGTAAATGCTGTGATGTTTGTGCTGCTAAATGCAAATGTACAACGCATAGTTGTGATTGTAAATCTTTTCCACTTGTGCACTGCAGTGGCTGATGACTGATTGAGCCTACCTTGGTCTCCCTCCCTTGGTTCCCTCTTTCCGCGTAGTGGTGATGTAATCCATCCGCAGCTGCGGGAATCAGGGTCTGGGTACGAGACTATCCGTCGTACAGAAATAATGGGATCGTTTCAGATAGGGTAGCGTCGCCAGGGGGGAGTAATCGCCACCCCCACTTTTAATAGCGCATAAAAACAAAAAAATAAGTTTGGATCTTTCTATATGAGTTTATAACAACCCTAATAGGCTCCTTGTTAGTACCATACACAGTTTTACGCAAGTAACGTTGCTCCGTAGAATAAACAGGGGGGTGGCGAACACTCCTGACGTATCGCAGGTGGCGATCACTAGTCTCGTACCCAGACCCTGATTCCCAGCTGCGGATGGATTACATCACCGCTACGTGTAGCGGTGATGTAATCCATCCGCAGCTGTGGGAATCAGGGTCTGGGTACGAGACTAGGCGATCACTACCTACTCTACCCTACCTAACGCATGTTTTTCAAGATTTCAATATATATATGTAGTATTCTAGATGTTTGGAATGACCTCTACACATACATGTCCTTATTTGTAGGGGTGACTTTTTTCGACAGGTTTTTTTTTTACACTGAGAATCAGAGTATCCGTCATGACTCATGGAGTTGTAAGGCTCTGAATTAGCCATACATTTCAACGCCATTTCTATTGCGCGTACTGGAAATCTTATAATGATGCGCTACGTCCCTTTTCGCAGAAACGATCCCATGTGATAGATATTTGGAATCGTTTTCCGCAAAAGGGACCTAGCGCATAAATTTCCATAATTACTCTAACCATGCCCACAGTAGCTAATCCTACATAGGACACGCTATCGATAACATTACACGTGAGCACAGATGGCGGAGACGTGTGGAAAGGTCAGTTGAACAGCAATGCGAGGAGTACGTTCACTATCAAATTCCGTTGTGCTTCTATAAGGTGATTCAGTGTCGTGCCGCAGTAGCGTGGGAGGCCAAAAAGCCCCTCTCTATCGAGACTGTGGAAGTACAGCCCCCAAAGTCCGGAGAAGTGCGCATAAAGGTAAGTTATGGAAGGGGAAATATACTTGTACGGCTGTGCGTCATTTAAAATGTATCCCGCTCTCCTTTACCACTCGTGTGCCTTATCAGATCTTAGCCACCGGTGTGTGCCATACTGATGCCTACACTCTGGAGGGCCACGACCCCGAGGGAATATTTCCCTGCATCCTTGGCCACGAAGGGGGAGGAGTAGTGGAGAGTGTAGGAGAGGGTGTGACCACTGTGCAGCCAGGTACACACACACACACATGCACACACACATGCACACACACATGTGCACAACATGTGCACACTTGTACACAAACATGTGCACATACATGCACACACACATGCACACACACAATGACATACACACATGCACACACACATGCACACACACACGTAACACACACAATGACATACACACATGTACGCACACATGCGCACACACACATGAACACATACCACCTAATCACTGATTATTTCCTGTTGCTAGGGGATCACGTGGTACCACTGTACATACCGCAATGTAGGGAATGCAAGTTCTGTAAAAGTCCAAAGACCAACCTGTGTCAGAAGATCAGGCAAGTCGAGTTTCCATGAGACAGGATCCTTCCCATTCAACATTGTGCTTCTCCTGGTTATCGCTGGTTATTAAACCTCATGTTTGGGTTACCTCTCCACTAGCAGTAGGTCCTTGATTGGGCAAACAATGGATGTCCTTAAACGATTTTTGGCAACTTCAAGTTCATTGGTATAGCTGCATGAACAGTCACTCATCTTAGTAGATATTTCTCAGCACTGAGTAAAAAGAAATATTGATGCGTTCGTCTTTTTCTGTTAGTTAACAGTGTTTTGTTTTGTTGTTGCAACACATGTGTAACCTGGTTACCGTTTCCAGGGTTACACAGGGAAGGGTCTGATGCCAGATGGGACATCCAGTTCACGTGAAGGGCCAGTCCATCTTCCACTTCATGGGGACCAGCACATTCAGCGAGTACACTGTGGTCCCGAGATCTCCATTGCTAAGATCAATTCTGCCGCTCCACTTGATAAAGTCTGCCTGCTTGGATGCGGCATTCCCACTGGTAGGGGGGGCTAATCCTCTAGGGGCGGGGCTAGTCCACACCCCTCCCCCTCCCCCCCTTAGGCTATGGGGCTGTGCTCAATACTGCTCAGGTGGAAGAAAGGGTCCACAGTGGGCGGTGTGGGGATGTGGGGGGCTGTAGGGCTGGCAGTGATTATGGGAGCTAAGGAGGGCCGGCGCCTCTCGTATCATTGCTGTGGACATTAACCCTGAGAAGTGGCCTATCGGTGAGTGAATGGTTTGTGGCATTTACCTCTTGCATGTGGTACCATGCGTGTACCTCTTGCATGTGGTTCCATGCAGCCCAGCAGTTTGGGGGGCAACGGAGTTCTTTAACCCCCAAGACCACCAGCGTCCATCCCAAGAGGTGTTGGTGCAGATGACAGATGGAGGCCTGGATTACACATTTGAGTGTATTGGAAACGTGCAGACGATGGTAGGTGTGGAGTGGTAGGTGTGATGTGGGTGTGGTCACCACGCCCCCTGCATACAGCGAGCAGCCTTGGAGGCGTGCCACAAGGGATGGGGTGTGTCCACCATCATTGGAGTGGCTGCAGCAGGGAAAGGTGAGTGGTTGGGGCTGATGGTGGGCATTAATTAGGATTATGCCTCAACAGAGATCTCTACCCGGCCATTCCAACTGGTCACTGGAAGAGTGTGGAAAGGAACTGCTTTCGGAGGTAATACTGATTATTAAAATTAATAATTGAAATCAGTGGTATGTCTTTGTGTGCATGTGTGTGTGTGTGTGTCTGTATGTTTTTGTGTCTCTGTGTGTGTGTCTGTACGTGTGTGTGTGTATGTGTACGTGTGTGGTCTGTACGTGTGTGTGTGTATGTGTACGTGTGTGTGTGTGTGGTGCGTGTGTGTGCATGTGTGTCTGTACGTGTGTGTGTGTGTGTGTGTGTGTGTGTGCGTGCATGTGTGTGTACATGTGTGTGTGTACGTGTGTGTGTGTGTGTGTGTGTGTGTGTGTGTAGGTTGGAAGAGCAGGGACAGTGTACCAAAGCTTGTGGAGCAGTATTTGGGAGGAAACCTGAAGATTGATGAGTTTGTCTCTCACACCATGAGTCTAGCAGACATCAACAATGCATTTGAACTAATGCACTTGGGGAAGAGGTGTGTGGTCATCATAGTCTACTCTATTTAACCATCTTTGTGTTCTTACAGCATACGATCTGTCGTGCTGTACTGAATGGCCTTGGACAGTTCAATATTACTTTGATGCCGTTAAATGCTTGAATGATTAGAAGGCCTTAACCTTAACGTGAACTGGGCACGAGGATGGGACAGTTTGATTTATACAGTATAAATAATCGCAACGCCAAACAGAATGCACACCAAAGTTTCTATCTAGCTAGTTGACTGACCCTGTCGGCTAATCCTGCACATTTCGTTGTGTTAACACGTTGCACACTTGTACTTCTTGATGCTGTCACTAATCTCTTTCAAAAGCGCATGCGCTGATTAATAATCTTTGTTAATCACGTGCAAAGATGTCGTGGGATCGAGGTGCAGACGATTTCTCCTCGACTGGGCGCAGTGGGGTGGTAGCGCCTCCAAGTGAGTGTGAGATGTTGCGTGCGAAACGTTCCTTCACTTTCTGACGTAGTGAGCTCCTTGTCCGGGCTGAATATATCACCGTATGCTCTGGACCCAACATATTTACCCGAAGTATGTGTGCGTAATGTCGTAATGTTGGTGATTCTGTGCTGGAGTTATTATGCCTGTGTCGTGCTGTTGAAGAGTCCAGAGTTCATCTTTCCCGTTGAGAGGAAAAAAAAGTCATGGAATGAGAAAATGTTTGATCGGACGGGAACGAGCTATTTGGCAGGTCAGTATTGCTAGGATTTTTTGTGTTGTGAGTCGTAGCTATGTCTGCAGGCATGGCGCTGGGAGGTGTGTGGGGTCTGGCAGAAGGTCTGAAACATTCAGAAGCAAGGACGTACAGGCTTCGCATGAACAGCATTCTGAACGGTTGTACCAGGAGAGGTCCGTTCCTAGGCAACAATCTCGCTGTACTTGGTAAGTAAACAAGTGGGCGTGGTCTTACACAACGCCAATTCTGTTGTTAGTGTGCGAGACGAGTGTTCGCTTTTAGATGATAGGATTGCACGTTTAATGTGAACAGAATTGCAATACTGAGTTAAGCTGTATGTGATGAAACACAACACTGCTAGTTGTTCAAACTTACTGCAAAGGGTTTGTTCAAAGAAATTAGTGGGGTGTGTGGTCTTGGGATTTAAGTAACCACCCTATGTTACCAGCCCCGTAGTGTAGTTGAAGTATGGATGTAGAAAGTGAGTACAATAAAGCAACTCTGCATCTGACAGTCACTTTCAGTTTCATACAGTAAACATCAGTATCCTTGCATACCCATGTGTACTCTTGCATACCCTTGTATACCTTGTATATCTTTGCATACCCTTGTATACCTTTGCACACCATATGTACCTAGCACTGATGTACAGTTCCACGGAGTCTCTTGTTGGACACCTTCGAGGACAAGAGGACACACTTAACTCTGTAGCAGCTGCAGCAGTTGCAGGGGTGCTCTACAAGTCCACTGGTATGTACAGATGTGCAAAGCCAGGAGAGTGTAGGATAAAGTCATGTATATTTTGGCAGGTGGAGATATGACCTTTCACCTTCACTGATGTAGTAATGAGGGAAAGCAATATTAACCCCTGATGCCCGATATTAACCCCCGACACCTGGTATTAACCTCTGACACCTGGTATTAACCCCTGACACCTGGTTAACCCCTGACACCTGGTATGCCTTGACTTTTGTAACGCTCTATTTTTTGGAAGGAAATAAATTACCTACAAAGTGTTTCCAGTAACAGTAGTGTTTAGTCTACATATAAACACTCTCGATAAGCAAAGGACCTAACACATATGTTGCTTAACTCAGCAGTCGTGTTACCTTGACAAATGTGTTGTTTTATCCGTATGAGCATAGAGTGTTGGGTGGCTGCTGGAACTTGTCTCCAATACTAGTTACTTTCCAGGTTCCAAGTTCAATTGCGATCTAATTAACAGTGCAATGAGTAACAACACACACAATTCATGCATGTTACTGGTTTATTAAAAGTCCATGGGTAATTTGAATATGTATTAGTAATGATTGAGTGCTTTACATCAATGTCTCTATGTCCTTTATTACATGTAGAAATCATGGACTGCGTTTTGCACATTTGTGTGTGTGTGTGTCCATTAATTGCAGATGTTGGGTAGCATCAGGAAATTTCCTAGGTTGATATATTTTCACAATAGCACATAAGGGTATTTTTTCTACACTCAAATATTTACAAACAAATGTCAAAGATTAAAGCTGTTGAAATGCTTTACCTTGCTATCCAAACCTCTCTGTACACAACATGGTAGGTAGCCGTGGATACAACATGGTAGGTAGCCTTGGATACAACATGGTAGGTAGCCTTGGATACAACATGGTAGGTAGCCATGGATACAACATGGTAGGTAGCCTTGGATACAACATGGTAGGTAGCCGTGGATACAACATGGTAGGTAGCCTTGGATACAACATGGTAGGTAGCCATGGATAAACATGGTAGGTAGCCATGGATACAACATGGTAGGTAGCCATGGATACAACATGGTAGGTAGCCATGGATACAACATGGTAGGTAGCCATGGATACAACATGGTAGGTAGCCATGGATACAACAGCTACTTCGCTTGCCCGCATGGTTGCACGACACTTCTTTGTGTGTTTTCTTCTTCAGCAAAGATGCAAGAGATGAGACTATCTCAAATGAAACACAGCCACTTTTCTTATCTCAATCCTATCTCAGACATGTGTAGCTGGTACGACCAAGTGTGTATTGTGACAGCATGTTCCAAACTAAGTTCCTTGTCAGCAGACGTGGAACAACAGCATACCAATGGCAGCTACAGCCCTATCTTTACATGTGTAACAGACAGGTATCCTAGTAACAGGTATCCTAGTAACAGGTATCCTAGTAACAGGTATCCTAGTAACAGGTATCCTAGTAACAGGTATCCTAGTAACTGATATGGAGTAATATTGTGCTTCTTCCTAAAGTAGAGACATCAATGCCCGACTTCTCCTGTTTCTTTGAAATGGACTAACTACATCTAATGGAGATAGCAAACTTTCTTTCTCATCTTGAAGCACATCCAAGCTAACTCTATCTCTGGACCCTTCACCAGACATGCTTGTGTCAACTGATGCACATGCCTCTGCACTGGTACTATCCATACCTTCATAAAACACTTCTTCTCGGAAATTCTGAAAAGACTGTTCTTTTGGATTTTCCTTTAAGTCACTTGATCCATTTCATGCGCAGCAGAAAGTGAAATGTCCATTTCTTTTCTAGTTCCTACCTTTTTAAGCCCTTCATCAAGCAAGAACTGCCTTGCTGCTTTCAGTGTTGCTCTTAACTTCTTTACATACCAGATGTGAGCCTCCACATTCATTATTTTTTGTCTTTCTGTCATGACGCAAACAAGGAACACTAATTATGCTTGCGCGCAAACGTTATTGACAATTATTGACAAAAACTTTAAAGGTATTGATGTTGTTGAAGTATTTTGGTGACCCCAAATAGAAAGCGGGGGGTCGGCACATGTTTGGGGATGCCAACTGATAATGGATGCATCTCTTCTCGCCAAGGGATGCATCTCTTCTCGCCAAGGGATGCATCTCTTCTCGCCAAGGGATGCATCTCTTCTCGCCAAGGGAATCCAACTTTTTCACATTTTGCCCAGTTTTCATTGCAAATAGATGTCTATAGACATAAAATATAACAAATATTTCAAAATGCAAGAAAAAAATGCTATTAACTACATATTCATTTTGTTTTCCATTTGTTCCATTAATTGTGTAGTTGAATGTAATGACAGTTATGCCATAACTCCAAAATGTCTTCTTTTTTAGCTCCAACATTCAAAATCCAACTTAATTCAAACTATTCGACATTGTGTTTAGTGAAATGTGATACTGTGGGCTATTTTGAGTGTATTTTTGCAAAAAGAACATGGAGGTCATACCCATCACCAATGTCTGCATCTGAAATCACTGTGATGGGGAATTAGCAAACACTTTTTGGTAGGCAGAGTTAACATGCCAAACCTCTCTGATGCTTCCTTACGTGTTGGCTGTAACCTCTCTGATGCTTCCTCTCGTGTTGGCTGGAACCTTTGGATGGTCTTAGAGAACATCTTACTGACCTTGCTCTTGGCATCAATCCCCCTTCAGCTTGATGCAGTGTGTGTTCTTAGTGCTGTGGCCCAGCGTCAATGTCAGAGAGGTTTGGCATGTACTGGATGTCAGAGAGGGTTGGCATGTATTGGGCTAACGAATCAAGTTCCTTGGTCGAAATCAGATTCATTTTCTCAAATTCGACTGGTCAGCTCAACCTTTCTGGCACTATTTAACGATAGGCACTTCAAACCTGCAGCTTTGGGGTTTCCCCTTGAAGCCCTCTTTTAGTGGTGGTCCTCTCTGCTAGCTATTCGTGCTGGCCCATATAATACCACCACTCCATCCTCATATAGCCACTCCTTCATCCTCACATAGCCACTCCTCCATCCTCACATAGCCACTCCTCCATCCTCACATAACCAAATACATGGGTGTTAAATTTTAATTTGGCTCCATTTTGGGCCATAAATAGAGCATGAGTGCGCATGAGAGGAGCAGGAGTTGTTATGTGAGGATGGAGGAGTGGTTATGTGAGGATGGAGGAGTGGTTATGTGAGGATGGTCGGTATATTGTGGAGCGAAAGGTGTTCATTTTTGACTTGGTATGTAACTTCTTACATCATATACAAATTGTTAAGTATTAAAACTTCCACATTGTGAAATACTTGCAACATATGTACTCCCACTGAACAGATCAAAATATGTTTTTCTCCACCTGTCCTTTTGACCTTTGATAAACGCTTGTACTACTAAACAATGGTACATCCTTTAGTTGATGGTGTTATGAATACACTTAGTGAGGTAGTTGATTCACTTACTGCATATTATACAACCACACAGCTAAGGCCATGTTTAATCCCTGTACTCACGAGGGGGGGGCCACAGGTTTTGTTTAGGCATTCAGCCGTTTCAGCTTTCTAGTGATGTTGAATGGCTTTGCAACATGCCTGCTGTATTTAGCCGAAGGTTTGGGGCACTGCCTTCTCTAATAGCATAGCTCATCTCAACCAAGCCATCCTGGATGAAATGCGCTACGGAATTCAATAAACAATGGTCATAGATCACCTTTTGAGCCAGAGTATTTGGAAGAGTTGTCTTTGAAGGCCATAGATGTGGACTGACTACTCACGTTTTCCTGCCTAGCTATAAATGGCCGCCATTTACATGCTTGCCTGCATAGCATTTTTATTTACCTATGTCCCGGTAGTACGACTTTGACAAGCTGCTATAAGAGAGTAAGGCTGTCAAAGCTTCGGGTCAAACAGATAAGGACTTATAAAACTGTGACCAAGCCATCAAAACATCGCTAGGAAGCTGAAACAGCAGAATGTAACAAACTTTGTTGCCTGTAGGCTACACTGGTGAACACACGATGCACACTAAGGCCGATAGTCCACATGTCTTAGTTGAGGCCTTGATGTAATAACAACACCTTGGGTAAAGACATTGGTGTGTTTTGTAATACTGCACACTTGTTTTTTTTTCTGTAGCTGGTGTGAGGCCTATGCTGGTGGCTGGGGCTGTTGGGTGTGGTCTGGTAGGTGCTTACACCATTACAAAAGCGCTGCTTCAAACCAGATTCCCCTGGATCAGAAGAGACTACTCATGAGCGCGTGTCTTGTACTCTGCAGACTTGCTAGCAATTCATCACCACTTGTCACTATTTGTCTGTTCCTTTAACGTGTCGAATGATGTTATCTAGGGGGCGCCAGGGATGTGGGGTGCACGTGAGTATTCACGTGTCATCGCAGATATTGCATTGAATTATATAAACAATCGTCAGCTGCAGCAGCGATGGCTACCGTGTTGTCTGCGAATGATACACGCCACTGTCGGGCATGTCACACGCAACAAGCGCGGCCAGGTGATTGGTCAGAGGGCCGGCGGCTTCAGAGGTTGCTGCGTGTGGCTCACAGGCCTATCTGGAGCGGGAAAGACGACCATTAGTTTCGCCCTCGAGGAGTATCTTGTAGGGCGAGGCGTGCCTGCCTACACTTTGGATGGAGACAATATAAGAACGGGTGAGTGTGATGTGCATGACGTCGAGCTATCTGTGCCATGCATGTGTGTTGTGATGAAAGTGTGTCACGCCTTGGTTTAACAATGCAGCTCTATTGTAGTTGAGTTTGCATCAAAGGGCAATCGTCGATGCCGAAATATGTTCTGTTGAACTAGAGTAGAGTTCGGGTTGATTGTGGAGACATACCTAAGTCGTGAAATAAATTGTATAATTTTTCAACTGTAACAGTATTTAACACATATTTGGTGTAGTTGTACGTTACTCCAGCTTGTATTGCGGCAACATTGCCTAGCAGATTTGACTTTTCTGTTACTTGTAACGAGCGAGCGCTACAACTACATTACGTCACAAAAGAATCAGATCGTGAAATTGTCTTGTTGGAATGCCGTTCGCTTCGACACTGCGTCATTTGTCTTGTAGCATAAATAAGCTCTCTCGGGGCGACGCGTTTCCGCCTTACGCGAATATGTTCTGTATAAACGACTCCGCGAATTTGACAAGCAAAAAACATTTCCTCTGAACATTGTGTTGTCTACAAAAACGTTAACGCAGTAATGTTAATGTGCTGCTGTCCACGGAAGAGTGAAATAATAGGTGATGTGTTCTTTTAGTAATGCACAGATAGCCAGGGTATCATATGTATACTTTGGGTTTGTTGAGCGTGTGGCTTTGTAACTCTCATTGTGGTCTAAGAATCACAGAAGTAAGAAGTAATTAACAATTAATTATGACTTCATTTTTGTAAACCATTAAATCTAATAATAGTGTCTCAGGTTGCAGCAATGCTTTTGTCAGTAATACCTAGTATGTTAGTGATGTAACTAATAAGTTAGTGGTGATCTAACATAATAAGTTAGTGGTGATCTAACATAATAAGTTTAGTCCGATAGACTTTGGGCCAGTTTCCAAATATGTCTTTGCTGGTATCTATTTGGTAAAGATGGCCAGTGGCTTCCTCAAAGCTCACACTGATGTTCATTTGCAAAACGATGCCAATGGATCATGTGATGTAGGTGTAGATGCCAAGGATCATGTGATGATAGTGTAGATGCCAATGGATCATGTGATGATAGGGTAGATGCCAATGGATCATGTGATGATAGGTGTAGATGTGTAAAAATGCTTGGATGTGAGGTCATCCTAACTCTCAATAAGGAGGGAACACCCACACACATTAGTGCTACACATATGCCACTTCCAAACCATTCAGAGGAAAGCTTTATGGTAATATTAGCTGTGAGCACATGACTTGACCTATGAGCACATGACTTGGCCCTATGAGCACATGACTTGACCCTATGAGCACATGATTGACCCTATGAGCGCATGACTTGACCCTATGAGCACATGACTTGGCCCTATGAGCCATGATTGACCCTATGAGCACATGACTTGACCCTATGAGCGCATGACTTGACCCTATGAGCACATGACTTGGCCCTATGAGCACATGACTTGACCCTATGAGCACATGACTTGACCCTATGAGCGCATGACTTGACCCTATGAGCACATGACTTGGCCCTATGAGCACATGACTTGACCTATGAGCGCATGACTTGACCCTATGAGCACAATACATTGGCTTTGACAGTGTAAGAGTTATGTATACACAGTTCCTCCCCCTTCCCCCTCCCTCCTATCTCCTCTCTGGGTCACTGGTGTGAAGAGGAAGGGGATGAGAGTGGTGTGAAGGAGTACATGAGGAACATAATTAGAAGGTATTTGAGGACTGACAATGTTCAACTTGTTGGTATGCTAAATACGATCCGTGTGCAGTGTAAGGCCTTGCTGGCTCTCCACTGTAAGGCCTTGCTGGCTCTCCACTGTAAGGTCTTGCTGGCTCTCCACTGTAAGGTGTTGCTGGCTCTCTGTAAGGTGTTGCTGGCTCTCCACTGTAAGGCCTTGCTGGCTTCCACTGTAAGGTCTTGCTGGCTCTCCACTGTAAGGTCTTGCTGGCTCTCCACTGTAAGGTCTTGCTGGCTCTCCACTGTAAGGCCTTGCTGGCTCTCCACTGTAAGGTCTTGCTGGCTCTCCACTGTAAGGTCTTGCTGGCTCTACTGTAAGGTTGCTGGCTCTCCACTGTAAGGTCTTGCTGGCTCTCTACTGTAAGGTCTTGCTGGCTCTCCACTGTAAGGCCTTGCTGGCTCTCTACTGTAAGGTCTGCTGGCTCTCTACTGTAAGGTCTTGCTGGCTCTCCACTGTAAGGTGCTGCTGGCTCTCCACTGTAAGGTCTTGCTGGCTCTCCACTGTAAGGTCTTGCTGGCTCTCCACTGTAAGGTCTTGCTGGCTCTCCACTGTAAGGTCTTGCTGGCTCTCCACTGTAAGGTCTTGCTGGCTCTCCACTGTAAGGTCTTGCTGGCTCTCCACTGTAAGGTCTTGCTGGCTCTCCACTGTAAGGTCTTGCTGGCTCTCCACTGTAAGGTCTTGCTGGCTCTTCCACTGTAAGGTGCTGGCTCCCACTGTAAGGTCTTGCTGGCTCTCCACTGTAAGGTCTTGGGCTCTCCACTGTAAGGTCTGGGCTCTCCACTGTAAGGTCTTGCTGGCTCTCCACTGTAAGGTCTTGCTGGCTCCACTGTAAGGTCTTGCTGGCTCTCCACTGTAAGGTCTTGCTGGCTCTCCACTGTAAGGTCTTGGGCTCTCCACTGTAAGGTCTTGCTGGCTTCTACTGTAAGGTCTTGCTGGCTCTCCACTGAAGAGATGAATGAATGATCATAAGACAATTGCCATAGAGAGCTGAAATTAGAATCATCAGGCTTCAACCAGAGTACCAACAAAGCTTTAATTTGGATAAGTTAACTGAACACAATAAAGATCCATGTGACTAGATGAAGTAGTGGGGAGTCATAGTGACCATTCACCACATCCAGCGTGCATGTAGAGTACTGCTGTACAGCATTTTGTCTTCATTAGCCAACTCCACCAAACCTTTTGTTGCAATTCCCTAGCATCCATTGAAGTGAGCATCCATTGGAGTGAGCATCCATTGGAGTGAGCATCCATTGGAGTGAGCATCCATTGGAGTGAGCATCCATTGGAGTGAGCATTCATTGGAGTGAGCATCCATTGGAGTGAGCATCCATTGGAGTGAGCATCCATTGGAGTGAACATTCATTGGAGTGAGCATCCATTGGAGTGAGCATCCATTGGAGTGAGCATTCATTGGAGTGAGCATCCATTGGAGTGAGCATCCATTGGAGTGAGCATCCATTGGAGTGAGCATCCATTGGAGTGAGCATCATTGGAGTGAGCATCCATTGGAGTGAGGCATCCATTGGAGTGAGCATCCATTAGAGTGAGCGTCCATTGGAGTGAGCATCCATTGGAGTGAGCATCCATTGGAGTGAGCGTCCATTGGAGTGAGCATTCATTGGAGTGAGCATTGTCCCACTATACCTGCCATGAATAGGGTTGAACAAGAACCTTGGGTTCATCCTGAGGACAGCGAGAGGAGAACATCAGACGTATCAGTGAGGTAGCAAAGCTGTTTGCTGATGGAGGCATTGTAGCTGTGACCAGCTTCATCTCTCCCTTTGCCAGGGTGAGTGGTGACAGCCCTGCATTGTGTACCTAAACACTGCTACCCTTGTGTGGTTGTCTTATAATTGTGTTGTTGTTGCACTTTTACTTTCAGGATCGTCAGCAGGCGAGACAGTTGCACGAAGCAGCAGGGTTGCATTTCTTTGAATTGTTGTCGACACGCCCATTGAAGTATGTGAGCAAAGAGATGTGAAGGGTCTGTACAGGAAGGCCAGGGCGGTATCCTCAAGGTGGTTCCCATGTGACCTCCATGTGACCTCCATGTGACATCACTCTATGTACAGGTTTCACTGGCATTGACAGTGTGTACGAGAAACCTGAATGTCCAGATTTAGTTGAAGTCTTCAGAGTGGACTGTTTCAGAATGTGTTGAGAAGATTGTTAACCTTCTCATCAAGAAGGTAGGACAGAGTTTTCCAATGTATCGTTTAGTTGCACGCAATATGATTTTTTTCTGTTATAGTTTCATTGTATTCATTTACATAATTTACATAAATTGGCACTCTACACTCTACACTCTACACTCTACATCTACACTGAAGATTTTGTTGCATTGACAGTCTAACAAAGTGCTTTTAATAACCAGCAGATAACTAGCATGGCTGATGTGAAATAGTCTATTATCTGTTGGCACTGATTAACCAAAGCATTAATTTGGTGCTTGCTCTATCTCCTAGGGAATTCTCTCAGCGTCCATGTGCAAGAACGTCTTGGAGCTATTGGCTCCTGGTGACCAAGTAGAGGCATTGAAAGCTGAAGCTGAGAATTGCCAAAACTGAACATCACACTCCTGATTGCCAATGGGTACAAGTGAGTGTCAGCATCTTCGCAGCTCTATCTCCATTAAATGCACACCTTGGTTATTAGGTATTAAGTGAGGGATGGGCCACGCCCCTCACTGGTTTCATGAGGGAGCGAGAGTACCTTCAGTGTCTGCATTTTTTGGTG
>JABACO010000001.1:34438979-34737626 GCA_013339895.1 Ephydatia muelleri | reverse complement strand
TTGTCGATGTCATACACCAACTGTACTGACATCCTGCTTTTTTATCAGATATTTATATTAGGAGGTATGGTCGGCGGTAGGGAGTGTTCGGCAACCGCACTTTCAACACAATACAGAGCCTCAAAGAAGACATTTCAATATTTCAAAACAGGTTAAAAACCATCCTTCTGGGTTGTCTTAGGACGCAGTAAGTATAGTTTAAAGCAACTACGTTCCCTTTAAATAATAACACATGGATGTCGAACACTACCTACGCTATCGCGCATGCCGATCTCTACCTAATCTACCCTATCTATGTGTAATCATCTAGTTGAGCTAGCGTCACTTACCTTTTTGATAACGTGGCCTGCTTTTAATCAGAGTTTGCTGATGACCATATGGTGGCCTACAGTATAGGTATGCCAGACTGGTCAGTTGGTCGTATCTCCTGCTTACGACTGGCAAACCACATTTGCGCAGCAGCACTACCACCACCACCAGCAGCACTACCACCACCAGCAGCAGCACTAACCTTGCCACCACCAGCATCACTATCCCCACCACCAACTGCATTACACTGACCTGCTGCAACCAGTAACACTACCACCCTGGCCAGAATGTGACTTGCATGGAGGCCGGGTACGAGAACGCCCCCACCAAAGCGGGCAAGGCCTGTTTGTGCATATCATTAAAAATCTTTTAATTATCATTATCATTTATTGCACTAAGAGATAAAATCGGGTTGGATCATACACATTTGAACATTCTTCCTAGATTTGATTGTTGACTACTAAAATGGTTAAAAAAACTAGTAAATATAAACATTCTTTCAAGAAAGTTAGTGTGCATATATAGGATTGACAATGGTGGTGTAAAAAGCATGGGAACAAGAGTGACAGAAATTTGGCTATATTAGCCCATACCACTGCATGCTATGTTGAGACGTGAGTGGGCTAAATATAGGCCTATTTCAATTTTCCAGCCAAATTTCTGTCACTTTTGTTTTTACACCACCACTATATTTGTGTGTTATTCTGTTGCTTGGCATACATGTACCTACTGTATTTTGCAAATTAGCCACCGTCCAACGCATCTGACGTGCTAATTGGCCTTTGAGCCAAATAGCCCATAGCAAACTATCTAACTACTTTAGAAACTGAAGTAAAGACTCAAAAGTGATCACGTGCAGTGCACTTCTCCACGAGAGACCTTGGAACCAGACAACGTTCTTCTGTTGTGGCTGTGGTAACTGCACTGCCAATACCTACCTCATCGTCATTTGTCTTGCTGCCAACTCAAACAATCAATACACATTATAGGATTACATACCTTCGTATTAATATACCACATACTGACACTTGGCTGGAAGAATGAAGCACCAATCTGAAAGCCAAAAGGTACTACCTCCTAAGTAAACTAGAAATGGACAGGCACAAACTGATGGAAAAAATGCATGGCTGCCACAGATAATTGGCTTACTAATAACTTCATTCAATCAGACCACTCACAAGGATGAAGCTACTACAATTGATGTGTGTCTGTATATACATATCATGCACCGTGCTGTATCAATTTCGTTGAATTGTACAATTTGTTACGAATGTGATCATTATCAAAGACTGCCTTGTAGAGATAACTTTGAAAGTGCTTCAGTCAGTTTATATGTAGGATGATGTTGTGTAGAGATAGCTGCACTCTCTCTAAACTTTTCAATTTTTTTCAACATTTTCTTCTTGGCTTTATCACTTGTCATTTCAGAGACAGAAGATAAGTCTAAGAACGATATCTTTACTTCACCATTAGAGGAATGGTAGTAGCCCATGTTTGCAATGTGGATATCATGGTGGCAAAGTTTCTTTGAAGACATATGACAAACAGCATCTTCAGCTAGTTTATAGAAGTTTTCTACCTGTACCTGCAGGTTGCTGCAAGGCAATAAATAAGGCATGACAATGGCATATTTGTTTTTCACCAAGGTGACGACACGTGATGCTTGGAATCCAAGTCGTTTCCACCATTCTGCTTCCTTCTCTGTCTGTTCCAAGTCATTGTCCTTACGAAATTTGAGAGCACATACACGACGAGATTTTGTGCAAGCAAGCCACACTCTACCTTCTATACCATTTCCCAAAGACTTCAAAATGAAAAATTGCGAACTATTTCCATGAGGCATTATATTATAGACAGGGTTGTGATCATCATTCCAAGGACTTTTTGCCCAAAACCAACCTGATTTAGAATATACAAAATATTCACGATTTTTCCTAATCAGTCTAGAAGACAGTGTCTTTACTTGTAGCATCTTATTTATTGCTGATGCAACAGAAACAATTACTTCTGTTGAATCAGGATGTATTGTCATAATATCTGTTCCACAAAGACAACGGGGAGATGTTGACTTTTCTGCACTTTGGTCATCATCATCATCTTTCTCATCTTGCATGCTGATTTCAGGAACAATTTCAGAGCTTACTGCTTGAACTGCATCATTCTCGTGCGATAAAGTTGTAATAATAGAGTCATCTTCTTGTAACCAGCAGATTCGCCACTCTTTATACGTTGTTACAATTCCAATAGCAAAGTTCAAGTCAAACTGGGTCTTCAACATAACCAGATAATCATACAGCTGGCCAAGAACCTTCCCGTTTCCCAGTGGAGAAGGCATCAGATCCACTGCTGGTCTTTTCACTTCCACAACACCAATAGGAGTGAAATGGTTATGATTATGCCGTCTTTGAACAAGCCACAAATCAGGACGCAATTCAAACACAGATAATTCACATCTGACTTCAACATCTTTCAGTTTCAATGCATAAATAATCATTCGCAAAACTTCAGCGACATAATTCCTTATATCAGTTTCATTGTAATAGTGAAGGTAATCTACATTCCACGTATCATAAATTTGATACTTTTGCAACTTGAGAACAATTGCTTCACCAGGCATCTCTAGATGTTTTAATTCTATGGTTGCAGGGTCGTGATCTGAATGAGCTTGGGTACTTGAAAGTGAGAATGGTTCAAGAGGAGGCAGACGTTGCAATGTTCTACCTGTAACAGAAATGCACCAGAAATGTAGGGAAGGGAAAGGAAGGCTAACCTAGGGTGCTGCCTTAGATGCGGTACATGTGGAGGGTTTGACATCATACCATTTCACATGAGCTTATCCGCTGATTGAGAATTATCTATCTATTGCATACCATAGCAATGATAACTGTGAATATACTATAGCTGCTTGTTATGTTTCATGGAATTTAATTCAAGTAGTTCAATTTTCATACAAGGAATACCAAATCATTTATGCAAGTATCACTCCTAACCAACCTGGCTCACGTACAACAACATCACTAGCCAGTGACGTTGTTGGCACAAATCACTAGTTACTCACAAAGTTATCGGATTTAATTCATGCAGTAATTGCAACTGCAAAAAGCATCAAACAGTGATTATTTGTACATGCGCTAATGAATCAAACTTTGGCTTTTTGGCTGCGGGTTCATCTGCACGAAGGCAAGAGCAAAATGATCCCACATTCATATGTCATTTCAGAGAAAAGTTGTGAATCACTGACACTTCCATCACCATTTAATACACTTGATGACCTTCAGCATAATGGGCTTTGCATCACAATTATAACACACAACGTGTTTCAAGAGGTGAATGATACTAGCAATCACTTAATTGCAACTGCATGAAAAGCATCAAACACATGAGCTAACCTTGCTCCTCTTCTAACGGTTCATCTGCACGAAGGTAAGGGCAAAATAAAATAAAATTGAGATGGATGGATGTATGAATGGATGGATGGATGGATGGATGGATGGATGGATGGATGGATGGATGGATGGATGGATGGATGGATGGATGGATGGATGGGATGGATGGATGGATGGATGGATGGATGGATGGATGGATGGATGGATGATGATGGATGGATGGATGATGGATGGATGGATGGATGGCTGCTGGCTGGATGGATGGATGGATGGCTGGCTGGATGGCTGGCTGGATGGATGGATGGCTGGATGGATGCTGGATGGATGGGATGGATGGATTGATTACCCTCTAGGTTTGCACACCAGAACATATTCCTGTGATTTCCAGCCACCCTCAGGCTCAGATACTTTGCCTTCCTTACATAATAAAATGTGCCACCTATCATTCGCTTTCCTGCAAGTACATACATCATAATGGTTAAAACAATGATTTTCAGAAAATATTACTTGTATTTCAGTCCTGCTGCTGTTTGATCAAACAACAGTAGTGTTGATTCTAAAACAGTGCTGTCAGCTTCAACTGGTAGATCAAAGGTCTCACCATTAAGTATCAAAACGGTCCGTCCGTCGCATCAGCCATGTCTATCGAAATAGACCATGCAATTCAGTAGTAGGGTCATTCCACATCAAATCATCACGCTTTAGTGTAGACATGTGTAGACTAATGCACATAGTGTAGACATGTGTAGGCTAATGCACATAGTGTAGACATGTGTAGGCTAATGCACACAGTGTAGACATGTGTAGACTAATGCACATAGTGTAGACATGTGTAGACTAATGCACATAGTGTAGACATGTGTAGGCTAATGCACATAGTGTAGACATGTGTAGGCTAATGCACACAGTGTAGACATGTGTAGACTAATGCACATAGTGTAGACATGTGTAGACTAATGTACATAGTGTAGACATGTGTAGACTAATGTACATAGTATAGACATGTGTAGACTAATGCACATAGTGTAGACATGTGTAGACTAATGTACATAGTGTAGACATGTGTAGACTAATGCACATAGTGTAGACATGTGTAGGCTAATGCTCATAGTGTAGACATGTGTAGGCTAATGCACATAGTGTAGACATGTGTAGGCTAATGCACATAGTGTAGACATGTGTAGACTAATGCACATAGTGTAGACATGTGTAGGCTAATGCACATAGTGTAGACATGTGGGAAACAATAGCATAACAGTGCTATTGCTTTCAACCTTATAACTTGTTATCGTTGTTCAATATGCAACCAAACATTACAAGGTCCATGACGAGATACTGCCTTAACACAAGAATTCAGCATTATCATACCTAGACTATAGCGGAAGTGATTAGCGTAATATGATTGGTCAATGATGGATGGATGGATGGATGATGGTTGGTGGAGGATGATGGATGGATGGATGGAGGATGGAGTGGATGGATTGGATGGATGGATGGATGGATGGGATGGATGGATGGATTGATGGATGTATGGATGGATGCGGATGGCTGGATTGGAGGATGGATGGGATGGCTGCGATGGATGGATGGATGGAGATGGATGGATGGATGGATGGCTGGATGGATGGATGGATGGCTGGATGAGATGGATGGATGGATGGATGGCTGGATGGATGGAGGATGGATGGATGGATGGGATGAGGATGGATGGATGATGGATGGCTGGATGGATGGGATGGATGGCTGGATGGATGGATGGATGGAGGATGGATGGATGGATGGCATGGATGGATGGATGGATGGATGGATGGATGGATGGATGGATGGATGACTTACCACATGGTTTGAGTTTACGAATTTCCAGTAACACTTTCTTCGCAATACCGAAGGTAAGGCCTAGGTTCCTCAACTCATCATAGCTTGTATTAATAAGTACTGTACCATCGATGTCATTTGGTTCACACAACTCAGCGAAAGTTTGCAAGCCTTTTTCACTGAAATACTTAGCAACTTCTTCAGGGTTCCATGCTTCAACATCAAAGTCATCACTCACACCACCAGCTGCCATTATACCTGAAAGCGAAACAATACAAATTTTGTTAACACTCATCTAACTTATTGTGTACTCGATGTGGGTGACAATGAGTGCAGAGAGGTGACAATGAGTGCAGAGAAGGTGACCATGAGTGCAGAGAAGGTGACCATGAGTGCAGAGAAGGTGACCATGAGTGCAGAGAAGGTGACCATGAGTGCAGAAAGGTGACCATGAGTGCAGAGAAGGGTGGTCATGAGTGCAGAGAAGGTGACCATGAGTGCAGAAGTAAAGGTGACCTGACCATGAGTGCAGAGAGGGTGACCATGAGTGCAGAGAAGGTGACCATGAGTGTAGAGAAAGGTGACCATGAGTGCAGAGAAGGTGATCATGCATGCAGAGAAGGTGACCAAAGGGTGACCATGAGTGCAGAGGTGATCATGTGTGCAGAGAAGGTGACCATGAGTGCAGAGAAGTGTGACCATGAGTGCAGAGAAGGTGATCATGCATGCAGAGAAGGTGACCAAAGGGTGACCATGAGTGCAGAGGTGATCATGTGTGCAGAGAAGGTGACCATGAGTGCAGAGAAGTGTGACCATGAGTGCAGAGAAGGTGACCATGAGTGCAGAGAAAGGTGGCCATGAGTGCAGAGAAAGGTGGCCATGAGTGCGGAGAGGGGTGACCATGAGTGCAGAGAAGGTGACCATGAGTACAGAGGTGACCATGAGTGCAGAGAAGGTGACCATGACAGTGCAGAGGATAACATTCCAAAATTGTCCTGACATAATGTCAGGCCATTACACTATTTGATCTGACAATGTCATGAAATTGGTCGGACATTATTTTATATACACACAGGTCATATTTAATAGCATTGAAACACAACACATTGCACGAAATGGTTTTTAAGATTAAAGAATCCCATGCATAATTAGTCATTATCAACATAGTCCTCAAGAAATGTGTCCCAATCTTCCAAGATTTAACGTGTATGCAGGCTCACTGACAGTTAACTGCACTATTAGTGTTGAATGTTGGTGGTGCCCTAGTATCTTGTGTCATTTGCCTGCGCTGCTTGTCATTCCACTATAAACGAACTGCAGGAATAGCATCCCACTGAGCTAGAGGAGGGCAGTCAACTGCTATTCGAGGTTTTTCCCTAGCGTGTTCCCCTTTTGGTTTTGATAAGCTTTATTATGAAAAATAAAACACGCTCCAGATGGCTACTTGATGCAGGGATATGAAACAGCAGCTCTATTAGTCCCAACATGTTGCTTCTGGGGATCTGCTGCATTAAAGAGCTTCCACCAGTTGGTGCGGTATCCATCCTTGACTAGATTGAGGAACTGCTTGCCATATTCTGTCAAATCTATACACTCTGCTTTAATGAGGAGTGGATCAATACCAGCCTTTACCAAACGTTGTGACAAGTCGATCAATAGCACACCGAGCACTTAAGAGCAGAAACATGTTCACGA
This sequence comes from Ephydatia muelleri, assembly GCA_013339895.1. Classification (NCBI taxonomy): domain Eukaryota; kingdom Metazoa; phylum Porifera; class Demospongiae; order Spongillida; family Spongillidae; genus Ephydatia; species Ephydatia muelleri. Next base: position 34,730,421 of record JABACO010000001.1, on the reverse strand, counting down.
TCGGATTTATCGTACATGTAGATGTTGCGATCTCCTTATCATTTTCAAGGATCCACTTCTTTACCGTTCCGACCGTTACGTTACGTCACGCTTCTTAGATTGAGCGCTCTCGTTCACCAAGGGTGAATCTGCTGCTCGCTTTTTAGACAATGGACCGATCTCGCTCTCAGCTGCTCGATTCATATCACGCGCTTTTATATATGCAATTAGCGCGCGTGCGCACAACTAGCAGAGCTGCAGCTGCTATCAATATTGTGCGCGGACATCATTACCGCACATGCGCAAAATCGGCCGGACAAGTTGCAAAATTGATCAGAAAATGTCCGATGTCCGACTGTTATCCGACACACTGCCATGAGGGCAGAGAAGGGTGGCCATGAGTAGGGTACATGATATAGAGATTAGGGTGGTACAATTAAGCATGGAATGACCTTACTTAGTTCAGCTAGACATCCGCCTAGTAAGCATCACTACAAACTAAAGATTTAAAAACTCACCTCGTGAGGACGTAAATTAGTAGATCTGTAGCAGCCAGTCAGACCAAAAGTGATAGTCTGTGAGAATCAGGAGAGGCTAGTGGATAATTTTCCCATATACAGACAGCACAACATATCCTAACCTCCTCCCCACCCCAAATAGACATTTGAATACCCATACACGAGCCTAGTACTTTTACCACTATAGACCAGTCTCACTCCCCTCCTAGACATACCCCAGCCTCTCTAGACATCATCACAGGTCTATTTTACATGGTTTTAACCTCTTAGAGGCCAGTAGAGATACAGACAAAACAGCAGTCAAGCCCCCAGACAGGAACAGATGAACCAGCAACCTCCAGACTGAAGAGCGGACGTCTATTAGCAACAGGACAGGCAAATTATACATTAATAAGACTCACCAAAAAGACATTTATAACCATAGTTTCTAGCTGCGTTTGTTACACATGTGAACCACATTACCTTTTGTATCACTTGTAACTTGATAGTTAGAGAGGACCTGCAGTCAACCAGTACCAGTCTCAGTAATAAATAGTCTTTGAACAGGAACAAAATGAAGCAGTAGCTCAAGGCTCAAACAAATGAATTGACACTCCAGACTCAACAAATAAAGCAGTAATCTACAAAAGGGACAAAGTCCATTGTCATCCTAAAGAGATCATCACAACTCACACAAGTCTCAAAACACAATACAAAACACCTTTATAACATTTGAGCAGATTACACACTATTATTTCACTTCCAGCGCCTACTAGAGCTCTAGGTCTAGTCCGGACTGACGGCCCCCAATAAATATTTAATGAGTTGAAACAATAACAACCAATTTACAACAGGCGGTAAACATGCCACTCTCTGCTCTCTCATAAAAGCACGAAATTCTTACCTTAAAGATTTGGCCCCACGCGAGAGACTGTGGAAGGGTAGAGGAATGAGAGAGGGGAAGGGAGGGGACATGTAAAGTGTCACAACATGCCATACAAAATCACACCACACGTGAAAAACCGATATTGAATACTTATATCTCTGAGGATGGATGGAGTCAAGGCCTGTTCACAAACTCATCCAGGGTAACTTGGCAGCTGATGGCTGAGCAAGGGCATGTACCCCACCCAAACCGGACTTACCGTTGAATCCAAGAGTGAGACCTCTCAACAAACGTTCAGTCCAGAAGTACAGACAAGCCTGTGCAAATAACAACAGACAGAAAATGTCTAACTCTCCAACTTCGTCTCCTAGAGGAACACCAGCCACCTACCACAAATATATCACTCCCTGAAGTTTAAATGCGCTGCGCATGCGTAAATACCTATAATATCCTAACAAATGCCCGCCAAGCGGCAGAACGTATTTTAAGCAGTGCACTGGATCACGAGGGAGCAGACCTGATCCATTACTGAGACGACTTCTTCTGAGCTGGTCCACCACTAGGCAATGAGTGTTCCAGTGCGATATCACATTCCGTGGTATCACCAATTGCGCGACTTTGGTCATCAACAACTACGCTAAACCATCCTACAAGTTGCAAGAGATGACTGCCACGATTAAAACCTAGCTGGTGCGAAGCAAGACAACGTTACTAGTACTGTAGCATGTGAGTGTGTATGTGTGTGTGGGCGCGCGCGATCAGAAGATCATTTCAGTAGCTAAGTAAGCAAGAACAGTATAGCTATAGAGAAAAAATTGACCAACGAAATTGTTTTCGTGCTACGAATTTGTCTAATTGCCGTATGCACATCCAACCTTCACACAGAGCTCCACCATCTTGGTAACTGTTGACTTGTCCAACGATAACTGCACAAATCAAATATTAGCTATCAGGCACAATGGGCTATTCCATAATATAATTGTACACCCCTACTGATGACTAATATCAAGGTATCCCCCCAGGACATAAAGCCTCTACACCATACCCCCCCAGGACATTTATTTTGGACCCCCTCTGGACACACTTCCCTGTACATTACCATTGAACCCCCTCTGGACACAACCTGATGTAGGATACCCCCTTAGGACATTACCATTGAACCCCCTCTGGACACATCTCGATGTAGGACACCCCCTTAGGACATTACCACATCTCGATGTAGGACACCCCCCTAGGACATTACCATTGAACCCCCTCTGGACACATCCTGATGTAGGATACCATTACCTTTGAAACCCATCCGGACACATCTCACTGTGCGACACCCCTAGGACATTGCCATAATTGCCATTGGACCCCCTTCTGGACACATCTCACTGCAATAGAACATCCCCCTAGGACATTACCATTGGACCCCCTCTGGACAACTTTTTTGGTCATCAGTAGGGGTGTACAATTATTTTATGGAATAGCCCAATGAGATTACAAGGCGCACACTACACAGCAACACTATCCTGGATCTCAAAGACACTACTGCCCTTGGGTAGGTTGTGGGAGAAAATGATGCTTTAAATAGCAACATTTGGTTGAGGGAGCTGACTGCATGAGATAATAGGACATCTGGGGTGAAGATGGGTGTAGAGGAGTGGTGAAGATGGGTGTGGTGAAAATGTTAGAAATGCTCGCACTAATTTAACGCTTATCATGAAATTATCTTCGTCCCGAGTGTAATACAACCGCCACAAGACATTGCCAATGGCGAAATTAAGTAATCAAAGACCAGGCAGACCAGGTCGGCTCTGCAAACGCCTTCACATGCAAGTAAGCGCCGAATGAAGCTTGCATTCCTTTTGGATGATGCAACAGAAAATAGTGATTTTAAACAATATATGAATCTTAATGCTGTGACATTCTCATTGTTATAAATGCTATAGGATTATTTATGCCGAAACACTAAAGTTGCAAAGTTTCTCAATGGGGGAGCTTACAGCGCTAACCCATACCCCCTAGCTGGGCAGGAGGTGGGCACCCTGGCGCCGCTCACTACTCTTCCCCACGTATAGCCACACCTTCCATTGTGCCCCCTCCCAAATCCTGGATCCGCCACTGACTGATGTAACACACGTGTGGTGTATAAACAAACACTTACTTTAGATTAGTGCTAAAATATACTGTATAACATTTAAGAAGGCGGACACTCGTATACTCGATGCGGTCCCTAGAGCTTGTCTACAAACTGAATTTTTTTTCATGCAAACAACAATATTGATAGTCCCTTCAATCCTGAAAATTTTTCAATCCGGAAACCATCGCAGTTTAGAAATCTGCGCTATGATGATAAATTTTATTTAACCCTTTCATCACCTACCAAAGTTAAATATATATACAGATTGTAAGTAAATTGAGATTCAATTTGATGCTAAAGAAGTCACTATCAGGCACAAAATGGAAAGGTTATGAGCCTGCAAAGTTGCAAATATTCTGGAAAAATTAATTATTCAGTTCAGTATATTTCGTAAACCATTAAGGTTATTAATGTAATAACTGGTTCAGGTAACATTCATCCTTAGATGAACAAATGTGAATAATTGCATCAGGATCGGAAGATGTGAAGCACACACTACCCCACTTATAAAGGAGGTGAAGACAACCTTAAAGATGGCTTATGATGTGATCAGAGAGAATTTGGATGTTGCTCAGAAGAAAAGGAAAGAGAGGAGACATAAGCATTGTGCTGAGGTGAATTTTAAGGTTGGGGATAGAGTTTGGCTCTTTAATCCAGCAGTGAAGGTTGGCGAGACGAGGAAACTGTCTTCACAGTGGAGAGGGCCCTACACTGTAATCGACAGAGTCAGTCCGGTGAATTACAAGATTCAACTGATTGGAACAACGAAAACTCAGATAGTTCACCACAATAGGATGAAGATGTGCCATGGCGATCCGGAAAAGTGGAACTCAGAACAATCAAATGAAGACGATCCAGCAGTCCTTCCAGATGATGCATCATTTGATCTGGGGTTTGATTGTGGTGGAGTTGAACGTTCAATCGGTGGGTATGTAGGTGCTGATGATGAGATACCACAGCAGCCGGTACACCTCCACAGATCTCAGAGGGATCGTTATCCTCCTCTAAGATATGGCCAGTATTATACACACTGAACAAAACTATTACTATACATATATGCAAGGAGTTAAGGGGAGAGTAATGTGGCGTATATGAAACATATAGTATTATATCATTGGTCATTGTGTGCGTGTATTGTGATTGGTTGTGTTATACGTGTATATATTGGCAGTTGCGTGGCAACTAGTGAGTCTGGATATTTGATATTATACTTTGTGAGAACCTACGTTACAGCGGTGATGTAATCCACCCGCAGCTGGAGTAATTGAGGTCTAGGAACAAGACTGGGGGGGAGGAGGCCACGACAACATATGATTGTTGTTTCTTTACTTTACCCTGGATCCGCGTCTGCATCCGCATACACTGGCCACATAGGAGAGGGGCAAAAGTGTCAGAACATGTTGCAGCCCAACACAGTAGCGTGCCACATTTCCAGGGCTGGTCTTTATGTCGGCCTGCCCCACCCCTTTCCTCGTAGTTATAAATAAACTGGGCGGGGACGGAAAGCATTTTATAATTCTTCGTCCTAGCCGTGATGGTAGCGGACAGTCATCGCGTTCGAGTGACGTATGAGAGTCCTCCTAACTTCTTGGCTCGCCTTGGGAACAGCTGTGTGGGCATACTGGTGGGCCTGGTGGTGGTCATTGGCGGCTGTACACTGCTGTTCTGGAACGAGGTGAGAAAACAGTAACGTGCAACAACGTCACTCCGCTGTGCTTGCAGGGGAGGGCGGTGCACACGTACCAGCTTCTGGTGGAGACGAGGAGCATATGTCACGAGTTGGATGATATTGGCCATGTCGTGGAGTCGCTAAACGGAAAACTGGTCTCTGTGTCAGGTCCGCTTACGGTACCAGAAGTAAGCTCTACCATTCTTTGCGCGAGGATCACGTGAGAGATGACTCGGTTCTCCGTAGCCCGTGATCGATCCCCAATTCGGAGTTTCGAAACATGCGGCTGTCCTGATGCGCAAAGTGGAAATGTATCAGTGGGTGGAGGAGACGAGAACGAGGTAAGGTCATATGGCTGCCTGGTAACCCTGTGATAACGGGGCGCGTGCTAGGGAGTTCAAAGAGAGAGATGGAACCATTCGTAAAGAAACAGAATATTCGTACAGTGAGTTGACGTCATACTAAAATCTTGTACTCGCTGTTACATCTACGTACAGCTAACGCGTGGAAAAGTGATTTGGTCAGCAGTGCGCAGTTTGATGACCTTCGACACACCAATCCAAGGTACAGGGCCTTCGCTCCCAACATGATGATGTAACTGGTATGCCTTGTAGAGAGTTCCCTGTCAAAGCAGAAACATTCTCAGCTCACATAGTGCGACTGGGAGCATTCTTATTGTCCCAAGGTACCCTCCCCCCGCCACCCCTCCTCCTCCCTATACTGCACACCCCTCCTCCCCCCACACTGCCCACCCCTCCTCCCCCCCCATACTGCACACCCCTCCTCCCCCCCATACTGCCCACCCCTCCTCCCCCCCATACTGCCCACCCCTCCTTCCCCCCTCCTGCCCACCCCTCCCCTCTCACCCTCCCAACATTGACAGATGTGCTCCAGAAAATCACTAATTGGAGGAGTGTGGTACTGACCACACCCACACAGCCATCGGACTACAAACTGTACAACAATATGTTCTATCTTGGAGACCCTCTGAAACCGAAAGTAAAGTTAAAGTGGTGTGATCACCTTCCCTCCTCCCCATTACCTTCCCTCCTCCCCATTACCCTCCCCTTCTCCTCCCCCTTAGGTTGGAGATGTTCGTGTGTCATTTGACTATGCTGGAAGTGGTGATGTTCAACAAGACGAGGTACATCATGTGATGATGTAATGGTATGTGATGATCCTGTGTGTAGGTGAGTGTGGTGGGAGGTCAGAGGTCAGGAGCAGTCTTGGGTCACTTCCCTATCAAAGGAGAGAGCTTTCTCGCTGTGTACGTGGAACGATTGACCATGGAGGTAAGTCTGGGGACCAGGGAGAAAAGGAACAATTATATTGGACTGGGCACTGATGTGTAGTGTCTGTAGGAGTATGTAGTGTATCTGCTAAAGGAGTGTCCTTCAGCGAATGTAGGAGTATGTAGTGTATCTGCTAGGAGTGTCCTTCAGTCTATTGACTACTAATTTGTGGTATGAAGCCCATACCAGCTTTGCAACCTGTCCATGTCAGTCACCTGACTGACAGGCCTAAGGGCACCTGCAATGGATGGTGGCGATGGACCCAGGTACTAGCAACACAAGACCATCAATCTCTCCTGCATTCTAAAGTAGTGGCTATGCATGTTCAGTGGTCCCAGCCCAGGCCACAAATAGTAGGAAACAGTTGTTCACACCCACTACTCTACAAACAGCATTCATGTTAGTAAACATGGCAGCATGTGAAGATGATGGCCTTCCAAGTGGCTGGTATCGCCTCCCACACTGCATCACTATTCATTGGTGGATCCGGGGGGAGGGGGGGGTTGTAACCAAGGAAACTAAGCTCGGATTTTACTAGCTATTTTACGGGTTTCCTTGGTTACGTACCCCCCTGGATCTGCCACTGCTATTGACGACTGTATTTAGCACTGAACACTTCAATCACATATGTGCTAGTATGCAATAATGCTGCTGGGATCTGGGGATGCAACGAGCTCATGTGACCACACCCCCACAGGAGGTGTTTGCTAAGGAACACGCCCACAATAGCAACATCACTTGGATCTTAAGAGCTGTTGGATGGTTTGTGCTGTTTATTGGATTCAACATGATGACTAGAATTTTGGTCATCTTAGGTAAGTGAGTGTGGTGTGCACGTATATACATGTGTAGCTGTTATCAATCGTGTTGTTATCCAGTTGACTGGATTCCATTGGTGAGGGATCTGGTCTCCACGGCAACCTCACTCCTCTGTGCTGCACTCAGCTTCTCTCTCGCTGTGTTGGTGGTGGGTGTGGCCTGGTTCCGGTACCGCCCCCTCTTGGCACTAGTTACTGTGGGCGTCGCCTGTGTACCCTTCATCATAGCCCGAATGGTAAAGAAGCCCAAGCAGCCATGACTAATAACTAGCATTATCTCCAATAACCAGCATTGCTCAATAGTAACTAAGTACTCTTAATAACTATCATTGCTCATTCATGGAACATTCAGTTGCAGTGAAATTATTTTGATTAGCAAATTTGTTTTTAGCTCAGAAGCTGATTCAAGCCGTTACCAGACCAAGACTGAACATATTCACATCATCATCATTTTGACCAATAACAAATACAGCTGATCAGCTGAGAGACATGCAAATAAAGTGATCTGCTTATGTTCTGCCACGCCTACTTGATATTGCCCATACAGATGTACTTGATATACTGGTACTCATCCATGCCATAGCGAGAGCCTTCACGCCCAAACCCACTCTCCTTCACACCTCCAAAGGGGGTCATCTCTGTGCTGATGCCTCCTTCATTGACACCCACCATGCCAAACTCCAGTCCTTCACTAGTCCTCCATACCTGACCAATGTCCCTAGAGAAGACGTAACCTGGAGGGAAGGAAGGGGGAGGGGGAGAAATGGGAGGGGTGCATGTATGGAGGACATACATATGTGTGTCATGTATGAGCACACTCACTGGCTAGCCCATATCTGGTGCTGTTGGCTAGAGCAATAGCTTCTTCTTCCTCCTGAAACCTAAGCATGCCGGACCACATGGTCATCACCTGACCATTACATCACATGATGCCTACTTGATTATCCCGGCCACAGGACCAAAGATCTCCTGTTGTGACATCATCATCTCCGTGGTGATGCCGGTGACAATCGATGGCTCGAAGAAGGTTCCTCCTAGGGTTGAGTTCCTCTTTCCTCCAACAATCAAGTGGCCTCCTTTCTTCACTGCGTCAGCCACGTGTTGTTCCACCTGCATACACATACAGTGCTCTGGTCCCCATCCCTAACCTCTGGTTCCCACCCTAACTTCCAGTCCCCATTCCTAACCTCCGGTCCCCATGCTCTCCCTAACCCTGGTCCCCATACCTCTCCCTATCCTCTGGTCCCCAAGCCCTACCCTCCAGCCCGCATGCTCCTCCCTAACCTTCTTGGCTGCAGGTTCATTGATCAGAGGTCCAAGGTTCACACCCTCAGTGAATGGGTCACCTTGCTTCAGTGCCCCCACAGCTTTGACCATCTCCTCCACAAACTGGTCATGCACACCACTCTGTACCAGCAGCCTGTTGGTACAGATGCAGGTCTGCCCAAACCACACCCACCCATGATGATGTCACTCTTAAGACATGTGTCCCATATATAGCCCACCTGGCCAGCATTCCTGTATTTAGTGAACACAGCGTGTTTGGCTGCCAAAGGGATGTCAGCAGAATTGAAGACAATGAAGGGGGCGTTGCCTCCCAACTCCAGTGAGAGACGTTTCATTGAGTCAGCACCTTGTGCCATCAAGATCTGGAGGAATGGGCACCCGACCATCACTAGACACCCAAATGTTGATAACCCACAGGGGGTGTGGTCTATCTCAACAGGCATTTCATTTCTAAACACTCATCACTACACTCACAGAGCATTAACAAAACACACACACACACACACACACACACACACACACACACATAAAAACACACACATACACACACACACACATACACACACATACACATACACACATACACACACACATACATACACACACACACATACACACACACACACACACATATACACACATACATACACAATTGCTTGCTGGTTACTTACAGCCACTCTACAGCACCCCACCCAGATGTGTTCTTAGCTCAATAACTGGTGGCCATACCACATCTAAGGGGATCTCCAGCAACACTTGACTCTAACCTTTCCAACATGAGTTGATCCAGTGAATGACAGCTTGGACACCAGCTGGCTCTTACTTAGTGATTCTCCAACCTTGGCCACTGACTGTCTGCTGCACGTGACCACATTGAGCACACCTGGGGGAACCCCAGCTTGCTGGGCCAGCTGGTGGTGTGGGGGAGATGAGGGATGGTGACAGGGAGTGTGTGAGGAATGGTAAGAACAACCTCAGCCAAAGCTAAGGTAGAAAAAGGAGTTTCTTCAGAAGGCTTTATCACTGTGGTACACCCTGCAGCCAATGCTGGAGCTGCCTTTCTGGTTACCATGGCGCTAGGAAAGTTCCAAGGAGTTATGAGTGCGGCAACGCCCACCGGTTGTTTAATAACCAGCAGACGCCTGTCCTTAGCAGATGTGGGGACAATGTCTCCATAGACACGTTTAGCCTCCTCAGCAAACCACTCCACAAATGAGGCGCCATACTTGATTTCAAGTGTGGCTTCGGCCAGCGGCTTGCCCTGGAGGGATGACACGTGCACTGGAGTTCTGGGGGCGTGGCATGCACTTACGCATTCAAGAGACACGATCTTGGCTAGATCGTCCGTATTCTGGGTAATCAGATTGAACCATCGCCTGAGCACTCCTGAGCGTTCCTACACAATATAGCAACGATTGGGGGTGTGTACAGCTATGAGCGAGAGTCACGAACGTACCTTGGCGGTAAGACCAGCCCATCCCTTCTGAGCGCTGTACGCTTCTCGCACGGCCATAACTACGTCCTCCTCCCCCATGTCAGGGACCTTTTCGGAAGAGACAGTGTAGGTGTTAGCGACACGGACATTTGCCCACCTCAGCGATGAGCTGCTGGTTCGATGGGTTGTATACAGGGTACATTTTCCCGGAGATGGCATCCCGCCACTGTCCCGCGATCCACGCCTTGTTTTTCAGAAGCTGAGTGCGGGCAACGGCGGGAACACCTCGACCCAAGAAGTGAAGAGCCATTTCACAATAACGGCTCACGTGATGATCGGCAGCATTATTGCGTGTGATACAATGTATCAGGGACTTCAATATTTCACGTTTTCAAATTAAGTTGCGTATAAATTGTGCTAGATTTTGGAGGGGGCACACCATTCAGTTCATTGTTGTGTTCCATTAATTTATGAACAATGTTAATAGTTGGGTCCGTTGACGTCAACCATGATCCTGGTGAAACTGCTTGTCTTGATGACACAGACAGCAGTGGTCCTCCAGCTGCAATGCGCATTTTAGTTTCTAAATACAACTTGCCAACAGCCAAGTGCATGACTTTAAGACACACCACTTCAATGTATCCCACATATCCAGAAATTCAAATACATCGAGAGCATTTTAAGTCAAAAATATTTTCCGATTGCATCAGTGGATAGAGAAAAATCGGAAATTGCCATTTGCACTGAAAGGAAAAAAATTTCAAAGAAACAGTAGTCTTGCTGTCGCGGTCATTACGTAATGCAGTGAGTCGTGCTATACGTCATGAACTCGTAAACTAATGTAATGCACGAGGTCTCACATGGGCGTCGGAAGGTACAAAATATTGGACCGGCAAATGTATAAATAATGAAGGGGGAGGGTGCGGGAGGGGGTTACACCCCCTCCCACCCAGCAAGGGGGTATGGGGGAGCGCTGTAAGCTCCCCTATGTGGGGTCTGGGGCGGAGCCCCAGAAGCTTTACAAATTATGCATTATTAACGTCCTAAACCATAAGGAATTTCACTGCAGTTCGCCGCCCAAAAATCATGCTAGTACATTTGAAATGCTTCAAACACTTGCATACATATCATACATGTATATATGCATAAAATGACCAACTGGTTCAGATGGTGTTCGTTATCTCGAACAAACTCTTCTGCAATAACATCTATGATCAGCTGACATCACTCTGCTTAAAAGAACGCGTTTCATTCTTCGATCCAAGCGAACGTTTTGGAAAGGGAAACGACTAGACGGATGACATTTCTACTGCAGACCAAGGAACGGACAATAATATCGTACATTATCATTGCAAGTTAACACTTCATTCGCGCATAGATACTTTAGAGTATCTATGATTCGTGCTTGCACAATGACAGACGTAACAGGAAATAATTAGATGCATGCGAAAGGGCGTCAGCCCTTTTCAGTTAATTCATCATAATAATATTTATTTTGGGTTCGGCGGCCGCCGGACCTGCCGGACCGGTTCCGACGCCCATGTCTCAGATCGGTCCTCATCACATAACCATTTGCGGAAATGTCGAAGGTAGCTTTATAGCTGCGCCTCAGTCTGTCTTTGATCAACCAACACACGCTAAATCCTGGCTCGCTTCTACTAGTACCGGTACCCTGAACGGGACAATGACCTGTGCTCGTATAAATATGTGTACTTGTAAGTAATCTGGCGTAGCATACCCTCCGTGGCTGTGCTACGCCAGACTGGCGTGTAAGTGTGTCTCATTTTTGCTGCACCATGGCCACGCATCAAACGTTGAAACTGGTTGATAATTCTGTTAACTGCAAGATTCAGGCTCGTTGGCATCTGCATGCATTCTGATGGTAAATGGCCTGACGATGCCGCGTTGGTACCGTGGAAATGTGTAAAACTATCTTCTCGTCGTGGCACGAACCGTACGATCACGTGCTTATGGCTGATTTTTCTAGTCCACTATCCACTGCTTTCCTCTTAGATCCGCTACTGCATGCAGCTTTGTAATTTGCTGATTTGCTTCGCTCATTGCACAAATTGTTAACTCTTTTGGCTTCGTCCTGAATTGAGCTTTTCTTTGCTCAGTTCTACATATATGGCGCCGTCTGCTTCCTTATTTTCGCATAATACGAGATAGGAGGCTACTGTTCGTGTCAACAATAGCTTCAGAATGACACCGCATGCTATCCTCAATGATCTTGTATATTATTTTGCGTTAAACAGACGTGTGTAATCCCTTATTTGAGATATCGTGCGATGTTTTGTGTTGTCTGTAGTCACAAATTAGTACTGGCTATAGCCACTAGTGTTAAATTTTAAAAGGCTTCTGCGGCTGCGGGGCTCACTAGGCCGCCCCCTAATAGGTACAAACACTGACATTCACAGTGATTAGGAATGATGCAGTGTTATAAATGAAAAGCACTTATCTCACATTTTTCATAGCTCTCCCATACACAGGTGACCCCTCATCCCTCTTTTCCCTTCCCAGTGTCACGTAATATCATTGACGAAACCACCCTGATATTTAAACTACTGCTAAGTGGTTTGAGCACAATGTATTTTTTAAATGGTTAATACAATGTGTGTATTTAGGGGGTATTTTTATCATTACCTTTATTGTAAGAGGAATACAACTGTCATGCGATGTGTGATTGTGCTTCAACGAAACACGGGCATCTAACAACCTTAGTACTGAATAGTGCAGTGGGTGTGGTGTCTTTATAATTTCTTGGATAGTTGCAGTACCTTCCCCTCACCACAACACGGGTGCTTACTTTTTTTTTTGACCATAACTGCATGCCTTCTGCAAATCTCTTACAGCTCTCTCTCCCTCCCTCCCTCCCTTTCTCCTCCCTCCCTCCCTCCCTCTCTCTCTCTCTCTCTCTCTCTCTCTCTCTCTCTCTCTCTCTCTCTCTCTTTGTGACACCATTCACACACACACACTATTCATCCTTCTATGGATTTTAGGAAGAGCATGCTTTTTGGTCACATAATCAACGATTCCAGCCACCACTATGAAGGCATCTTTGGTCCTGGCCTTACCTTAGGTTTGGCCATCAAAACTTGTCTGATCAGGGTGGCCTACTGCATCGTGCTGCACATGCAACTTTTATTCTCCTCTGTGTCACAACTAACAGTTGACATAATAAATCAAGGGGCCTATTGGTGATGGCTCTATATTTTATATCCTTATTAATACCTATTTTTGTAAGGCTGAGCTGATGTGAGCAGAGCATTTCTGCACAACTCAGTTTCAATCCAATGTTGTGGCGAGCACTGTAGCAAGCTTAAAATTATAGGATAGTTTTATAAACAATAAAGACATTAGGTCAATATAAAACCAATCCAATTGAGACAATGAAATAAATTGCACTTCAATCCTCATAAGTTATTCTTGGATTGATCTTTATCTATTATATTTGGATCAATCAATTGTTAACTATTAAACAATTAGGATAAAATCTGCAAATCTAATATCTTGACTGATACTATCAACTATCAACATCATGTGTTCATGAGGATGGGTCATGTGACCACATCAAGTCATGTGCTCATGAGGTTGGGTCATGTGACCACATCAAGTCATGTGCTCATGAGATGGGTCATGTGACCACATCAAGTCATGTGCTCATGAGGATGGGTCATGTGACCACATCATGTGCTCATGAGGATGGGTGATGTCACCACATCATGTCCATGCATACAAATGGTCAATGAAAGCAAACATCTTGAATCATGCATGCATAATCAATACATAGCTGAATTAATACACACACAACATACACACATCCCAATATGCTCCTGAATGCACGATCATGGTTGTGATGGTCAGCAGGTCATCTTGCAACAAGTTAAATTACAGTACACAACTAATGGTACAAGAAACTGGCTATCCCTTCGCATATGCAGATTGCACTCCAGCTACATTGTAAACATCTTCTCATCCATTCCAGACATCTCATATGCTAATGTTCCGTTGTCAGGGGGATGAGGAGTATTTTTGGTCCTCTTTTTCATCACACAGCAACAACAACATGTGACCACCAATGCTCCCAGAGAGAACACAACAAATGAGCTGGCAATGGTTATTCCAATAACATCAAAGGTTGTGAGGAGGAATATGTCGGTTGCTGCATGGGAGAAAAACATTTCTATTTCATGATTAGCTTCATATGTTAATGATGTTAAAGACTGCTTTAGACTTGAATGTAACAATGCCATGGATTAATGTATTGAATAACACAGAAATGTCTGTTATACTTGGATTCAACAATAAATCAATTTTGCATGACTATTCCTGTCCAAATATATGGACCGAAAATAATTTTGCACATCCATGAAAAATGTTCAATATCATATCTGTTATGCATCACTAACACATGCATTAATACTATAATGTACGCGTATGTGAGTTTCAAATTGAACGAATGTCCAAACATGCAAATATGTATTCGCCAGCAAATAGGAATCTTCTGTAATTAAATAAGCTTCAAAAGCATTCACTCTTGATTGCAATCTTAATGGTTCATATGGCAACACTGCATGAAATGGACATCATCTAGCAAAAAATGTCTGTTCAGATATTATTTTATATTTTGAAGTGTTGTGCATATTTCAAAATACCTACACTTTGTGGGAGTGATCAAGCTGAAGTACATCTTGACACTTCCAACTACTGGACCAGCACAGTTATTAGAGCTAGTGTTGGTAGCTGCTGCCTTGCAGTAGTACATCTGACCACTGGTGAGGCCTTGTAGGGAGACAGTCACCTCTGTGCCTCTGGTAGTGGAGATGTTGTACACACTTGAGTCAGGAGGAACAGAGGGATCAGTACTGCAGCACACCACACAGTAGAAGGACTGGTTGCGCAGGAACGAACAACTGATTGAGTTATCGTAGCTTAAAAATGAGGCATTTCGAAATAAGGAATTCGTGGGTCCTGCAAGATAGTAAATTTAGTACATGCATACTAGATATGTACATGCCCATATGATTCCTGTCGATACATATGAAGATACCTTGGACTTCCGATGAAAATAGTTTCAACTCACCATATATGGTAGTGCTGTTCTGTAGCCCAGCAGTTCCATCTGGATTTATGGCTGTCAGCAAAACACTGTAATTATAAGTCATGCGTGTGATTTGTGTGATTTGATGGACATAGAGACACAGGGAAGTGGTACAGACAGTACAAGCTTCTCCAACAGCTCTGTCAGTACCAACAACTCTCACTGTGTATGTGGTCACATTGCCTCCCTGTAATGGGGATAGAGTATTATTATTGGTCATATGGCTACCATGGTTACCACTGGAATCCAGGATATTTCAAGATGGTGAAGGGTATTGTTAGAGTTGAGAACAGACACAGCTTGAATGTACATAGGAGGGATGGCCACTGCAATGAGGGATAAAACTACTTGAGGCTTTAATCGTTTTTAGTGTACAAGTCAAGGCAAATATTGTATATTACTGTTCTCAATTAAAGGGTTTGACGTTTTCTGTTATTATCTATTACTTTAAAACTGAACAAATAATTTTTGTATTGATTCGTGATCATAAATGGTGGAGACGGACAGCAATATTGTCAATTTGAAGTTCCATGAAAATTGCATTTCAATGCTCGACCAAAGATAATATAGTATCTCTGGCTCGATGAAGTCTATGCACGTCGTGTTCTTCCATAACAACAACAATTTGTCTTTGTCAGTAGCTGCAGTGGTCAAAGTACTGGCGTCTTCAATTATCGAAATCATGATTCGTGCACTTTTAACTCTTGTTTCTATTCGCTCATTTTGCTCTACTACTTTGACAGGCGACAAGCTACGGAGGGATTCTTTGTTATCACTCGGTCGAAGACCAACCACACGGAGTTGGTCCTACTGTAGTGGCATCACGAAAAATTTAATCCGGGCGCAAAACGATATATATTTTGGCAACATGCCAGACTGCAAAGAAATTTATCCTAGGATAGATTTTTGCTCCAAAAATGTATCTAATGGGATACTTTTTAGCAGAAATCCTATTGAATAAATTTGGATAAGATAATATTTGCCGTGACAGAACCGTAAGGAAGGGCGGGGGCCACCATAGTACTACTACTGCTATTATTATATCCCCAACGCCACTATAGTGTGGAATTCGTTTTCCCTGGTCCTGGTGACGTATACCTGCACGGGACGCCTCTATTAGCTATTGTTAGGATCGTTTAAGCTCTTCATGGCATCGAACAAGGCTTCAAACCGAACAGATCCGCGCATGCATGAGATGATGGGAGGGCCATATTAATGACTTGAGAGAAACCCGCTCTCCATCAAGTCCTATGCACAACTGCGCTAAACATGGCGTCTCACCATATAAGGAGTACATTGTTTAGAGCTGTAAGTATAATAGCCGAATATGGGCTGGTGCGAAATGTTGGTTATCCTCAGGGAAGGAAAGCACATCATATAATCAATTCTCGGCATGGAACCTTATATATGGTTGCAGAGTTACGGCAGCTGGCAGGACGTACACTGCCCGCACGGTCATACTGCACATCCTTGCCGTAAAACTGCTAACCGATAAGCTTGCGGGCAAGTATCTTCTAATTTCGACCTCTGCGACTCCCAACTGAAACAAAACATGCATTATTGAAGCGATTAAAACGAAGTGAATGAACTCTCTATACCATTGATTAGTTTATATGTAACATTATAGCATCCTTCGTCTAGGATAAATACTGATGGTTTGCTGCCATCATTCTTTCTGTCCTAAATCAAATCTCATCTTCAGCTCCGCACCCAATATCGCAACTTCGAACACATTGTAGTTAATTACCGGATTGCGTACAGATTATTTGAAGAGGCCGTTCTATCACGCAATTTATCTCACCTTGTATGTACAGTTCAAAAAATTCAATCAGAACATTTTCATTGTCAACAGATTCATCCGTGCAAATCCGCACCTCCAAGTTCTCAGAGATGGGAGTTGGGAACGTCTTACAGAACCACGGGAGGTCTGGTGGATTGCAGCACGTGCTCTCATTTCCTCCACACTGCTGTCCGTCCCATAGAACGTCCGAGGAATACACATCTGTTCCGACCGCGCCTGGTCCTGGGTTGCCTGACTCGCAATAGTAATCAGAACCCACAAACGAAGGTGAGGAATTTCCACCTGCGCATGGACAGCTACCCCCGTGAGGGGGGGTTTCCCTATACCCAGCGGTGTATGTGAACACGTGATGTCTTTTTCCAGGTGACCCGTAGGTGACTGTGACTCCGTCAACGTAGTACCCTTCAATGTTATATCCTAGACCTACGTTGCCATTGAAAGCACCTGGCGATCCTCTCTGATAACCTCGGAATCTTCCGCACACCTTTTGGTAGCTGGCTCCAGAAGTGGTCATATTCAATGAGTCGCAAGGTACACCAGGTCCATTGCTTTTCTTTCCACACGATGATCTAGGTGATGTAATCTTTTGCCACGAGTTGGGACATTGCTGCGTTGGATCGGTCATGTCTAGAGATCCAACCATTCTCCACTCCCGACCTGGTGTGTTTGGGAGAAATGGAGAAGTAGAACTGACGACTGCCGTATTCAAAAGGAATATTGCAAAGTGCCCCAACAACAACAAGAAGCGAAAGGCCATCATATCGGAATGCGCTTAGGGTCGGTACAGTGTATATGAATTAATAGGGATGCCTTAATAGCATTCATGCTAAGAAGTTGTCACCCATTCCATTACATTTGCTGACCTGTCTCCAAAAATCATCGTGTGCTCATCCCATTGGGGTTCAGCAAGAATAACACACCTATGAAAGTAACTAATACACAACCAGGAATGCACTTAATTCCTATACTGTATGTCCATGCAAACCGTCAAATGCGATCGAGTCCCATCTCCATTCATTTAGCATAAACCTATACTGTGCAGGTCTGAACAAAAAAAGGTACGGCCGATGAATAATTTCATAAGGGTGTAGGTTCAGAAGCTAACACTTTAATTTGTACTTCCCATGCATGTACATGTATGGATGTCCGCAATTTCTGGACATGTCATTCGCTGCCGCACTCAAACCAGAGATTGATGACCTTATTGGCACACGGTTGTTTCATTGCATTGAAACGTTGGACAAAAAGGCAACGCTCTTTGATACGACGTCATAGCAACGAACATAATTACGACCCTAGCAACACACCCGTTCTTAAACGTCGCCCTACCAAAGTTTCCGCCCTTATTATACAGGGCCGTAGCAGAGATAATATATATTATCTCTGGCCGTAGGAACGGGAATAAAACCTGTACGGCAGGGCTAATGATGGGGGCGTCGCCAAATTAGTCGGGATGGGTGCCGGAGGGGTACCCCTCCCTCCCCAGCTACGGGGTATGGGAGAGCGCTGTAAGCTCCCCCATCGGGCTCTGGGGCGGAGCCCCAGAAGCTCAGCTACTATATTATTTTGAAATTTGAAACTGCTTTTAAAAAGCGCTAGCTGGCTTTTACTTATTAAATCAGATGATTCGCCTTTGATAAATATGATTTTAGCACATTCAACTAGCTACAGTCTTAGAATGGCACGATGTCCTCAAAACTTGCCGAACACCTCCAACCTATGCTCTAGTCTCGTACCCAGACCTGCATTATCGCTTAATAGCATTATGCTTATGTAAACAGGTCTGGGTACGAGACTACCTATGTTCATTCAGTCGTTCAAACATTGACACTCCAGCGGCGGATCCAGGTTTTGGGGGGGGGGGGGGGGGGGGGGGGGCACGGATGGTGGGTGTGGCTGGGGTGGGTGCGGGAGAGGGGTATCCCTCCCGCCCCAGCTAGGGGGTATGGGGGAGCGCTGTAAGCTCCCCCATCGGGGTCTGGGGCGGAGCCCCAGAAGCTTTGCGATTTTATTATATTCCAATCATGAAACGCGTTAGAAAAAGCTGTTTTCACCGGTTGGGTTTGTGCTGTTTAATAGTAATAAAACGCACATGTTTACGCATGGTAATGAAAATAAATCGCCGTACACATGTATTTAACTACACAACATTCATAACAATAAATGTCCGTAAAATGATGGTATAGCGCTATTTGTCGTCTAATATAAGTTCCAATCGCATTCTTCGAGGATGCTTTGCCGCGAATGTGTCGATGATGTTCTCCACTGACACAGAGATGGTACGGTGGACCATCATAAGAGCCAAGCCATTTAAACGATCCTCTTTCATCGTCGATCTCATGTAATTCTTTAACCTTCTGAGACCACTAAATGACCGTTCTGCTTCACAACTTGTCAGGGGCCATACCGCCATGATGTGGAGGATTGTATAAATATTGGAAAACTGCACCTTGCTACAAGCTTGAAGAGCTCTGACACTCTGAGATATTCTCTTCGAATCTTGCCACCATTGCGTTTGATTATTAAACTATTAGCGATATTAACTTAATATGATCGCGTAACGGGGGGCCCAGGATATTGTACAGTAGTAGAGTTCATGTGAACGTGTATCGATAGACAGCGCAAATAGCGTGCAACTGCTATTATAAAAAGCGGCCCGCGAAGTTATGAATTTATATATGGGGGGGGGGGGGGGGGGGGGGCACGTGCCCCGAGTGCCCCCCCCCCTGGATCCGCCGCTGCACTCATCACAGAGCATCTGTTCGTTCCTTGTGAGCGTGGAGAACATAATGTAGTTTAATCGCATTTGAGACATAGTGGAACGTAAGTACGCATCGGAAAGACAGAATTTGAGGGATGATTTGGCGCATCGCCCACGATTGGTGGTTTTAGATCTGAAACAGAATTCATACCAGCCGCCACCACCCAGCCACGCCACAATCAAATTGATTAATATTAATAACTTATGCTCTGGCCAAAAACCAGTACGGCTTTGGCCGTATAGGCCGTAGCGGTTGCTACGGCCCTTTATAAGTAGCATAAAGTTGTTCTTTCATATTTCAATGTGACCTGGAGGTGCCGCGTATTCTGGTAGATGTTGTAAGCCTTCAGAATATTGTTGCCATTTTCTGATAGATTGTAGTCCATAGGAGTAAAGTCTGAGGTATGGAGGTATGATCCAGAACTGTATATATGTAATATGTGTGTGAGTGTATGTGTGTGTGTGTGTATGTGTGTGTGTGTGTGTGTGTGTGTGTGTGTGTGTGTGTGTGTGTGTGTGTGTGTGTGTGTGTGTGTGTGTGTGTGTGCAGACTGTTCTAAAGTATAGGTAATTGTAGTTTGTTGCTTTTTTCGGAGAAGTTGGTACACAACCACTGCAGCTGCAATTAACTGGTTGTGTTGACCACACTGGTGTGTATTGTAGCTGCAAGCCACAACATCCATCCCACAGGATGTGCAATGCACCTTTATGTCCCCAAGCAAACGAATTACAAACTCTGGAGGCTGTTTGAGCTCAGCCAGCTGAAGGCTGGTGATTGAATAGCAGCAGGTGCACAGTGTGTCTGCATGGCGTGTTACTGCATCTGTCATCCACAAGATCTGTTTTACTGACAAAGATGGCATTAGCACTCTTGTGATCACAGGAAGTGGAGCACAGTTCTTCTTAGACGAATCAAGCCATTAAACACTTAAACTGCACAGTCCGCTGCCAGTATAATGACAATAATTCGTACCTTACAGTGATATGGCTGCACACGGCGCTTATATTGATTCTTGCTACAGAACATTCGTGGTACCATTGATATTAGACTGGAAGGGATTGGAAACCGCGCACATGCGCCATACATTTCAATAGAACGTACTCCTGGCAGTTGCTAATTGGTTAGAGGCAAATAAGAAGAGTAGTAAAAGGTAGCGCACGAACTGTGGATCACAAAGAAGTAAGTACTTTTTTTTTAATACTCCATTCCTAAGAGAAGATATTAGACTTAAAGCGCTCCATGTCTAGAATTAAACTCACCGGTACTACGCCCGAACAAAGCGACGTAAAGGTACGGCGTTACGATAGGCAGATTGAGCACTGTGTTTTACGTACCACAGTATAGTTTTTGTGACATGAATACGTCGTACTCGATATAAAAATTTAAAAAACTTACTTTTGACTAGGTGTGATACTCACCGGTATAGCCACCGTAGCTTTGTCGTAAAAATTCTGAAAACGTGACTACCAGATAGCCAAATGAAAAATATGTGCCAACGGATAGTTAGTTTGCCGTCTGTGCGTTTTCAACGACCAAAAACAAATCTAAAAACTAAGCCTTTAATTCGCGCGCAATTTTTGCCCTAGAGATTAAAATGTATGGATTATTATGCTTTATCTCAATGCAGAATATGTGACAAGAGTCAGAAGAAGTTCAAACTGACCCAGTGTCGCACAAAACACTCATCTGGGATGAAACTTGTTGTCAAGATATCTAGGGAAAAGATGTCTGCGTACCAAGCTTCCATAGATATTCCACCACATCCACTTATGGTACTTATTGTTGTTAAGCACATAGTTCGTAACACTGAAACGGTACTATACTGCCTGGTTTTCCAATCCATTCCTTCAAAGCTAGAGCATGTTCTCTGCACGTAGAGGCTATTGGTAAATGAAGCTTGAACAGGTCATGTGGTCGATTGCACCCTGAAAATCATCTGAATGTGAAATAAAACAACCTACAAAACCATGAACGTTATGAAAAGTGTTCCCTTTACCACAATCCACGGATACGTTCTTTTCCGCTCGCTCCTGTGCAAAAGTGGTACCCGCCATTTTATCCGTTTATGCCTGGGGACTTGAACTGCCAGGACTGTACTTGTTGATTGGTGTTAATTGGTCTGGCTTCCATATAGTAGGCGTAGTCTCGTACCCAGACCCATGTTTTCACAGCAGCGGATGTATTACATCACACCGCTACGTGAAAAGTGAGCAAATTATACAAGACTGGGATTTTTGTCTTCAGTTCGTTCTTCAGTTTGTTCCACGAAAGATTGCACAAATGATCTCTCCGTGCATCACTGATGATAGAAGTACTGCTAAGGGACTTTATCTCCAGCCTAATTGCTTTAGCTATATGCTTCACAAAACGTACCTGCAATTCTTCATGCTTAATGGTGCTAGTTCCGTACGTGGTATACCCCGTATATACGGGGTATACCACGTTAATTTGTTTTCGATTTATTAAGGTCTAGGACATCGCAAATATTCTGCAGCTGCTACAAACGTATGAAGGGATGGTTGAATAACAAGGGTACACAATACTGTAGTGTAAATACTTTCCTACGACATGTAGCGTTGCGAACATTTTCGCTAACTTTATCAGTACAAGAATTTTATTCATAGTCCAGCGGCTTTTATAAGAAACCACCGATGTCAAAACTATACTAGCTAGCGCTCGTATTTAACCTCGAACGTGAACATTTATTACACGCATGACACATTGCTATTGTATTAGTACTAGTTCTGATGCTTGCTGCATGAATTCACACTAGTGTGACTCACAACAAGACATGATTAAATGTTATACGCGTTTAATAAACGTTTCCCAGAAGGCAATTCATGCACATGCCATGCGCGTCATGTTACTCCAATTGTTTCCTATTCCGTGAGGCACAGTCAAAATCCTGAACTGGATGGTGCCGCCATTTTGAAATTGATCAAATAGGACGCGCGGTGGCTACAATAACTATTAGACCCACAAAGCAATTGAATATAGTTAAAACAAAACCACCAAACCGAGTGCATGAGGGTTTTTAATTTTTCCTCACTGCTGCGTATAACCATTAGCAATAGTATTATCACCATTTAATAGTGTAATGTATGCGTGTCAAACCAAAATATAAGTCTTTACTCTAACTTGATTTGGTAGGGTCTGGTTAACGTTGAAGTGATGACTACACAAAGATCTTTAAAATCACACCTGTTTAAGGCAGTGCAGTATTTTGATGCAATAGATTTAAATGCTGAAATTTTACACAATAGTAAATTACCCTAAGCCTCACATTCGTTGTAAGCTACGGTAAAATCGGACGTATGGTTTGTTCATTTCAGGCCCAACGTTGTATACCCCGTATTTACCCCGGAACGGAAGAGCTAGATTAACAGCCAATTTTGCTAAGAACTCAAAACGCTTACGAGCTAAACCAATACCCATGGCCTTTCTCGATGGTGTCAGCTGGTAGACTCGTGATCCTGATGAATATTCAACCTCAATCTGTTGTACAATAAAGGGAATAAAATAGGTTTACATAACTTCAAACTGTACCTTCACTGGTGTAGCATCAACATTGACTGATTCTAATCGTAGTCGTTTAGGGTTTGGTATCCTATTACTGCAACGATCTGATAGAATGCTTTCAGCTGGGTTTCTGGCTGGTACTATAACACTGGCTGGTACTATAACACTATAACCAGTGTTAGTAGAAGCAATACGCTACATATCGGGACATGATAAAAGAAAACTTGTTTTACAGATTGTAAATGGCCTCAAGAATCTGCATAGCAGTTACTAGCTTTAGATGTGTCAACTTTTAATGAGATAGCTGTTAGCCATTTGAACCGTAGCTTTCTACCCAATCTCTCGCCATTAGATAGCACTTCGTTTGTGTGTTTTTTTCTTCTTTTGGTTATTCTTTCCAGGGCGGATAGAGGGGGAGGGGGGGGGGGGGGGGGGGGGGGGGGGGGGGGGGGGGGGTTTAGGGGTTCCAACCCCCTCCCCTCCCCCCTTGGAGTCGTCAAAAAGGGTGTGGCTACGTGCATTTAGTTAACCATTGCAGGTATCGTTTAACCACGTGTTTTCACGAAATGCATAGCATTCCCATTCCCATAAAGAAATCAAAGCAATCGCCGATCTTTAGCTATTTGAGGTTAGTTCGAATTCATCTACCGAGTACATGTACTAAGCCACCCCCTCCGCCCCCCCCCCCCCCCCCCCCCCCCCCCAAATGGTTAGTGTTTAAACGAGCGTATCGGTATTGCAGCAGGCAATAATACATCTCATTAATATTCATAAGCAACCCCCCCCCTCCCCCCAATGCTAAAATCCTGTATCCGCCCTTGTTTACCAGGGCTCACGGCACAACGAATTTTGAATCATCAGAGAGTGAACTCTTCTCGTTGGGATTTTTTTTCCCGTGGGTACTTATAAGGGCGGAAAAAAGATACAGCTGTCAGACTTTAATTCGCGCCTTTTGAGGACTGTAATATGCGCATAGCTACGTGACGTCTTATCACGTGATGATTGGCGGCAAAATATAGAATGGAAGGTATCTTATAAGCTATATCACTCGTATCGAACTTACAAGCGTATATGTTCTCAGACGACGCATTTCATGGATTTTCTAGCGAGGAGGAAGAAGGCGTTGACCTGTTGTCCTCCATTATGGATCGAGAGGAGCCATCCGGTCATGTGGAGAAGAAAACTAGACACAATTCAAACATCGTCCGGAGAGAAGAGAGAAAGATTAGTCCACCTAGTGGTGACGCGAGTAACGATGAACTGACCTCAATGAAAGGTGAGGGCATTCTGTTGGACCAGATACTAGAGCTAGACTCTGTATGGTTTGGGCCATCCAGCTGTGGTAGTGTATCACGTGTCATGTCACGTGCAGCTAAGCTCAGAGCCATGGAAACCGAACTGAAGCAGCTGAGGGAACAGCTATGTGTACCAAATGAGAGACCTCACGCCAGGCAGAAGATGAGCACAGAGGGCAGGACAAGTGGGTACACAAGGTGTCATCTTGTGGGGATGTAGTTGTCATGGTTACACACACTAGGCCTATGTGCAAGTACTACAAGACCCTCCAGGGGTCCAGTGATGCGCCCTGATGGTCCTCCATCTTTTGACCGGGAGGTGAGCCTGGAGGTAGCCAGGCAGAGGAAGCTGGATGCCGAGAGTGGTGTGGTCACCGAGAAGTATTCAGGACTGCGGATCAAGTGAGTCATGTGATAGGTGTGATGAGTCATGTGATAGGGTGTGATGAGTCATGTGATAGGGTGTGATGAGTCATGTGATTGGTGTGACTGATCATGTGATAGTTGCAGGGAGTCATGTGATTAGGTACACAGTCAAGAGCTGGAGTATGGCTAGGATGTGTTTGTTGTGTGTGTGTTGAAGAGAAGGGAAAAACATTTATGTGTGGCACCTAGCTGGCCTGTGTGGTACCTAGCTGGCCTTACCTGTACCCTGGTCTACATCCGTGTTGTGTACATGTACTACACAACATGGGTTTCAATTTCTTTTGCATGGTGTGAAGTGGTGTGGTAGCATTTGCCATGTCACTGGTAGTGACATAAGCACAAACAAATATATTGTATACCATGGGGATTTGTATGATGAAAGGAGCTTGATGGACCTTTGACAACAGTTCAGTTATGCTATGATTTGTCTACTGTTTTGTCCAATAACTACTTATTGTTAATTAACTAATTTATTGCTACTGCAACACGATCAACGATGGGTGTGCCTTTGTAAACAATACAGTACGTATTGCCAGGCAGGGTACCAAAGTACATGAGGTTACATGTAACTGCATACAGCACAGATGTGCACCCAGAATGTGTGTAGATGTTGGGAGCTCCCTTCCGATCAATCATTGCATTCATTTTGTGGCCACACCCATTCTAGATGGGTAGGCTGAACCTTATTTGTGGCCAAATGGCTTCAGAATGTTTGGTAACCTACAGTAAATGTCTTGGATACTTACAAACCCCGCCTCAAGACTATAGCCGATGCTACCAGGGGGACTCCCCCCTACAGCCGCCTATATATCATTGAGGGGGCTGTCCGTGCCTGTCCTCGTTACAGTAGATGTCTGGATACTTACAGTAGGTTTGACACACCTGCAGATGCAGATGGGATGTCCTTCCACAGCAGAGTTGCTCCCAACAGTGTGATATCTGATGTCCTGATGAATTTAATAACTAACTTGTCATGGCTGTTATTCACACAGCCATCCCATGAGAGTAGGAGAGGAGTATGGTCCAACATCAAAGCAATCAGTTGCTCATGGTTACAACATCTTATTTGGTGCTTAATGTCTATTGTCCTGAAAGTCCCAGTGGGGGATGAGTGTGCCCCATGGTGGGCAGTAATTCAGATTGTAGGCATTCATGTGGAGTGTATTATCATGAAAAGCTCCCAATGCAGATTAATTCTTCATGCAGTTTCAGCTCTGGGCCCAAGATACCATGGTGTAGCGTCTTACTGTTAATCATAAACAGAGCGTAGACTTTTATCTGCTCTAATTGCGCATTACGCAACGTGAAAACAGCTGACCTTTCCAATTCAGCAAATACGTGGCATTTTTTGAATAGGCACGCATATGTAGTTCACACAAATGACTGCTGATAACAATCGGCAGTCCATAATTTAATCATATAGCTGTACTACAGCAGCCTCAACACACGGAACTCAATCTGTTAACAACTCCTGGACTCGTACTCAGACCAAAATTTACGTAAGCTTTCATTGCAGCGAAACTTTTGTAATACAAATTTCAAAAATACACGATGTTCAAAAGAAGATGATTTTAAAATAGTTGTAAAGACTCTATCTAGCCTTGATTACTTCCACTCAGGGTTTAAAGTGCTTTCTAAACATTATTCTTAGAACGCATCAATGCTCCAATGTGACAAAGCGCCATCAATCTGAAGTTGCGTCCCCCATGGGGCACACTCGCCCCCCATGGGGCACACTCGTCCCCCATGGGGCACACTCGTCCCCCATGGGACACACTCGCCCCCCATGGGGGACATCCAGGAAAATAGTTAGTGGGTGGATCTTGGCCTGTCAGGTCAGGGTCTGACCTGCCAGGCTGGGCTGGCCTTCTGCAACCCTGCTAAACAAAAGCTTTGTGATTAAACATACGTTTGAGCAGTTCAATGGAATAGAATTCAAGTGCAGAGAACAGGTTCATACCCTGCACGCACATCCAGGACAATATCATCGACCACTGGACACATGCACATTTTGTACACAGTCTCTGTGGACAAGGTGTGGTCACTAACCACACCCACATGGGTCCACTAACCACACCCACATGGGTCCACTAACCACACCTTGCATGATACCTGGCAACACCTGTGAAGCCATTAGAATACATTTTCCATTGACTCGAATGTAACTACATTTAATAACTAAGATGTGTATCTTCTGTGGGTTGATAACTAAGATGTGTATCTTCTGTGGGTTGAGCTCGTTGCTACGGGATACCTCCCTTCTCTTAGGAACCCATTGATCTCCAGTGACCAGATGAAGCTTCGTATGGACGGACGCAAGATGGTTCGCATAGGGTCCATAGGGTCCAAGCTGAAGGGAGGGGATGTGGAGGGAGACTGGGTCACCATTGGTGTCCTCGTGGACAAGCTGCCTCCAAAAGACTCAGCGAAGGGGGACAAGTTCAGTGTGTGGAAGCTTTCAGACCTGAGTAGCCAAAAGTCCCTGGTTTCCCTGTTCCTGTTTGGCAAGGCGTTCCAAGAGCATTGGAAGACGCCTGCGGGTCATGTGATTGCTCTGCTCAACCCTACCATCATGCCAAATAAGGAGGTGAGAGTGGGCATGGCCTAACCCCTTTCACCCTCTCCCTCCCTCCCACCAGTCTGGGGAGGTGGATAAAAGCAATCTGGCTTTGTCACTGGACCATCCTCAGAAGGTGATGCAGATGGGCGTGTCCCAGGACTTCACTCTGTGCAAGGCCAATACCAAGAGTGGCAAGAAATGTACCAACTTTGCCAACAAGTCAGATGGAGGATATTGTGACTACCATGTCCAGGGTGCTTACAACAGACTCAGGTCCCAGAGAATGGAGTGCCAACGAGGGTTAGCCCCTCCCACCTCACCTGTTTGCCCCTCCCACCTCACGTGCCCATCCCCTGCATGCCACGCCTACCACACGTGCCCCTCCCCCCAGGTATGGTCCTTCTGCTAGCAAGCTGCACGAGAAGCTTTTCCAAAAGTCCAAAACTGAATTGTTCTTCTATGGAGGCCAGTCCTTCAGTGCCTCAGTGGGAGGGGCTGGGGGCGGGGCCCGGTCCCACAGTGGAGAGAAAACAAGTGTCAAACTGTTTGCACCTGGAGCGAAGGAGTCTGTTGCCATGGTTACCAACGAGATAGCCCATCAGAGAAGTAACAGTGGTATCCATCGGGACAGAATGGGTGTGGTCACACATGAAGCCTCTGACCTTATGTAAGTGTTAATCATAATGTGAGGTGTGCTCTAATTAGGAAGCATTATGTACTGCACTGACGTAAGGTGTGCTTTAATTAGAAAGCATTATGGGGTGCACTACTGTGAGGTGTGCTCTTATTAGGAAGCAGGCACTCAGAGGACACAGTATGGGGGCGCAGTACCTCAATGTGCAAGAAGTGAAAGAGAAAGCGGCCAAATCAGGTTAGTTAACTATTCAGTATTTTGAACACCTCGCATCATGTGATGTACTGGCTGACTTTTGCATAGGAACCACCAAGACTGCATCAGACCTGTTGAAAGAACATTCTGCTAAGATGAAATCGAAACAAGAAACCTTACAAGTGGTACCCAAGTTATCAGCTGATGCAGGAGGTGCCCTCTTTACACCAGACAATGTCCCCAGAGATGCCACTCCCCCTAGTGTGGCCCCACCCCCAGGTTTGGCCACTCCCATCTCTGGAGGCAAGAGTATCAGGAAGGGGATTTCCCTCCCATCTCCTGTCCTTGGGCATTGCCTGGAGTCCCGCCCTTCGGGATGTGCAACAAAGTCACCCCTGGGTAGCCCCTCCCCCTCATCCCTGAGTCGCCCCGCCCCTGTATTGAGGCCGTCTGCTGCTAAGGTGTGTTGCTATGGAGATGTGTTTGGACTATGACCTCATCATATTCTCCCTAGCTGAAGGCCCTGGCAGTGGTACAGCAGAAAGGACCCATATCTAAGAGTGCTGGCAGCCATCACAAGACCTTATCTGATGTGCAAAAGGAAGCTGTGAGGAAGCGAGTGCAGGTGCAGGGTGATGGTGATGGTGAGGGGTGTGTCCTCATCGAGGCTCCTCCCACTGACACGTGACTTCTCTACAGAGGAGGTTCAAAGCAAGAAGCCAAAGTTAGATGTGGAGTCACATGATGTCATCAATATACTTAATGCAAAGTCATCCCATGACTGGCAAGTCAAAGAGGTGGGTGTATCCTTGCCTAGTTGGGGGTGTGGCCTTGTCTTGTGGTTCAGTGGCATTTGGAGTGATGTCATTTATTGTCCTATAAAAGAGAAGTGATGTAACCACACCTTCTGGGCGTGGCCTGTAGGAGGAGTGGGAGAAGGAGGAGGTGTACTTTGAACAGTTGGAGAAGAAAGAAGTGATGGAGGACAAACTGAAGACATTGAAAGAACTAAGTGTTTCTGTGGTTCAATGCAAGCAGGTGTGTATCCTAGCGGGAGAGGGGTGGGGTTTAGAGGGAGGGCGTGGTCTAGACAGAGAGGGGCGGGTCCACATGGTGACAACACAATGGCTATACAATGCTGATAGAAGTGTCAGCTACTACATTGTCGTTGTAGCAACATCATACCTTTTAGGGATTCAAAGCACCCCATGTACACACATACACAATTGCACACTCATGCCCTCACTCATGCCCTCACACACTCATGCCCTCACACACTCATGCCCTCACACACTCATGCCCTCACACACACATGCCCTCACACACTCATGCCCTCACACACACATGCCCTCACACACACATGCCCTCACACACACATGCCCTCACACACACATGCCCTCACACACACATGCCCTCACACACTCATGCCCTCACACACTCATGCCCTCACACACTCATGCCCTCACACACTCATGCCCTCACACACACATGCCCTCACACACACATGCCCTCACACACACATGCCCTCACACACACATGCCCTCACACACACATGCCCTCACACACACATGCCCTCACACACTCATGCCCTCACACACTCATGTCCCTCACACACTCATGCCCTCACACACATCATGCCTCCTCACACACACATGCCCTCACACACACATGCCCTCACACACACATGCCCTCACACACTCATGCCCTCACACACTCATGCCCTCACACACTCATGCCCTCACACACTCATGCCCTCACACACTCATGCCCTCACACACTACATGCCCTCACACACTCATGCCCTCACACACTCATGCCCTCACACACTCATGCCCCTCACACACTCATGCCCTCACAACACTCATGCCCTCACAGTTGCCAGTATGTAGCAGAAGGAGCAGGTGAGCTATGCAAGAGACAGAACCATCACCTCACACGCTTCAGAGCTCTCAAGCGTTTCTTTGAGTGTCAGAACTGCAAGGAGCGTTGTGCTACCTTCAATAACATCTACCCTACCAAGCCTTGCAGGTAGGAGGCGCAGACCACACCCACTGCATTATGTCATTGCTTGCTGGTGACCACACCCACTGCATTATGTCATTGCTGGTGACCACACCCACTGCATTATGTCATTGCTGGTGACCACACCCACTGCATTATGTCATTGCTGGTGACTACTCTACAGAAAATGCAGTGCTAACAGCTTCAAACAGACCTGTGTATGGAAGGTGTGTGTGTGTGTGTGTGTGTGTGTGTGTGTGTGTGTGTGTGTGTGTGTGTGTGTGTGCATGTGCGTGTGGGTGCATGTGTGTGTGGTTATATCTGCCTGATGCCTGATGTCTTGCAGGAGAGGCAAGGACCTAAGCTTCCCTCTGAGACTTTACTACTGCGTGGAGAGGAAGTCAAATTCTTGAACAGCCTTACGTAATATGCTCTGTCATCTATGATTCTGTTGTAATGTAGGTTGATCAACATTCGTTTGCAATCTTGACTTATCATTTGTGAGAACTCATGGTAGTAAAGACCATATGATTGCTCAACTATACACACTTATGTGTGTGCAGCTACAATGGTTTACTCTTAATTCAAAACCTGTTTTCAAGTACTTTCATAACTGAGTTGGGCAGGCAATTGACGTCAGGTCCCCAGCACACACACCTGAGGTTGTATTAAAATTGTATTTTTGGAACAAGTGCATGGTACGTACTTGGAGGTAATTTATAATCGCGGATCGTATACCATTGACGGAAGCCGCTCAACTATCGCATTAATCATTTGGCGCCGCTACTCGTTACAAAAGACAGCTACAACCAGCCCGGCTGCAGTTCTTATTCCGTGGAGAGAGCATCACGAGATGCAAGGAGCTGCTGCGTTCCTACTACTGTGCGCTGCCATCTCCTCTGTGTGGCTACAGGCTAGCTCCGAGGTAAGTGTGTTGCCGAGCTGTCTCTTCTAAAGCCACACGTGAGCCGCGTTTGTGCGGTGGCGGCTTTGCGGGTACAACGCATGCAGCAAAGCCCACAGCCACAATACAGCATGCAATATATACAAGGCACCTCATTATGACGTTATAGTATGTCTACACGTGCGCGTTAAAGGTCTTATTTATTTATTTATTTTATTTTAGCTTCGCGCTCGCACGATTGCGGAAGCTCATTGCTATCTGGCATTGTAGATATTTTTTTTGTTGTTGTTCGTGGCGTTTTAATGCAATGCACGGACCTCGCCATGACTGAACCCTACGAAAGCATCAAGTACACTTCAAAGCATTGGCCGCCGCGTATTCATAGCAACGCGTGTCCTTCGATAACATTTGCGTGCGACCACATGTGAATATAAGCCATCTTTACCCCATGGCGCGCAGGAGGAGCTATGGGGCCCTATCCGCGTCACTCCGATGTACAACTCCTCCGTATCTAGGTTCGCTATCTCTAGTGTGTGTACACGTGTTTGATCATCTGGCTGGCTTCCACTATCTAAGGTACTCACAACACGTACAGAGGCTGATCAAGGTGGTGATATCTGCTCTCTGGCGCCATCCACCGTTTTATGAAACATATCTATCATGTCTGTTGCAGAATGTTCTCGTCCCCGCTGTGACCAAATGGCTCTCAGAAGCCATTCAAGTTAGGAGGATCAACACCAATCTCTCATTGGCTAGGTAAGTGACCCTCCCACCACACCCATCTCAGCATGGTGACATACCTCACTGGTTAGATGATTACCAGTTTCACCACATGTATCAGAATGAATGTTGCCAATCAATCCCCAACAAACTACCATCACCTAATGTACCATGACCATAATAGGGTATGTGCACAATATTTTATTAGATCACTATTTTACTCCTTCTCTACACCAAAATGCAACCAACACAAGTGACAGTAACGCTATTGGGACAGCTGTCCCAGTAGTATACCAGTAGTATACCATCTTTCAAACCACACAGCTAGATACTTTGGTTAAGGAGTGGCTTATGGCTTCCCAAAGGAATGCTATCACATTGTTATCAGTGTCTAACTGTAATCATAAGTTAGGACATAAAGGTGATGTAATGTCTAGCAGTCCAGGGTTACCACTACTATGAAGGGGTTAACCCCGAATAGTAAAATCTTGAATTACTAGTAAATAAACTATCAGTGGAAGATTACCAATTACCATGTGTGTTTATCTACCTTTGCCTAAGAGATGTACTGCATTTCATAACACAAATGCAACATTATATCAGCGATAATGTATCTCAAAATACTGCGTGGACTTATATGAACTCGGGTTAACACAAAAATTTGTTTTCACCTTTCAACGTATCCTGGAATGTAAGTGCCAAATAGGTTGACTGTTTGCTCTTGCAATTGCTAGAATTTTTATATCCATATTACAAAATAATTTCAACATAAAAAATGTACAGGGTTAACTCTTAATTTTCGTTACAGACTGCAAGACATTTAAACCAGACTAGTAATGAGCTTCGATATAGTAGACTATGTGCGTGACCACTCCCCCTCACATTTAGACCACTCCCCATCAGAAAAACTCCCACACATCCCTCACCTATACTCACTTTCCCTCACTTGAGACCACACCCCCTCCAGGGATTGCCTCACTCCGGTTCAGTTCATCAGAGATGGTCGACGTTACTGTCAGACCTCGTGTGTCTCCTCCTCCATGTGTGGACCTGTGAGGATCCCTGAGGACCACTTGCAGGCAAGCCCAGCGCCTCTCCTTCTCTGCTGCTAATCATGTTCCCGCCACCAGCCCTGCAGTACCTGTAATTCGTCAGATTTGAATTGCATAACGGGGCGGGGCCAAGGCTCTGGTGTGAACAACTCTGATTTCATCCTGTATGTGAGTGGATTGGACGATCAGTGTAGTGGGCAATATTCTGGTTAGTTAATATGTCTGATGGGTGGGGCTGGCTGATAACCTTGCCCACTTTTAGGCCAGATAGTCTATGGAGGTTACTGCCAGCAAGAGTCCCTGTATGACAGGTGTGTAAGTGTATCCCTACCCTCCCCTCCCCTCCCCCTCCCCTCCCCTGCCCTCCCCCTCCCCTCCCCTGCCCTCCCCCTCCCCTCCCCTCCCCTCCCCCCTCACCTCCCCTCCCCCTCTCCCCTACCCTCCTTCCCCCCTCCTCTTCCCCCTCCCCCACCCTCCCTTCATCCTTCTATTCATTGCTTCTCTTCCCCAGGCCTATTGCTGGATTTCTTAACTTCTGCCCAGCGATCTTGACGGATCGTTCATCTTTTGATCATAACATTGGTCTAGTGTTCCATGAACTTGTGCACACTTTGGTAATCTCCCATTGTCAATGGTAACCATGTTAAATATAATTTCATATGCAGGTCTTCTCAAAGCAGCTGTTCTCCTACTATCGTGACGAGCAGGGGCTTCCCCGTACTCAACGCTCCAGGGATGGGAAGCCATTGATTAGGGATGGGTATGTCCAAGAATGTAACCTCTCTGTGCTGGCATCTCTCCCTCCCCCTCCTCCTCTCATCTCTCCCCCTCACCCCTCTCTCTCCCCTCCCCTCCTCCTTTCTCTCCCCCTCCCCTCTCCTCTCCAGTAACTACATCATTAGTACTTCAACTCTTAATTATGTCACTGACCCCGCCTCCGGGGCTTCTTCAGGTGTTGTGGGAATGATTGTAACACCCAAAGTTGTGGTATGATAATGATGTCATTGATGATGTCATTACAGTGATGTAATGGATCTCACATTCCATGTTGTTTTGCATAGAAAACTGTTGTGGAGCACTTCAACTGTTCTTCTCTAATTGGAGCACAATTGGAGAATCAAGGGGTGGAGCCTCACTGGGAAAAGAGTCTTTTTGGTGTAGGTTACTTTATATCTGTTGCCTAGCAACATGGCTAACTCCTTGTTGTACAGAATGAGGTCATGACAGGTTCTCTGTATGAATACTTTGTGCTATCCAGAGTGACACTGGCTTTGTTTGAGGACTCAGGGTATGTGTATTGTCTGTCATGTGACATCATGTGACATCATGTGACATTACAGGTGGTATCGGGTGGACTACCAATATGCCCAGTCCCTGGATTGGGGGAGGGGCAGAGGGTGTGGCTTTGTTAACAGCAACTGTCGAGGCTGGCTTCAGTATGCTCCATCTCGGTAGGTGGTCTGGGGACTAGTGTATGGTCTGGGGACTGATGCCCCTCCCTCCCAAAGGGATTTGTATCCATTCTGCACAGACTCTGATTGGCATGGCAACCATCACAGATGTGTGAACTCATGGAAGGCTGTTGGAGACTGTAGTATCAAGAACTATACCAATCCCTTGCCCACTAGATATCGGGTGTGTGACAGACACACACACACATATCAGAAACACACACACAAGGCACACACATACACACACACATACTACACACATACATGATGGCTCTCACTCCACAGGTTCTTCCTCCAAATCTTGGGGGTACAGAAAGCTTAGCAGACTTCTGTCCAGTGTATCAAGTAAGAATATCCTATAGTATACTAGAATATCACTATAAGACGTGCAAAATTATGTTATCATACTAAAAGGTGTGGCTTGTGATGGGTGTGGCTTGTGGTGGGTGGTGGGTGTAGTAAACTGACTACATTCCCTACGTCATGACACAACAGCACAGTATGACCAATGACCTCATAATGCCGGAACACAAAATATTAGTGATGTCATTGATCACATGGAAGTCACATGGGCTATTATGTAACCACTCCTAATAATAGACACACAATTGCTCACTGGAGGAAACTGACCTATGGGATAGGTGCATTCTAATGATGTCATCTTACCACAGGCTGACAACAAAGTTGGGAAAAGCTGCAAAGTACAGCCGAACACTCAAAGTATGTGCCTTGCGATGTGGTGCCTTGGGGTGTGCAACACCCTCACCCTCCTCCCTTCCCTCCTCCCTCACCCTCCTCTCTCCCTCCAGCATCTAACCTAGGTCTGGAGGTGTACGGTCCCCAGTCTCTCTGTGTGACACTTTCCAAGCCTTGGACCTCTGTGAACAGCCAGAGAACCATGGCAACCCAAACAGACTGGGGAGCAGGGTGTTACCAGGTACAGGAAGGTCTGGGGAGGAGTATACATTTAATAACCAGATGTCAACACGTAACAACTAGAGAGGTGACTTTATTGTTTACAAGTCTGAATATTTGAAATGGTTATCCTTTTGGTTACCATAGTACCTTTGAAATAGATTGCTGTGGTCATGTGGTCAGATCAGTTGCCTACGTTAGTCTAGTTAACGCTTACATCATCAACACGGATGGCGTTGTGATTTCTCTAATTATCAGTTTCTTATAGTAATTCAGTATTTGATGGTTAGCTGTAAGACATTTGGCTATTCTATTAGTAGGATCAGGCCCGGCGGAAGGCTATAGAAACTGGTTGGGCTGATTAATATTCATTAGGTTAATTAATATTCATTGTTACTGATGATTAATATCTACGCATGAATCAATTAATTTTCAATATGCATGTTCATTCGGTCTGCAAAATAATGATTAAAACGCTCCGAAAATACGTTGCCTGTGCTCTGAGTTGACTATGAACTCCCTGGCTGCTTCTTCTAGATCCAAAGCATCTGTACGTTCTTTGTGTACGTGAAGCAGCATAAGATGGTTCAGTCTCTGTTGAGACATAGATGAGCGAAGATATGTTTTCAACCTACGCAGGGCACTAAATGATCGCTCACTGGTAGCATTTGTAGCAAGCATGATCAGAATGAGTTTCAGTACAAATGCTTTTTGGCAGGTGAAAGAGACTTAAAGTAATCTACTATGATAATTGCAAAAATGCTCGGTGGTGTACGAACTTGCGGGTAGTCTGTTGCAAGAATATTCAGCTAAATGGCAAGATTATTTTTATCTACATCGTCTCCGTAGAATTCAGCAACATATTTCAGTTCATACTCAAAACTGTTTTGTGTCACAGCTTTTGTAATTAGTTGCTCTAAATTTTTATACACTTCATAACCTGGCTGTTCAAATCGGGAACGTATACAATGAATTGCTAAATCAATTGCTTCAAAGTACTGTTGGCGGTAAGAATGTTTTGCGCTTT
The DNA here is from genome assembly GCA_013339895.1 of Ephydatia muelleri. NCBI lineage: Eukaryota > Metazoa > Porifera > Demospongiae > Spongillida > Spongillidae > Ephydatia > Ephydatia muelleri. Next base: position 34,694,070 of record JABACO010000001.1, on the reverse strand, counting down.
CAAAATGGTCACCTGGATAAGTAGCTGAGCAATATCTTTGAGGTTCTTTTCTTTTTCGTCCTATAACAGGTGGATCAACTTCCAATGCTTGCCTTCGCAATTCTATTTTGTCCCACAATATGTCAAAGCTGCTTTCATTTCGAATGCTTTCCAACGTTTTGACAGTTAAGCTTGATATTTCTTGACCTTCAGCAGCAGAGTACTCCTTGTGTTGCAGCGTTTTGCTCAAATTGTCTGAAATTCTCAATACCGTTTCTGCCAATTCTAGACCAAAAAGGAAATCAAATTTGTTCACTTGAGATGACACACCGTTAATTCGAGCAACTAACTCTGTGTCCCAGCAAACGGCAATACAATCATCCCACGTTGCACGCAACACACTGTAGTTGGAAAGAATACTAGCTAATGATTCTGCACGAACTGTCCACCGGGTCGGACATAAAACACGAATACCACAGGTACTAGGTGACAATTCATTTTCAGTGCATGGAATATTGCTTCTCTCCGTGGTGAATATTTAATCAACTTAGTGATTTCGTTAGCAGTATCAAGACATGATTTCGTAACTTTTAAACCTTTGATAGCATCCGAAAGAGCGAGGTTCAATGCATGGCCATAGCAGTGAGTGTATACGGCTCTTGGTTCCTCCTTGCATAGCTGAGTAGCTACTCCATTTCGATACCACTCATATTGCTTGCCCCGTCGTAACACTGCCCTCGTGCCTTAGACAGTGATAAATTCAATCAAATCAAGGTGTCCTTTACGACAGAAACAATACTGTCCGAAGTAATGGACTCCACTTCGTATAGACCAATAAATTCCTCGTGTACTTCAAAGTTAGAATCATCCATCCATTGTAATATGAGAGTAACTTGCTCTTTGTTGGTTTTATCCGTCGTTTCATCCGCCATAATGGTGTAAAATGGGGACTTATGGAGGCAAAGGCCTATATCTTTAAGCACCTTCAATGCCATGATTTTAAGCATTTCATTCTGAGCCTCGTGGCATAAATACTTGTCTCTTCCTTTATCATCCACTCTTGCAATTTTATATCACTTTCTCCACATAACTTCAAAAGCTGCATGTAATTACTATCATTCTCATCGGCATCGCACAACACTGCCTGGACAAAAAAAGAAGGGCAGAAAAACCTTCAAGCGATTCTGAAGCTTTTCTTGAGCATGAAGAGTGGAGAGAGTTTCGCCGATGTCTTTTGTAGTGGACGGTAGAGTATACAGTTTCTCTACTTGCTTGATTCGTGTTTGCGAAACGCATCAGTAGCTGCCTTCCAGTTATTGTACCCTCTAGTCAGAAAGGCTTCCTCGGCATTTTTTGAACTCATTTTGAAATCTCTGACAGCCTTACTCAAGTATGACAGAATACCTTGTCATCCGACTCGCTGTAATGTAACCATTTCCACTTCGAAAACCAGATCGGCTGGAAGCTACAGTGCTGTTTTCCTGTCTCCCTTCGCGGGAATTTAAAACCTGCGGGTTGATGGGGGGTGTCTGATACTACAAGTAATTTAGCTTCGAATGTAGCCATTGAATACGTACAATGAACGACAATTTTAGAAACTATTAAGTAATATAACCTTAATATTAATAGTTATAAATGGCGTCGACAGCCAAATCTGGTAGGGCTATAGCCCACCCAGCCCACCCGGTTCCGCCGGCCCTGACCATGCTGTCACTTCGCTATGTAATGTCAGTAACTAATCACGGTGGTTGCTTAATGGCAGGCATAATTGTACCAGACTCAGGCTAATGAGGCCCCACCCATTGCAATGGTGTGAAGCCCCTGACCAAATAATGATGGATTAAATGATTGCAAGGACTTTTTTTTTTTTTTTCCGAAAAAATAATAAACATCTCTATTTTTAAGAATTAAAACCAATTCTCTTTTAGTCACTGTAATGTCCCTTTTTTTCAAGTTACATTTTCTGTACAACAGAGAATGGATACTGACAAATTGTGATTTTTAATGTCTTGCGGTCCGGGAGTTACCACTACAATTAAGGGGTTGACCCTGAATAGTAAAAGCTTGAATTACTAACAAATAAACTATCAGTGGAAGATTACCAATTACCATGTGTGTTTATCTACCTTTGCCTAAGAGATGTGCTACATTTCATAACACAAATAGCAACATTATATCAGCGATAATGTATCTCAATATTTTGAGAAATACCGCGCATGCGTATATTAACTCTGGTTAACGCAATAATTTGATTTAGCCATCATAACATTTGCATATCCTCGAATGTAAGTGCCAAATAGCTTGTCTGTTTGCTCTTACAATTGGTAGAATTTATTTATCCATATTACAAAAATGAAGCATGAATTTAAACATCAAAAATGTACGGGATTAACCTCGTTACACATCGCAAGACATTAAACAATCCACCATATATGGATAATAAAATTACATGCAAAATTGTTTTCCAGCCAGGTAGCTTCTTTAAGTAGCCCATTCCTTGAAGGACTTGTCACACAATTCTAACAATCCAGACGCAAAGTCTGACTTTGTTAAATAACGTCATCATGACATCATATGTAATGACATCATATGTAATGACATGATTATTGGCACCAGTGGTGGCAATTGCCACACCCCCTGCCATTCTGAAATGATGCCCTGTCGCTTGATTAGGTGTGTCTTGTGCGTCTGAACAAGGACATGTAAGTGGTGCAATAGAACAATGCTTCATTACAGTTTAAGGAATGCGGTGTGTGTATGTGTGTGTGTGTGTGTGTGTGTGTGTGTGTGTGTGTGTGTGTGTTTGTGTTTGTGTTTGTATGTGTGTATGTGTGTGTGTTTGTGTTTGTATGTGTGTGTGTGTTTGTATGTGTGTATGTTTGTATGTGTGTATGTGTGTGTGTGTGTGTGTGTGTATGTGTGTATGTGTGTGTGTGTTTGTGTTTGTATGTGTGTGTGTGTATGTGTGTTTGTGTTTGTATGTGTATGTGTGTGTGTGTATGTGTGTGTGTGTGTGTGTGTGTTGTAAGGGATTGATATGGTCCTCATGTACACTGAAATGATTTGAACCAAATAATGTTCATTTTGGCAGTATCAGGGAACTGATGTAACATACTCATGTGGGTGTGGCTTACATCATCACATCTCCACAGGTCACCTGCAACTCCTCACAAGTCATTGTGACTATCGGAAACCAAGTCGTACCATGTGTACCAGGAATGATTGTAAGTGACTCCTCCCCCTTCATGGCCACACCCTCCCCCTTCATGGCCACACCCTCCCCCTTCATGGCCACACCCTCCCCCTTCATGGCCACACCCCTCCCCATAGAGGAACATCACTGTGACATCAGGTGGCATTACACGCAAAGGGGGTGTGGTCTGTCCAGCCTACAAAGATGTCTGTGCTGTAAGATGATGTCATGTCTCATACTGTTACCATGGTGACCAGCACTTCCTTACAAGGGATTCAACTGCTACAAGAGGTGCTCAGATAACGGCCAGTGTTCCAATAATGGATACTGTCTCTGCAACCCTGGATACTTTGGAGATGACTGCAGGTGAGCATTAAATAGCACTGGACCATCTCTCCCTCATCTCCCCCTCTCCGCCCCTCCCCCCTTCATACAGTCGCAGATATCTTGAAGGATTGCAATCGTGTTCCAATGTTACCTGTCGCTATGGCGCCCAGTGCCAGGACACGCCCCTTGGTGCCAGGTGTGTGTGTTTGCCTGGCTTCACCGGCACGCTCTGCGATGTCGTCACAGCAACAGACCCATGCGCACTCCAGCCCTGTGGTGGGCGTGGCCTGTGTTCCCGTACCAACGGGGGGCAAAATGCCGAATGTCGCTGTTACCGTGGTTACTCGGGGACCTACTGCCAAAGCATTGTGGACTATTGCACAGGCGTTGGGATGAATTGTGGGCGTGGTCAGTGTGCCAACGACTCCATGACACCCCACTGTGTGTGCCCACCAGGGTACGCTGGCCCCTCATGTGAGCAGGTGATAGACAGATGTGTGGCCATGGAGCCGTGCAGGAATGGAGGGCTCTGTATCAACACCAACACCTCCGCACTGTTCCAGTGTCGCTGCCCAATCGGATTCAAGGGGAAGATATGCAAACAACTGGATGTTCCGTGCCCCCCTGATGTGTGTCCAGGTGGCAGCAGGTGCTACGTTGCCGGGGGCAACCGCTCCGTGTGTGCCTGCATGGAGCCATCTTGTGGCCTTACGTGGGCGGAGGTGTGTCCACCCAGCACATGCCAGAATGGAGGTGTGTGCGTGTGGAATGGATTGACCAATCAGTGCCTGTGTCCTCCTGGTACAGCTGGAGTGTCCTGTACGCTAAGTACTACCACCATCCCTTCGTTCCTGGGAAACGGCTACCTGGTTGTTCCCATGGCAACAGACAACAGCACTAACTACACCGTCACCATATCAGTGAAGCCTGATGGCCCGGGTGGGTGGATCTTCTACTGGGAGGGACCCTCCTCCTCCCTGTTGCTACGACTACAGGGACTTTCCCTTGTGTACCAGATTGGAAACACGGACGTGCCGGGAGGAGGAGTGATGGTGGAGGTGACGGACACTGGTTCCCTGGACCTTGGCAAGTGGCACTCCATTACCATGCAATGGTCTACCATCTCGTGTGCCCTCTACGTGACCAATGGAAGCACCACACGGTACATCCCGTGTCCCAAGACCACGCCCCTCACATTGGGAAGCTACGCCTTCATTGGTGGCCATAGCAACATCACAGCCACACCCACCTCAGGGGCATCGGGCTTTGTGGGGTGTGTCTCACACCTGGAGGTCAACGGATCACCTGTGAACGTGACCCCTGGAGGGGCGGGGCTCGTGACCCCTGAGGGGGCGGGACAAAACGTGTTTCAATGTAGAGTGGCAGGTCCGTGTGGGGAGTGTGGGGGTGTGTGCAGGAGTGGAGCAGCAGAGGGGTACTGGTGTGAGTGTGGAGCCAGTGAAGGTGGTGCCTTGTGTGATGAAGGTAAGGGGATGATGTCATGAGATGCATTGTGGTTATGATGTCCTCACCAACACACACACACACATCACAGTCCTTCACTCCTCTGCTGTAGCCTTCAACCATTCCTACCTTCTCCTTCCTCTGAACTCATCTCTCAACAACATCACCATCAACATCACACTCACCTCCCACATCACATCTGGGCTCCTCCTGCTCCTCACAGCCACACCCACTGCCTCAGGCAGCTATTTGGCCGTCACTCTTAACAATAGCAACATCACCGTGGAAACGTACCTGGTATCTGGGGAGTCCTGGACTGTCACACTCCCCCTCACAGTTGCCATGGAAACACGTCAGGACATAGTAATGGTGTTTAGGAACAGGATGTTGAAGAATATCAACAAATCCAGAGTTGTGGGTGGGGCACCTTATGTGTTGGGGAACTCCCAATTGATTTATGTTGGTGGAGTGTCTCCATGGCAACCACAGTCAAAGTGGAAATGGTGGAGTGGGTGTGTGCTGAAAGTGAAGGTGAATGGACAAGATGTATCCATGGAAACAGCTATTGGCAGCACGAACATCAAGCAGTGTACTTAACTGAATCATCATTTAACCATTTCATGCTCATTAATGGAACACAAACATATATATCCATCCTCCAATACATCGCACTGTGTAATCTGTGATGGTGATTGTCTTTCAGTTTCCATAGAGATTAATACTTCTGATAAATGCACACCTCAGACACTGCACATTGATAGACATAGTATGCTTCACAACACTGACCCCTCCTCCCCTTCCTTTACTCAGCCAAACCAGAACTGAGTGATGCATGCAGAGACCAAGCGTCATTGGACAATCCCATGGCTGGGACCAGTTTAACTACAACAGGGTATTTGAAAGTTTTAAACACCTGCAAAGCATCCAAATGTGCACATGTGTGGAGCTACACAATGTGCATACTCAGTTCCTTGTAACTTGATTGGAGTGTTTCACAGGATACGTCTCATAGGTATCAGTGTACTCTACATTGATCTTCATGCAGCCCGGTGTTCGTCCAGGTGCTTCTTTGCAGTTGACACATATTTCGTCCGAATTGGTAAACCCTGGCCATGTTTCCTTTCCAGAAATCTCTTCATACAACGCAACAAATCCCAATGTTGCCAGGTGCCCTAGCCATGATCTTTGGGTGGCATACTGAGTCACTAAATGGAACAACCTCCCTGCCATTAGTGACCTGAAATGGCTCATCGTTGACCTTTACAACTGACCAGCCACACTTAGTACACATGTTTGGTACAATGGTCAATGTAGCAGATGCCGTATCCATGGGAACGGGTGCATCTTTAATTCTTTTCAGCAGATCTTGTGTAGAAATGCCAAGTGGCAAGTACATCAGTGGAGGGCATACTGGGGGCTTGGGAAAAGCCTTCTTTTTCTTCCAAACCTTCTCAAGAGCCGCTGTAGCTGCTTTCCTTGTGGTTTCCAGATCAGCATCATTGAAGCCTTTATCCTGATCGCTGACATCTTTGGTTAGAACAATGATCATGCTCTCGAAAATCTGATTTCCAAAGTAAGAGTTAAACACTTCCAGCTCGTCTTTCACATATGGAGAAATGAACGGTCACGAAAGTTGCGGTTTGTAAATTTTTGGATTTCATTCCGCGGTACGTTCCATAGAGAATGTATGGCGTTTTTACAAACTTGATTATTATTTAATTAAATAACGGACCTGCAACTTTTGCTACCCACTAATACTACTCTAAATGATGTTCAAATGTAGGCAATTTCAAATTTTGTATCTCATACCGTCCAAAATTCTGGGACCATTTCTGAAAATATGATATTCCATAGACTTGTACACAAAGTGGAAAAAAATCATGCTAATTAAGATATTCCATTAGTTATAACTAATGAACAGAGAGGGTTAGAACTTTTGCCACCCTCTAAAACTATTCTACAACTATCCAAATAATATAATATATGAAAATAAGTGAATGTTGTCGTGAAGAATTTGGGGACCATTTTGAAAAATAGTAAACCAGTTTTGGTGCAATAAGGCGCCATTTTAAAATGGCGTTTCTATGGGTTGCCATAGATATGTTTAAGACCTCTAACTTGGACACGCCCATCTAGGGCAATTCTGCGAGGGTGGAGTCGAGGCAGAGGGCGAGGTGGGCCAGGGGGCGGGGTAGACAGGAGGAAATGAGCGTATAAACATAATACTAAAAGCTTCGAGTCTGTGTTTTCTACACCGAGTAGACTGATCGTTGTCTTGAAATTAGAATGATAGTGTAGGCTGCATATACCTCGACCGGCTGCTCAGATATCTACGTACTGTACGCTGGCAACACTTCGTATATCAAATTTTTATGTTAGCGGATTCTATAGGCTTACGCGTAGCTGAATCTAGTGTCTGAGAAACAAACCAGCAGCCAAACGTGATCACATGTACATGTACATGCGACACCTCCAATTAACACAACAGCAACGCTAATATTTTGCAGATCCGAGGTGAGAAACTTTAAGCGTAGTTGTGCGGTTCCATCCACGTACTCGATATCGATGTGTTGACAGTGTGATTCTGTGATTAGTTAGGTTCGAATCGGATGTAATGATAGTGCCCTTCACAAAGGGAGCATTTATTAGAAATAATGTATTACGCTGTTGTAGTATAGTTTAGCAGTAGCATATCGATTATGTATTGCGAATAAATTGTAAAAACTGTATATTTTGCCTCCAACATATGCTTTTACTGTATGGTGCATGTATACGTATGGGGTCAATCCACCTCATTTGACAAAGCAGATGGACAGCACCTCTCAGATTTTGATGCAACTTCCCATATATAGTTGTCTTCATATAAGAAGACATTTGACCATTTATTACTTTAATAACCTTAATGGTTTAGGAGATACGCATTGCTGAACAATTAACCACGTTACTGATAAGCTCAACTTTGAAATGCCTTATCTTTATCCCCACTTTGAACATAGTTGCATGTTTGACATCAAATCCAAGATCTTAGGATTTACAATCAATATATGATATGCATTTTGGAGGGAAGTCAAAGGGTTAAACATTAAATCAGTTTATAACAGAGATTTCACAAATACTGTATGAAGAGCGTTGATAGTCACCACTTTTTTTTACCAGTGTGGATACAACATTGAACTTAGTGTTTTTGCAAAATAAAAATGTTGATTATGAATAACCCCTGAGAACCTCAAATGGTTTTATGTGCAACTGCCATTTTGAGTGGATTTAACAATAAGTGTGGCTAAGTGGGTTACATAACATTCCAACCTCAGCAATCAAAACTATAATGTAAATTTACATTATAGTTTTGATTGCTGAGGTTGGAATGTTATGTAACCCACTTAGCCACACTTATTGTTAAATCCACTCAAAATGGCAGTTGCACATAAAACCATTTGAGGTTCTCAGGGGTTATTCATAATCAACATTTTTATTTTGCAAAAACACTAAGTTCAATGTTGTATCCACACTGGTTAAAAAAAAGTGGTGACTATCAACGCTCTTCATACAGTATTTGTGAAATCTCTGTTATAAACTGATTTAATGTTTAACCCTTTGACTTCCCTCCAAAATGCATATCATATATTGATTGTAAATCCTAAGATCTTGGATTTGATGTCAAACATGCAACTATGTTCAAAGTGGGGATAAAGATAAGGCATTTCAAAGTTGAGCTTATCAGTAACGTGGTTAATTGTTCAGCAATGCGTATCTCCTAAACCATTAAGGTTATTAAAGTAATAAATGGTCAAATGTCTTCTTATATGAAGACAACTATATATGGGAAGTTGCATCAAAATCTGAGAGGTGCTGTCCATCTGCTTTGTCAAATGAGGTGGATTGACCCTATGGTGCTTGTGACGTAATGCATGTACCAGTGTAAGTGTATGCCCTTATAACTGATCTAGGTGTGTAAGTAAGGAGGAAAAAGCTACAATGCAAGTGTGTGTGTGTGTGTGTGTGTGTGTGTGTGTGTGTGTGTGTAGTATGTTTCTGCGGGCAATCATATGTGCAGAGTTTGAACTCTTTCAGAACTACTTTTGAACCCACCTTTGGTTGCATTTTACCCGTGCATAGGAAGAAGGACCAATGTGACTGATCATACATGTATATATTCAGTCCCATTGGTCCAGGAATGGATATTTAGTTACGAGGATCTGTGTTGAATGCAACAGGGGGTTTCAGAATATGGTGATGAGGCAAAAATAAGTTTCCCTTCGTACCATTACATGGCATGCCATGCAGTTATAGTAAATGGTGCAGACCAGCCCGATTAATTGGCTGAATGGCAAGTTACATGGCATGTGTAAATCAGGGGGTCAGTAAATCCCTTGTAATGGTGTGCATCTTGTAAATGTAACATCTGTAGCCACATAATGTCTTGAAACTATGAGTGTTACTGACAGATGTTGCGTGTTGCCTACTCAATCTTTCCTGCTTCCTGTCTCTCTCTCTCACCCCCCCCCCCCCCCCCCCCCCAGGCTTCTACTGATTACATTATGCCTTAGTAATTTAAAACATACAGGCTACACATATAAAGGATGGCGAGAACTGGACAGGATGAAGAAACAGTGAATCATGATGCCAGTTGGTAGAATGCAGCCATTGCATCCATCAGCTCCAAGCTCATAGGACTTGGTGTCATTGAACTCATTTTTCTTTGTTTCTGTCAGTCACTGTGTAATCTGAACAAAACCAAAACAATGTTTGCAATGGGATTTCAGCTTCCCACTTCATAAACTGAGACATGCTGTGTGTGTGTGTGTGTGTGTGTGTGTGTGTGTGTGCACATAGCCCTCTCTGATCCTATCTTAATTTGGATGTTTATACAAGGAACAAAGGGACAATGTCATGAATTTTGTTGTGTGGCAAGACCTTTGCCCCATACATACATGATATGTATGATACCTCCATAAAGTGAACAACTTCATGCACATGGTATTTGTGTAGGGGTTATTTGTGGATGCAAGGGTCAAGCATGATGATGGTGCAGGGACTGCAAAAGATAGAGGCAGCAAAAACTGTTAGTCATTTTGAAACCACCCCCATGATGGATGTGGCCTTAGGAAGAACAGTATCAAGTTTTTGAGGGGTGACTCTTTCATTGTATGGGCATCCTGTTCAGCTGATCCTGACAAGAGAGTACATTCAATTTCAGTGATAGATCCAGGATTTCCAGTTTGGGGGGAGGGGGGGGGGGATAAATGACCCATGCCCACGTCCTGCTCCAGCTGGGGTATGGGGGAGTGGCTGTAGCTCCTCCATAGGGTCTAGGGAAGAGCACATTACATTGTACTTTGACATCAACCCATATTTCAACAAGTCAAAGAGTGTATGGAAGCGCTTGTGCCTACAGTACATGTACACAGATACATAGAGGTGTAGCTCCTCCCATGGATGTGAGGCATTGCCACTTACACACACACACACACACACACACACACATACACACCCTCCCTCACAAGTAGTCATGTATATCTGCCAATCAAGTGAAGGTCAGTATTCATTTTAGACAGGACAATGGTTGTGTACACCTTGGACTGCCCTTGTGGGTTCTGTGGTAGCAGTCAGGCCCCAAGGCCAACATAAAAAAACAGTACCAAGGGAGTATAGAAGGCCAGCAGTACACTATATCAACGCTAATACTACACATCTGTATCTGTACTGACTTGTTGGAGTCATGAATGTGTGGGGCAGTATGCTCCACTAGCAGAGAGGAGAGTTGTAGGAGGAGAATGCACATGGGGTCCTGGGGAAGGTGCCAAGGTATGACCATATAAGGTCTAGGCATATTGAGTAGAGTACTCACCTAGGAGCCAAAGGACTTGTCAGGGTTAATGATCTTATTAATAAAGACACTGATGACAATGTCATCAGTGTCTGACTCAGGATCAGGGGGTCCCCCAGGAGGGCTGTCCTCCTCATGCTGAGAAGGTTGGAATCACAATGTACTGGAGGAGCAAGGGTAAGTGAGGAGGTGATGGTGAAGGGAGGTAAGAGGGAAGGAGGATAAATGGTATGTGTAATTTTGCCAGAGATGTTCCTGCTGGTGTACATGTACATGACTACAGGAGGACAGGAGAGAGGGAGTGAGGGAGGGATGGAGGGGGAGGGAGGGAGGGGGGAGGGAAGGAGGGGAGGAAGGAGGAGGAAGGGAGGGAGGAAGTGAGGAGGACCGTGAAGGGACAGTGAGGGAGGAAGGGAGGGAGGAAGTGAGGGAGGAAGTGAGGGAGGAAGTGATAGTGAGGAGTGAGGAGTGGGAGTAGATGAGACCGGAGAGAAGGACAAGGAAGGAGGAGAGATGGATAAGAGCAAAGAAGATGGAAACACAAATAAGTGATTGAAGTGTACACAATGTACTGGGCAGGCTGGCTGCAGCACTGATGACGCCCAACACCACGTTCCAACTGGAGTGCAGTGCCTGCGGGCGTGACTGGAGGACCTGTCCAACAGATAACGTACTGAGCCAGATTCATATACATGTACCATGCCACCTGTTATTTGCGCATGTTGCACACAGTAGCAGAGAAGACATACATGTACATGTACAAAGTTAAGGGGAGGAGGGCCAGTGGTGTTGCAGCTGATCACAGTAAGGGGCAGGACATCTGACAGAGCACCATTGCAATACAAACTGAGGAAGCCATTACTGTGAGTTGGCAAGTCCCAAGACACAATGATGTAGGTGGAGCCCACATTCTGCACCGACACAGCATCAAATCCATCCGGTGCTGGGGGAAGGAGGGGGAAGAGGATGACTTCACATAACGAGATTGTACACAATCACATCACACATGTATCATAGATTGTATATAGTCAGTGACACACACATACACACGCACACACAATCACACACACACATACACACACATACACACACACGCACACATACACACACATACGCACACATGCACACACACACATGCACACACACACACATGCCCAACATGCCTGCTTCTCCTGTTGTGATATTCACGCATACGATGTAACTGACTACCACGCCGCTGGACACAGCTATGGACATGTACATGTAGCCCACTTGGGAGGGGGGGGGGGGGGGGGGGGTACGCTACTAAATTCACATAGTATACTCACCAAAACACCTGCGTCTCAGAAGACGAAAGCATGAAGGGCATACGTAGTTCGATCCCTGCATGCATCATTGTGCCTAATTGATGCGCTCCACTTCTCCATGCATAGCAGATAAGTTAATTTTAATTTATATCGGTACAATTATAATTGTAATTCAAATTGTCTTGATAGTTACGTCACAGCTATTAAAGTTTATAACCCGTAGACATAATTTTAATAATTGTAACTTTATTCTAAGATGACGCAAAGTATTACGTAATGACTACTTCAAATTATGCGCGGTAGAAATTTAATTGTTGTCTTGATTTTAGTTCACGAATGGTTCATGGTATAATCTTATAAAGCACAGGTCCGATTTATCGTAAATTATAACCATGTTTGAAATTCAATTTGAAAAACAAAAGCAAGATGACCGCCTATGTATGGGCCATTTCTCCATATGAGGTGCTGATCGATCTTTCGTAGTGGTCCTCTTTGAGGCATGAAGTAAAGGACTCGATAGATACGCAACCCCAAATCATCTTGAACACGCATTACGTTGCCAGATTTCTTTCGCAAACGGAATCATCACTATCCGCAAACCCTGGCACGTCGAGTACTCTGATGGGACCGTGGGAGAGCACCTTGCATTTCTTAGTGCAAGACTCAAAGCCGTCTGAAGTCATGATGTAAGTCTCCCTGGAAGAACAGCATATATCTTTTATGTTCTCAGTGGCTTCCAACGCTGTAATGTATTCAGTTTCCTTCTTATCCTGAGCGCCTATCAAGATGTTGCATGCTGTACTCTTGCCCATTCCAGTCCTGCCGAATGTAACGAAGTCGACATCCATGGATAGCCCTGGCCGGAGGTCGCGAGCGCCAGAGTACTATAGCGATAAAGTCACGTGCACGGTGGTGCGCCACATGCTCTGCAACTGGAAGGGCAGCTGACTCAGAGGCGGTGGAACACCGTTAATTGGGAGGGGGGGGGGGGGGGGGGCGGTGGCGGAAAGTCATGTTATTCATCTATTTTCACCATACATGGAAGAGCTTGTATGGTGAAAATGGATCAATAATATGACTTCCCCCCCCCCCCCCTCCTGTGACAGTACGGGATAGACTCCCGTACACATATGAACTAAATGGCTATACGATGAATACAGTTCGGTTTTCTGATACGTAGTCGTGGGGCAATATAGCTATGATGGTTATATTGGAGGTTTATTAACGACATAGGAACTTCAACGCAATGTATACCACCTGCGCCTTCCACTTTGCTATTTGAAACACAGCAACAACGTTGACTTTATATATGGCATTCAAGTATAAGAAACACAGGGTCAGTATTAGAGATAATCATCTCCATTCTCAAGAGTATGGCTTCACCATTGTCATGATTATTAATGATTATGAAAGATCATTAATGGAGCACAAACACATTATCAATCTTCCAATAAATTGCAGTGTGTAATCTGTGATGGTTATTGTTCTTTCAGTTCCCATAGCGATGAACCAATGCTTCTAATAAATGCACCCCCAAGACACTCTGCGCCTAAATAGAAGGCTGCACACTGAAAGACAGAGCTATGTATCACTTTGCCAAACACACTGACCCATCCTCCCCTCTCCTTACCTGCCCTCCTCCCCTCTCCTTACCTGCCCTCCCCTCTCCTTACCTGCCCTCCCCTCTCCTTACCTGCCCTCCTCCCCTCTCCTTACCTGCCCTCCCCTCTCCTTACCTGCCCTCCCCTCTCCTTACCTGCCCTCCTCCCCTCTCCTTACCTATCCCTCTTCCCCTCTCCATACATGCCCTCCTCCCCTCTCCTTACCTGTCCCTCCTCCCCTCTCCTTACCTGCCCTCCTCCCCTCTCCTTACCTGTCCCTCCTCCCCTCTCCTTACCTGCCCTCCTCCCCTCTCCTTACCTGTCCCTCTTCCCCTCTCCATACATGCCCTCCTCCCCTCTCCTTACCTGTCCCTCCTCCCCTCTCCTTACTTGCCCTCCTCCCCTCTCCTTACCTGTCCCTCCTCCCCTCTCCATAAATGCCCTCCTCCCCTCTCCTTACCTGGCCTGGGGTTACTGCCCTCAGGGGGTCTCTACACTGTACTAGCAGATGTCTAAATGAAAGGGGGCATGGTCATTAAAGCTATGATACACACCCACTTACCCTGTCTGTTGCTGAGCAACATCACCACCTCACTGCAATAGCACCATTCACACATGATCAATGACATCATAGCCACACCCACCTAATGCTTGCTGATGTCTGTACCTCACTGTACAGGTGAGGGTATTCCCCCTGCTGATGACCTCAGGGGAAACCCCTCCGATCCAATGTGGCTTGAAGGAGTGGCAAAAGAGAGCGGGATGGGAGGTGCCCTCAGCCTGCACACACCCACACCTGAGGATGATCAGCTGGAGCCCTCCCTCCTCCCCTCCCCTCCCTCCCCCTCCCACATACCACAATCACTGTATTTCTGACGGGATCTTTGCCCACCACAAACCATGCCTCAGGATGCCCTCCTATCCTGGCCCTCTGGCCAATGGTAAAGAGATGGTGACCTGCATCATGTGATGTCATGTGACTCTCATGGGTGCCTTTGTGTTGCCCTAGCAACCTTCCTTCCAAATCTACAATAGTACCACCTGGTATGGAATGCAGATACTACCCACACACGAAAAATTATACATAATCATCATCACCACTAGGACAGTGTGTGTGTGTGTGTGTGTGTGTGTGTGTGTGTGTTGTGAGTGTATGTTGTGTTTGTGTGCTGTGTGTGTGCATGTTGTGTTTGTGTGTTTGTGTTCTGTTTTTGTGTGTGTTGTGTGTGTTTGTGTGGGTGTGATGGTCTCACCTGAGATATAAACTTTGGGAAAGATCTTTTTCCAACAAAACACAGTCCCATGCTCTGATGAATTAATTAACACATACATGGGTAATTTTCACCAAAAATTCAGATGCAGTCCAGGATTGTATATGTGGTAGTTAAGCACAGCCCTGTAGGGAAGGGTCTGGAGGGAAGGGTGTGGAGGGAGGGGTGTGGAGGGAGGGGTGTGGAGGGAGGGGTGTGGAGGGAGGGGTGTGGAGGGAGGTGTGGAGGGAGGGAGGGAGGGAGGAGAGAGGGATGTGGAGGGAGGGAGGGGTGTGGAGGGAGGGAGGGGTGTGGGGGTGTGAAGGGAGGGGTGGAGTGGAAGGTAGCTGTCTCCCAACTTGTATTCTTGCTAAGGTCAGGGAACCAGGCAATGTAAGGTCAGGGAACCAGGCAATGTAACGAGCTCTCAATACTAATTACGTACATGCACAGCTCCATCAATTTGGCCTCTGGCAGGCACGAGCCTTTTGCTTATAATACATGCTTTCATTGTACACCGTGTGCACATATATCAATCCTTCAATACATCGCAATGTGTAATCTGTGATGGTGATTGTTCTTCAGTTTCTATAGGGATGAATTGCGCATTGATAGAAATAGTATGCACTGAACCCTCCTCCCCTCCCTTTACAGTAGAAGAATCAGCCAAACCAGAACTGATGCATGCAGAGATCAAGTGTCATTGGACAATTCCATGGCTGGGAGCATGCAGTTTAACGGATTACACGTGGAAGACGCAAATTGCCATTGGTTATTGCGTCCTCGCCGTACAGCATATACTCCACGACATTGCCAGTGGTTATTGCGTCCTCGCCGTACAGCATATACTCCACGACATTGCCAGTGGTTATTGCGTCCTCGCCGTACAGCATATACTCCACGACATTGCCAGTGGTTATTGCGTCCTCGCCGTACAGCATATACTCCACGACATTGCCAGTGGTTATTGCGTATAGACGGCGTGATTGTTAACGTTACCAACAGGGTCTTTGCAAAAGTTATAATTAGCTTCATGGAACGTGTAGCGTAAACACTGCACACTCAGCGCACATACAGGGCATAACTAAGTATACTCAGCGTACAACCATGGTATGCACCCACACACAACCCTAAGTCCACTCAGCGTACAGCTACACACGTACGCTCTACCATGCAGCTACCTAATAATGATCATCTCTGGTTCAAAAGCGTTCACGTCGATCACAACTGCTGCAAAACAAAACCTCACAAGATCACAAATTCTCTCTCAAACATTCAGTCCACACCATGCGGTACAGTACGGACCGACTCTGATACCATGCATGCATGAAAATGATAAACATCATTATTACTTTAACAATTCCGCGTATAAACTACAACAGGGCAATTGAAACACCTGCAAAGCATCCAAATGTGCACATGTGTGGAGCTACACAATGTGCATACTCAGTTCCTTGTAACTTGATTGGAGTGTTTCACAGGATACGTCTCATAGGTATCAGTGTACTCTACATTGATCTTCATGCAGCCCGGTGTTCGTCCAGGTACTTCTTTGCAGTTGACACATATTTCGTCCGAATTGGTAAACCCTGGCCATGTTTCCTTTCCAGAAATCTTTTCATACAACGTAGCTAATTCTAATGTTGCCAGGTGCCCTAGCCCTCCAAGTATCTTTTGACGCAATGTGTATTTTGCAATGATCTTTGGGTGGCATACTGAGTCACTAAATGGAACAGCCTCCCTGCCATTGGTGACCTGAAATGGCTCATCGTTGACCTTTACAACTGACCAGCCACACTTAGTACACATGTTTGGTACAATGGTCAATGTAGCAGATGCCGTATCCATGGGAACGCGTGCATCTTTAATTCTTTTCAGCAGATCTTGTGTAGAAATGCCAAATGGCAAGTACATCAGTGGAGGGCATACTGGGGGCTTGGGAAAAGCCTCCTTTTTCTTCCAAACCATCTCAAGAGCCGCTGTAACTGCTTTCTTTGTGGTTTCCAGATCAGCATCATTGATCTCTCTATCCTGATCGCTGACATCTTTGGTTAGAACAATGATCATGCTCTCGAAAATCTGATTTCCAAAGTAAGAGTAAAACAGTTCCAGCTCGTCTTTCAGGTGCTGATCGATCTTTCGTAGTGGTCCTCTTTGAGGCATGAAGTAAAGGACTCGATAGATACGCAACCCCAAATCATCTTGAACACGCATTACGTTGCGTATCAGTGTCAGATTTCTTTCGCAAACGGAAGCTTTAGAATCATCACTATCCGCAAACCCTGGTACGTCGAGTACTCTGATGGGACCGTGGGAGAGCACCTTGAATTTCTTAGTGCAAGACTCAAAGCCGTCTGAAGTCATGAAGTAAGTCTCCCTGGAAGAACAGTATATATCTTTTATGTTCTCAGTGGCTTCCAACGCAGTAATGTATTCAGTTTCCTTCTTATCCTGAGCGCCTATCAAGATGTTGCATGTTGTACTCTTGCCCATTCCAGTCCTGCCGAATGTAACGAAGTCGACATCCATGGATAGCCCTGGCCGGAGGTCGCGAGCACCAGAGTACTATAGCGATAAAGTCACGTGCACGGTGGTGCGCCACATGCTCTGCAACTGGAAGGGGAACACCCCAGCTGACTCAGAGGCGGCGGAACACCGTTAATAGGGGGGGGGGGGGGGGGGGCGGGCGGCGGAAAGTCATGTTATTCATCTATTTTCACCATACATGGAAGAGCTTGTATGGTGAAAATGGATGAATAATATGACTTCCCCCCCTCCCCCCCATTAACCGCCCCTGTGACAGTTCGGGATAGACTCCCGTACACATATGAACTAAATGGCTATACGATGAATACAGTTCGGTTTTCTGATACATAGCCGTGGGGCAATATAGCTATGGTGGTTATATTGGAGGTTTATTAACGACATAGGAACTTCAACGCAATGTATACCACCTGCGCCTTCCACTTTGCAATTTGAAACACAGCAAGAACGTTGACTTTATATATGGCGTTCAACAGAGATAATCATCCCTAGTAAAGCATCACTCTCAAGAGTATGGCTTCGCGATTGAATTGTGTCATGATTATTAATGATTATGAAAGATCATTAATGGAGCACAAACACATTATCAATCTTCCAATAAATTGCAGTGTGTAATCTGTGATGGTTATTGTTCCTTCAGTTTCCATAGCGATGAACCAATGCTTCTAATAAATGCACCCTCAAGACACTCTGCGCCTAAATAGAAGGCTGCACACTGAAAGACAGAGCTATGTGTATCACTTTGCCAAACACACTGACCCCTCTCCTTACCTGCCCCTCCTCCCCTCTCCTTACCTGCCCTCCTCCCCTCTCCTTACCTGCCCTCCTCCCCTCTCCTTACCTGCCCTCCTCCCCTCTCCTTACCTGTCCCTCCTCCCCTCTCCGTACATGCCCTCCTCCCCTCTCCTTACCTGTCCCTCCTCCCCTCTCCTTACCTGTCCCTCCTCCCCTCTCCTTACCTGCCCTCCTCCCCTCTCCTTACCTGTCCCTCCTCCCCTCTCCATACATGCCCTCCTCCCCTCTCCTTACCTGTCCCTCCTCTCCTCTCCTTACCTGTCCCTCCTCCCCTCTCCTTACCTGCCCTCCTCCCCTCTCCTTATCTGTCCCTCCTCCCCTCTCCTTACCTGCCCTCCTCCCCTCACCTTACCTGCCCTCCTCCCCTCTCCTTACCTGTCCCTCCTCCCCTCTCCATACATGCCCTCCTCCCCTCTCCTTACCTGCCCTCCTCCCCTCTCCTTACCTGGCCTGGAGTTATTGCCCTCAGGGTGTCTCTACACTGTACTAGCAGATGTCTAAATGAAAGGGGGCATGGTCATTAAAGCTATGATACACACCCACTTACCCTGTCAGTTGCTGAGCAACATCACACCTCACTGCAATAGCACCATTCACATATGATCAATGACATCATAGCCACACCCACCTAATGCTTGCTGATGTCTGTACCTCACTGTACAGGTGAGGGTATTCCCCCTGCTGATGACCTCAGGGGAAACCCCTCCGATCCAATGTGGCTTGAAGGAGTGGCAAAAGAGAGCGGGATGGGAGGTGCCCTCAGCCTGCACACACCCACACCTGAGGATGATCAGCTGGAGCCCTCCCTCCTCCCCTCCCCTCCCTCCCCCTCCCACATACCACAATCACTGTATTTCTGACGGGATCTTTGCCCACCACAAACCATGCCTCAGGATGCCCTCCTATCCTGGCCCTCTGGCCAATGGTAAAGAGATGGTGACCTGCATCATGTGATGTCATGTGATGTCATGTGACTCACATGGGAGGGGTCACTTGCCTTGGTGTTGCCCTAGCAACCTTCCTTCCATATTAACAAAGCTACCACCTGGTATGGAATCCAGATACTACCCACACACGAAGAAGTATACATAATCATCATCACTAGGACAGTGTGTGTGTGTGTGTGTTGTGTCTGTGCGTGTTGTGTGTGTGTTTATGTGTGTGTGTTGTGTTTTTGTGTGTTGTGAGTGTGTATTGTGTGTGTGTGTTTGTGCGTGTTGTATGTGTGTTGTGTGTGTGTATGTGTATTTTGTCTGTGTTGTGTTGTGTGTGCTGTGTTGTGTGTGTTGTGTGTGTTTGTGTGGGTGTGATGGTCTCACCTGAGATATAAACTTTGGGAAAGATCTTTTTTTCCCATGCTCTGATGAATTAATTAACACATACATGGGTAATTTTCACCAAAAATTCAGATGCAGTCCATAGGGAAGAGTGGGAGTGTGGAGGGAGGGAGGGGTGGGAGGGAGGAGGGGGTGTGGAGGGAGGGGGGGGTGTGGAGGGAGGGAGGGGTATGGAGGGAGGGAGGGGTGTGGAGGGAGGGAGGGGGTGTGGAGGGAGGGAGGGGTGTGGAGGGAGGGAGGGGGTGTGGGGGGAGGGAGGGGGGTGTGGAGGGAGGGGGGGGTGTGGAGGGAGGGAGGGGGGGTGTGGAGGGAGAGGGGGTATGGAGGGAGGGAGGGGGTGTGGAGGGAGGGAGGGGGTGTGGAGGGAGGGAGGGGGGTGTGGAGGGAGGGGTGTGGTGGAAGGGGGTGGAGGGAGGGGTGTGGTGGAAGGGGTGTGGAGGGAGGGAGGGGTGTGGAGGGAGGGGGTGTGGAGGGAGGGGTGTGGAGGGAGGGGTGTGGAGGGGGAGGGAGGGGTGTGGAGGGAGGGGTGTGGAGGGAGGGGGTGTGGAGGGAGGGGTGTGGTGGAGGGAGGGGTGTGGAGGGAGGGAGGGGTGTGGAGGGAGGGAGGGAGGGAGTGTGGAGGGAGGGAGGGGTGTGGAGGGAGGGAGGGGTGTGGAGGGAGGGAGGGGTGTGGGGAGGAGGGGTGTGGAGGAGGGGTGTGGAGGAGGGGTGGAGTGGAAGGTAGCTGTCTCCCAACTTGTATTCTTGCTAAGGTCAGGGAACCAGGCAATGTAAGGTCAGGGAACCAGGCAATGTAACGAGCTCTCAATACTAATTACGTACATGCACAGCTCCATCAATTTGGCCTCTGGCAGGCACGAGCCTTTTGCTTATAATACATGCTTTCATTGTACACCGTGTGCACATACATGTATATCAATCCTCCAATACATCGCACTGTGTAATCTGTGATGGTGATTGTCTTTTAGTTTCCATATGAATACTTATGATAAATGCACACCTCAGACACTGCACACTGATAGACATAGTCCTCCTCCCCGTCGTCTGAAGTCTTGAAGTAAGTCTCCTATCTTTTATCTTCTCAGTGGCTTCCAACGCAGTAATGTATTCAGTTTCCTTCTTATCCTGAGCGCCTATCATGATGTTGCATGCTGTACTCTTGCCCATTCCAGTCCTGCCGAATGTAACGAAGTCGACATCCATGGATACCATGTTTTCTTGACCAACACATTGTATGTGGAGTGATGGTCTGGTCGGCGAACATCTGTGTATTCGTGGTGACTTGTTGCCATCCTTTGACAGTTTTCATTCTGATCGATGTGGATGCATAATCTCATAACACATACAGAACAAGTAGAGCACTCACCCAATCCATCACAGCCAAGTTCATACGCATTTCAAATGTCTTGGTGTGAATGAGAATTCTCTTTGGGAGGTAGGTGAGCAGCTGATGGTTAAATGACTCAATTCAGTAGGTGTCCCGACACTGGAAGAACACAAATATGTACATTCACATAATATGTTGTTCATGTTACATACCAGATGGCACGAATCAGCGTTTTTGTAGATGAGGGTATTTCGTAGTGCAGCCTCATATGCACTAATGGCTGCCGGCATAGTGAGAGGCTTCCTTTGTGGATGGCTGTTGACAGGGACTCTCAGAATAGCAACTTTGGTGATCACCCTGAATCACAGACAGGGATGCATATCACGTATGGAATGCACTAATGCACATAAAAGACACACAATCACACACATTCACATTACATACATAGACATACACACATGCACACCCACCCACTATGTAAATACAAACCTGAAAGTGCTTGCTGATGTTCATGATCATTGCACGTAGACGGTCAGGGTTGCCACCACAGTTCCTCATGCACCAATACAAGTGCACCTTGGTGCACCTTGCTGAATAGTCAGATATTTCATTTTTAATCAATATGTCCAGAAAGTACATACCCTTATCAGAAAGTTCAGTGAACCACGTCCTATCCCTGTACCGGCACAGATATGACGCAACTGCTTCGCCACATTCTTAGTGCCTGCAATAACTCCAATCAATTCACCACTGAAA
This sequence comes from Ephydatia muelleri, assembly GCA_013339895.1. NCBI lineage: Eukaryota > Metazoa > Porifera > Demospongiae > Spongillida > Spongillidae > Ephydatia > Ephydatia muelleri. Next base: position 34,672,384 of record JABACO010000001.1, on the reverse strand, counting down.
ACCAATAGATACCTTACCATGCCAAGGGTCGTAGGAATTGACCATCCCGAGTTGTCGTACATACAGCTTTATAGTAGCCTGAGTCATGGGCTACCTCTGTGATGTTTAACCCTTTGTTAGAAAGAAAATGTGAAATTGTAAAATGTTGGGACACAAGAGCAAACTTCGGGCAATAACTTGTGGCAAGACTATCTTATGCATGCCACCCCCCTGGTCTGAGCAACTCTGTGCTGCTGTCTGGAAAGAGTGGAAATTCCCAACAATCCTATGTGTACTGAAATGGACGATACGCTGATAAACATGGGCATTTAGAACTTATGTGCATACCTTCCAGCCAGACAAGGTACCGTTGAGTGGTATGCATTTGACGTAGAATCGTGACGTGCATCAGTTATAACCCACTACATAGTAAATATATTGATACACTTTTTTTTAATGTGGCACTCTAACCTCTCCACTTGTAGCATGGTGAGGGCTTTCCTTCACACGTTCAACAGCAGCTTTCATGGACTCTTCTGCTACATCTGCCACCACTTGCTGGTAAAGTTGGTTTAGATAAACTGAATGAACATGGATTAGAACAATGTAAAATAAAATAAATTGATCATCTCAGCACCCACCTGAACTGATGTATTTCTGCTTCACTACACCCATACCAGCAAATAAATAGAAATTCATGTACTGGCGAGGCAACATGCCAGCACAGGTGAAAGCATGGACCAGTCTGCAAAAAGAATCACGTTTACATTGATACTACTAAATCCAAATGGTACTCTTACTTCTGATTAGCAAGGTAATGACGAGACAGCACTCTGGAACTAGCCCAGACACGTGACTGCTTGCAGTGTGGGCAAACAAACTGGACCCTAGCTACATGTCCCTTCTAAGTGAGTAGTAAATGAGTTTTATACAGAGAATTGAACAGAATTACTTACGGTACTCATACCTTTATGAAAGAAGCTATAGTCCAAGATGGGTTGGAGAGACAGCCACACTGCTGGACAAGGCCCGAACAAAGACTCTTGAAGGTCTTACGCTCGACCACAAAGAGGTCTTGGTCACTGGCGTCTTCGTCTCCCGTATAGATCCCTTAGTAAGTTAGTAAACCAAATTTTGTATAACCGAACGTACATGTATATATCCATCCAACTAACCTGCTGAATCCAACATCATTTCATTCCTAGAGAAGAATGTTCTGCTACTTGAGGCCTGGACATTCTCGGGTTGTGTCAATACACGGTCCAGCAAAATATTCAACACGCTGATAGTAGCGTTCCGCTTGCAACCGGGTGCAAGTAGTTGCTTCGCTGCCTCAAATTTACTCAGAAAAGTTTCCTTTTCCTCTCAAGAGGAAAAGGACCCTTGCAGATGCAGTCTAAACCTAGAGCACGTATCTTCTGGTGAAGAGGTCGCCATTATACGAACATGTGATCCAGTTTGTTAACTTAGTGTTATTAACTTCAGAAATGGTATTGTTGCATGAAATGGCATTCAAAACATGCATGCGTGCTTGAACTTGTACGCTGTAACTGTTGTTGCCAAGCCTCTAGTAGCTCTATGTATATGAAGCCACCATTTTTAATCTAAAACAGCCGCACGGCCGGTTGAAATTTTTGGATCCAAGCTCCTTTTATACGGCAACTCCTGCTTTAAAGGATCCATGGATGTCTCTGGCCGGAGGTCGCGCGAGCGCAGAGTACGATTGTATGCGGCTGGAAACTGGGTGTATAATTAGACAATTTACGGTATAATTCTGAAGTGACGCCTCATTATAGCCACCCAATGACTCACCAGAAACTGCAAATCAAAATATGAAATCAAATTCACGCACTGTACTTAAGTTTCTAGCATGCCCACTCTATACGCATAGTCTACATGACACGTAAACAATACGCGCAAGCCGTTTTTGTAAGGTTGCGCGGCACGTATTTTGGAGGGGCCATTACAAAGACGACGTTAACTTCTGGAACAAAATTGGAAGGTAAGCTTACTACGGTAGTGATCAGGAGGCATGTGGCAATACGTATTTACGAACCTAAAGTGGTGACGCATTTTCCACGAACAAGCGGAGCGTATTTCATGAATAATCAATACAAGTTGTGGTTTCATTCGTACATGTATATGTACCTGGTACATGATGTGATGTAATTTGGGATGTAATACTGTTAATATGTATTCATATAAATGTTTTCTGTGGTATAGGACACACATAAAGTGTATCTTCATCATTCATGCTGTTGAATGCTGCCACAAATTGGGATTGTATCCTTTGCACAGGAAGAAAACTTGCTGGCCCAAACGGTTCGAACAAGTTTGCACACCAGGTTTCCATTCTGGTAGTAACTACATTCTGCTGCAAAGAATGATGTTGATACCATTGCACAAAAGCAAATACATGTGGTACTACATTCTGTCCTATGGTCAAGCAATGTTTGATGCAATATAGAACACGTCCAGGCCGAAGGTCAACGGTGTTGATGTCTACTTTTCCGTCTCTACCGCACCATGCTGCCAATATGATAGATGATCTTTTGGATTGGCTTTGTTGTGAACCGTACACATTGTTACCGAACTTCATTTTAGAATGTTTCTTGGCATAAAATGATATTTGCTGATAGTTTGCTGCTTGATTGTATAAAACTTTGTATGATTCGATTAAGTAGGCAATGGAAGATTCATCAAGAAAAATTTCATTACTAACGCCTACAAGGTCAAATGGTTCAAGACAATGCCAAATCATTCTATTTACCTCGCATGTAGGCAACCTTGATATAAATGCTTCCGATCCATTCTACACAGACGCGAAGATTTTTATACGTTACATCTAAACACGTCAGAAAATTCAGACCAATCAATTTCATTCCATACTTCACATTAACGGATACATAAAAAATACACAAGGCGGTAAAATCAGACCAATCATTTTTCTCTTCTGCATGCGCAAAAAAGCGCGCGTCACATAATGCAGCTGTTGACAGCAGCTCATTCACTATCTGTTGCATTCATTTTTCAATGAGTCAGTCAGTGTGTTCACGGCATCAGCTCGTACTCCCGTTCGATCACTCGGAACGGGTGATGACGGCGAGCGTAGGGCTTCGTCACCTTTTCTGTCGTCGTCAAGATCTTTGTTGCGGCCTGCAGGTAAAAAAAAAAAACATTCAAATTCATTTCATGCATATGAGAACCATTTGTTTTAGATTCCTGACTTGAGGCGATTAAATCGCTCCAAGAACAAGTGGCGGACTTACAGGCCAAGTCTACGCAACCAGCTGTCTCTTCCATCCAACAATGCGCAGTTTGTAAGAAAGCACCAAAAGAACTGTTGGTAAAGCATATTGCACTATAGAAATTGAACCATTCATCACGCATGTAATTTCATAACGTGCTTTCTATATAGACATCTATTCACAGTGTTGTGAGGCATCTTCGAGAAAGACTGGATGCACCTTGCAATGGGACACAAGTTCAGGGTAAGCAATTTGCATTTGAAAATTCACGCAAAATTATGTATTTACATAACCTTGCATGTATTGCACAGTTTTTCTTCGCCTGAAAATATGCGGGTGACATCGGAGATCACAACAGCCTGTGTCAACGAGAAGTATCCTGCTCCCGTTGTCCAAAGTAAGTCGCTATCCATGCAAGAGAGTATACGTTTATATATTCAAACAATGTTTTATAGAAGCCACCAAGAAATACTTCCACAACTCTGAAGCGGCGCTCGCGTCTGCAAACAAACAACAAACTTCCAGACGCGAGAAAAAAACAACGAAGACTTCAGCGAAAGCACCACGTACGTTTATGACTATGCAGAATTTATCGCGATGCGTATTTTATCATTAATCAATAATCATTTGGCATGCAGAAACTTCAGAATCGTAAAGTCGCTTTGTCGGGTTCAACTATACTTTAACGCAGGAGCAGAAAGAAAAGTTTTCTGCTATTCTTCAAATTGAGTACATGTCTTCTGAAGAAAGCGCCGAGGAATCGAGTGAGGATGAGCACATGGGGGAACGATTAAAGGTGCTCCTCATCCACACTCTCCCGTGGAGAAATCAAAGCGTGAACGAAATGTTCCAATCCCTCGATCGCAAAACAGCAAGAAAAAGAACACCAAGAGCAGCTGAAATGTGCCGCAAACGGGTGCCGTGGGGAGCTGAACCATCCTCGCCGTACGGAACTACAGCGAAACCTCCACCATCCTGCCCTGCATGGGCAAAAGTGTCTGACTGTTAATTTTAGTTATCGTGACCGTTGTACATGTAATGTATGCATATGTATTGATATTAATAATTTTTTTACTGAACAAAGTTATTATTAAACTATAGGCCTGGTGTAAAATAGACGTCATAATGTTGTGTATTTATAGAACACCTTTGTATACCTTGTGTAAAGCTATTGCAAATGTTACATTTAACATCATCTTTGCGATGCGCAAACATGAGTAAAACCAGCCTTTACCATATTTACACCGTCATGTAAACATCAGGTTTGCGTCGTCGTAAATACAAGTAAATATACGTAAACGTGACCTTTACATCATGTTTACGTAGTGTTTACTACATGCGCAAACACATTTTTTTACGCAGTGAACTATACGCCACGATATAGTCCGACCTGGTTGTCAGGGTAGCGTTCCGATATGAATAACTTTCAATAATGCGTGAGAGCCACTTCGAACACTAATTAACTTGCATTCTCCCATCTATAGTACAGTGTTGCACTACGTTCAAGCAGAAAAAGTTCCTGAGTGTGTGTATAAGCAGTGAGTGAAGGGACCACGCAGTCACACCCAACCACAGCGTGAAAGAATGGTGAAAGTTGTAATCATGGAATTTGCTAAAACGGGTACAAAAAGACTGGATTCCTACGATGCAGAGTCATTAAAGTCGCATCAACCACATTCCAAAGCCGTTATATTGCAGTGTACAGTCACCATGCAAGTGCGTGACGTGAGTTTCAAAATTTCTAGCACTTTTCAATTGAATGAAACAGTAGTGATGCATGTGCAAGAAAAACCATTCCGTAACAATTGCAAGATTCATTCAAAATCATGCAAGATTGATGCTTCATTCAAGGTTCATGGCAAGCGTCATGCATTAATCCTTCAAGAAAAAGGTTCCAACAAATTCTCCAGACCATGCATAAATATATGTTCGTATTCCTTTGGGTAGTTAGCCCTCGTGGTGTCGGACAAATGTTGGTATGCCATTTGTGCTCACCCAGTCAAAGCGCACCTTGAGCCACAAGGCCGTCATTGCAACGTCCCAATCGGTTACCTCTGCATGCAATGTTCTCAACGTGGTAGATCTAATGCGACCAGTATCCCTCCTCAGAGGAGTATCGAGTAGCGTGAAAGAATGTGGTGCCATTTACAGCTATCCTGCTGACTACGCCACTTGTAACAACCACGAACACACAAAAGAGATTATATCTTCACAACGCAATGCATAACGTTACATATACAGATGCATGCATAGCGTAATCTTCTGTTGCCAGGTTCACCTTAAGCTCTAGCATAGTCCCCTAACAGTCTGGATGTTCGTGTGAGGCCCGTGTTGCATTTGGAGTACTGTACTTAATCCCCATTGGAGCTCCAAGGATATCCAAGTAAGGTAGACGAGTACAGGTTGTGACTTTAAAGTATTGCAAAAGCAGGTCGTTGAGGGACCGGAGCTTCAGTGCTTCCTTGTAAACCCAATAGTGGCATGAGTCGGGAAGGTACCTTTTCTTACATTCCACAAAAACAGGATTTGCTTTTACCCATACAGTATGTATAAGGTTATATGTACTGTAAATTTGACATGTACAGTGCACATGTAGTGCATAATCTAAAATGCAAGTCCTACAAATACAATCACATGCACACATCAACCGCACTGATGCACAGTAATACAATATCACATATGCGTAATCACATCATCATGCAGCAAACTAATTCAGTTTCCACCTAATTAGCAATTCCATATGCAGAGTTGGTCTCCACCTTAATTGATGTGATGTTCTTGTGATCAGTCATCTCATACACAGATGGTTCCAGTGCCGTAGGATGATAAAGAGTAACTTTAGACCTCGTTTTCACCATACGCACAATGCACGTGGCCGCCAACACTCCCAGAGACAGCACGAACAACGAGATGGAAATACTTATTCCGATAATAGTATACATGTCATTGGAGGTCACGTGTGCTGCAGAATGAAAGTAAACCTCATTTCAGCTGTCATTTCAATGAACATATTTATGCACCACATTTTTCACGCAGGATGTGTTTACAATGCCAATCGCCATCATGCGTGTAATGAGTGCGTATGAGCGTTATAGAAGTGGCTGTTGTGATTGCTTGATTTAGTGCCAAATCGGTTCTAACGTGGGAGTATATATGTATCTCTCTAAAAGACCACAGCCCTTTCCATATGTATAACAACTATACAGATCAGTGAAATAGGTTTTCTGTCCTTTTTTTAGGGGGACTAAATTAGTTAACATAGGACACATGTCTTTCATATTTTTTCAATGCATAATATTTAATCTATATTTTATCTATGACGTTACCGGTCCTTGTGTAAATTATCATACACTTACGTGTAATGGGAGGCGTTATAGGGTAGATTGGTGACACAAAAGTGAAGTACATCTTCACACCTCCAAGCACTGGACTAATACAACTTGCAGAGTTAGTATTGGTAGCTGCTGCCTTGCAGTAGTACATCTGACCACTGGTGAGGCCTTGTAGGGAGACAGTCACCTCTGTGCCTCTGGTAGTGGAGATGTTGTACACACTTGAGTTAGAGGGATCAGTACTGCAGCACACCACACAGTAGAAGGACTGGTTGTTCAGGAATGAGCAACCAATGGAGTTACTGTAGCTCAAAGCTGATATATTGTTAAAGACAGAATTGATAGGACCTGCAACAAATGAATCATGATGAATAATACATGCATGTTAACACACGTGAACTGAATGCAGCATATTTGAGCCATTTGTGTGTGAGAGAAGTTAATGATATGAATGCAGGTCACACCTTTAATCGTTCAGGCTAACAAGTTAGATATTTGTCATTTGCAAGCTATGATCAATAATGATTATAGCCATGGAGCTCATTTCATTGTTCTTAGATTTCAACATCGCCCTTATTTGTGTTAAGAAGTAAAAGAAACCAAAGAAAAATACATGGATCTGTACCCTGTAAATTTCTAACAGTAACTCAGAGTGGGGGAAAAAATAATTGTTACTGTGTATCATTATTGTGCACAAAAAGGATATAATGGAATGAACAAAATATATATGTGTGAAATAAAACAAAACAAAACTATGTGCGATGCACTGAAATATGTTTCATGTATCGCAACAATGAACTTTGAAGGAAAAAGTAAATAAATCCGACTATATGTCACATTTGTGTATGTATGCAATGGATGTTTCAACTTACCAAATGTTGTGCTATTTTGCGAGCCTAAGGTTCCATCTTGATTCATGGATGTCACAAAAATGCTGTAATTATCAGTCACATGTGTGACTTGGTGGACATAGAGACAAGGATAGATGGTACAGACAGTGCAACCTTGACCAACAGAGCCATCAGCACCGACAACTCTCACTGTATAGATGGTCACATTGCCTCCCTGTAATGGAGATATGTTGTGTAATGATTATGGTTACCAACTGATCTGACTGATTACCACTGGGATCCAAGATATCTCAAGTTGGCGAAGGGTGTTGTCAGGATTGAGAACAGATGCAGCTTGAATATTCGTCAAAGGGATGCTCACTACAATAAACAGATTAGCCACAACTTGAGAGGGTCATATTGTCTACTTAATAACTATGTATGATCTAGGCCATATTCCTCTACATCACACATAATTCAGTAGGAAGGTGAGCCATCACTCTGCATGGACTACATCAGTCATGTGTGTTAAACGGATTTAGTAGTGATTGCATCTTTCTCCCTGTTCCTTCCCATTTCAGAAGTAGCTAACTTTGTGCAGTAGTAGTAGCCATGAGTAGGGACACATGCAAATCATTCATGTAATTTGCTACAATGATCTTAGTACTCACATGTCATTAAACTTATTGAGCAGCTATATTGATTGCATAACAACTACTGACACACCTATCAGTGAAATAATTTTTTGATAGACTTAATATAGTAAGAAGGGGGAAATGGCTGGCCAAACAGAATTTGACTCCCATGCTTGTATGTGTACTTGACATATATGAACATGAACACCTACATGTGGTGGGAGGGTTGATGGAGGGAAGGCTTGCCACAAAGCTGAAGTACATCTTCACACCTCCAACCACTGGACCAGTACAACTTGCAGAGCTAATGTTGGTAGCTGCTGCCTTGCAGTAGTACATCTGACCACTGGTGAGACCTTGTAGAAAGACAGACACTTCTGTGCCTCTGGTAGTGGAGATGTTGTACACACTTGAGTCAGGAGGAACAGAGGGATCAGTATTGCAGCAGACCACACAGTAGAAAGACTGATTGTTCAGAAACGAACAACTAAAGGAGTTACTGTAGCTCAAAGATGATATATTTGTTAAGACAGAACTGGTAGGACCTGCAAGCAATGTATGGTAATAATAATAATAATAATCACGCTTTGACATGAGTACTGCTTGCAGCATATTTGTGCTCATTTACAGTCATACAAATTTGTTGCTATTTATCAACTTGAAAAAAATCAAATACTCTAAGTAAGTCTTGAGATCAAACACTACGTTGAACAAATAATAAGCTGCATCTAATGGGCAGTGCTGGAATTAAGGGGCAGTGCAGGGTAACACAGATGGACACAGAAGATTGATTAAAAACAACGTACCTTACAGCATTGATAATAGATGTGGACCTTTATTCACCATGCACAAGAATACTTGTATCCTCACAAATGTAGCAATAATTGAATGATGAATAATAAATGATTTAAATTATTTCCATCAATAAACGAATAGAGTATTTGATTTTTTTCAAGTTATATATTAGGGTATATGTACAGCTACCCAAAAGTAGGGTTGTCGGTGCTCCTCTATCCACTTAAAATATTTAAGGGGAATAAGTATTAAAATGATGATCATTTGGTCTTAAGGTCATCAGATGGCACCACAATATATTACCCACTAGTTATTAATCCATGTGTCGATGACATCATTGATAACATGCATATACATCACAGTCTTGATGTCTCGAGGTGTAATGACCAAATGATCATCATTTTAATACTTATTCCCCTACCGCCAGAACTTAAGGTTAGGGGTACAATAGCTGTAGGATCATTAAATCTTTTAAGTGGATAGAGGAGCACCGACAACCCTACTTTTGGGTAGCTGTACAATCCATAACAATAATGTTCAGTGCACACTAACACATCTAACTACATTAGAACAAAACACTGCATAGCATTTTCATACGTGAAGCCAGCACTCTAATCGTGCCTATAGAAATAGACATCTTGACTACATGAATAACCTCCTCATCTGGCCACTGCACTACATTGGTTTTTAATAAATTCCCTTAGAGTATTGTCCTATACAATAGTTCTGATTGCATTTTTTTATTCAGGCACTGCAGTTATTAATATAGTGTATGGTTAATGACATCACTTATACACAGTATGCTGTATTTGTATTTCATTTAATTTTAATTCAGACTGTGCTATTTAATTTAACTCACTGAATGTGATGATATTTTGTGAACCCAATATTCCATCTTGATTTATAGAGGTCACAAAAATGCTGTAATTCTTTGTCGCGTGTGTAACTTGGTGGACATAGAGACACGGAGAAATGGTACAGAGAGTGTAACCTTGACCAACAGAGCTGTCAGCACCAACAACTCTCACTGTATAGATGGTCACATTGCCACCCTGCAATGGAGATATGAAATGTTGTTGTAATGATTATGGCTACCAATTGATCAGACTGATTACCACTGGGATCCAAGATATCTCAAGTTGGCAAAGCATGTTGTCCGGATTGAGAACAGATACTGCTTGAATATTTGTCACAAGGATGGCCGCTACAATAAATAGATTAGCCAATTAATCGCAATCACACACAATCCTATAATTATGGGAGGGGAAGGAATAGTATACATGGACTACAGCAGTCATGAGTGTTAACACATTTAGCAGTTATTGAATCCTTCACCGTATTCCATCCCATTTCTGCAGTAAATAAGTATTACAGTATACATGAGGATAGACAACACATGTAACCCCCTATTGACATGCAATTTCACTACGATGATCTATGTATTGGCATGCCATAATATGTATTGAATTACTGTATTGATTGCATAAGAACTACATAAATATCCTTTGACAGACGTAATTATTATTGAAATGGCTGGCCAAATGGAATTCAACTATCATGTTTATGTCTTGGTACTCATATGAACTCCAACACCTACGTGTAGTGGGATTGGGGATGGAGGGAAGGTATGCCACAAAGTTGAAGTACATCTTTACACTTCCAACAACTTGACCAGCACAGTGTGCTGAGTTCTTGTTGGTAGCTGCTGCCTTGCAGAAGTACATCTGACCACTGGTGAGGCCTTGTAGAAATACAGTCACTTCTGTGCCTCTGGTAGTGGAAATGTTGTACACACTTGAGTCAGGAGGAACAGAGGGATCAGTACTGCAGCACACCATACAGTAGAAGGACTGGTTGTTCAGGAATGAACAATCAACAGAGCTACTGTAACTCAAAATTGATATATTCTTAAATACAGAATTGATGGGACCTGCAACAAATGAATCATAATAAATGATACATGCATATTCTTCACTTATGTACTGAATGCACCACATTTGACTACTTGTGTGAAAGAGAAGTTAATGATATGCATGCATATCACACGCATTATTGTTCTTCAGTCTAACAATGAATATGTTGTATGTTGAGTTATATGTAAGGTAAAGATAACAACATCGGTCCTGTGCTTTGTTGCTAAGTAAGAAGTGCCTTATTTGTATGCTCACCAGTGACCACAGGATACAGCTTCAGCTTCTATCATATAAGTTGTACACAATGGCATTCATTCAATATCTACATTAAATTACTGTTGTTGTTCCTCTGGGAGACGAAACTGTGGGGTATCAACTAAAAGAACAGTTCTGTTGCCTAAGTTGCACTGAAGTGGTAAGGATTTTGTGTGCAGATCATTACTTGTGCCTTTAGGAAGATGACAACTCCAGCCAGGCTATATCTGGTTTTCCAGACTGGTTACCACATCTGGATATTTTTGTTCATACTAAAATTTAACAGCCAGACATAGCTGGGCATCTCATGGCATCTACATGGCACAAAGAACTGCATGAACTGCAATCAACATAATTTGCATCAGATATTAATTGGATTTTTCTCTATCAAGGAAAGTAGAGGCTGCACCCTTAGCTTAAATATTGAGCCTGATAAACAATTGCGATCTTTCTACTTCGCGACCATGATTATTTATGCTTGGATTTGCATGCATGCACTGAATCATTATTCACTAATGTCATTATGCTTCAGTAATAATTAACAACTGCCTCAACCCATCTGTTTATGTATTTTGTACATGCAATGCAAGATTTTTTTTTTGTATCATCGCCCATATATTTAGTTCATACCAACATTATCATAAGTGTTCTATATTGTGGGTCCTCTACCAGGAGCATAATGTGGTTGAAAGTATGTTGGGTAGCTTCTGACCATGCTACAATTAGGGACCTAATACCTTTTGCTAAACATGTGACATATTAATAATGCAAGAGAAGTATATTTAACTATCATGCAATAGTAAAAATGAAATCAAAAAGAAAAGTAAACTAAACAAAACAAAGTCTGTATTACATCTGCGTATTTATGCTGTAATGGATTTTTCAACTCACCAATTGTTGTGCTATTTTGTGAGCCTAAGGTTCCATCTTGATTTACGGATGTCACAAATATGCTGTAATTCTTAGTCACGTCAGTGACTTGATGGACATAGAGACATGGGGAAGTGGTACAGACAGTGCAACCTTGACCAACAGAGCCATCAGCACCAACAACTCTCACTGTATAAATGGTCACATTGCCTCCCTATAAGGGTTAATAGAGAATGATATATGGAAAAGTGGTCACTACGTATGTCTGGTTACCACTGGAATCCAAGATATCTCAAGTTGGCAGAGGGTGTTGTCAGAATTGAGAACAGATGCAGCTTGAATATTCATCAAAGGGATGTTCCCTACAATAAACAGATTAGCCACAACTTAAGAGGGTCATATTGTCTACTTAATAACTATGCATGATTTACATTAATGTATAGCCATTACATTACATCACACATAATTCTTAAACATACAGTACTGACATGTCAGCACTATATTGAGTGCATAAGACTACACACCTATCAGTGAATTGGACTTCAACAGACTTAATTTAGTAAGAAGGGGGAAATGGGTGGCTGAATGGAATGACTTCTATGCTTGTGTATCTGCACTGTGATGATACTGTGGGAGATACATGTACATGAACATGCATGGAACACCTACGTGTAGTGGGAGGGTTGATGGAGGGAAAGCTTGCCACAAAGCTGAAGTACATCTTCACACCTCCGACCACTGGACCAGCACAACTTGCAGAGCTAATGTTGGTAGCTGCTGCCTTGCAGTAGTACATCTGACCACTGGTGAGGCCTTGTAGGGAGACATTCACCTCTGTGCCTCTGGTAGTGGAGAAGTTGTACACACTTGAGTCAGGAGGAACAGAGGGATCAGTACTGCAGCACACCACACAGTAGAAGGACTGATTGTTCAGAAACGAACAACCAATGGAGTTACTGTAGCTCAAAGATGATATATTTTTAAAGGCAGAACTGGTAGGACCTGCAAGCAATGTATGGTAATTATAATTATAATCACGCTTTGACATGAGTACTGCTTGCAGCATATTTGTGCTCATTTACAGTCATATAGTTTTGCTGCTATTTATCAACTTGACACAAATCAAAAAAATTGATTTGTTTATAGATGGAACAAATTTAAATTTATTAGTCCAATTCATCATTCAATAATTGCTACATTTGGAAACAGTCTAAAGCATACATTGTGCATGGTGAATTGATGCATCGATCTATAATCAATGCTGCAAGGTATGTCGCTGTACATAAATCTTCTGTGTTTCCTACCCCCAACTGTGTTACCCGGGCTACCCCCAGCTGTGTTATCCCTACCCCCGCTGTGTTACCCCTCACTGCCCCTAATTCCAGCACTGCCTATTTGGTCCATTTAAAGCAGCTTATTATTTGTTCAACCCCGTGTACGATGCACCACAATATATTACCCACTAGTTAATCCATGTGTCGATGACATCATTGATAACATGCATATACATCACAGTCTTGATGTCTCGAGGTGTAATGACCAAATGATCATCATTTTAATACTTTTTCCCCTACCGCCAGAATCATACCTATTTAGACATATACGGTGTAAACCAACTCATCTATATGACTTAATACAAAAATAATAATAAACTGGAACAAAACACTGCATACCTTTAATGTTAAAACTCATGCATGATCATATACGTTTTAGCATTTTGATACGTGAAGCCAGCACTTGAACTGTGCCAGTAAAAACAGTCACCTTGACTACATGATTAACCCCCTCATCTGGCTACTGCACTATACTGTAGTTTGACAAGGTCCCTTTGAGTATTGTGTTCTGGACAATTGTACTGATCGCTGTTTCAGTCCGGCACTGCAGTTATAACTCTTTCGAGGCCAAAGTCAATTTTTGTGGTACATACATGTATGGAGTACGTGATAAGCGTTTCTGCGTTGCAGGAAAACGTAGTTTGCAAACAATTTACGCTAATATGACGAGCAAACAACTGTGGTGTTAAGTACAAAGTGTTAACTGTTTAGATAAACAGAGTATAGCACTGCTCTATTGCCCGTGAGCGTAAACAGAAACATATTGAGCCTATGGTAGTATTATAAAATTTAACTCACTGAACGTGATGATATTTTGCGAACCCAATGCTCCATCTTGATTTATAGAGGTCACGGAAATGCTGTAATTGTTAGACACGTGTGTGACTTGGTGGACATAGAGACATGAGGAAGTGGTACAGACAGTGCAACCTTGACCAACAGAGCCGTCAGCACCAACAACTCTCACTGTATAGATGGTCACATTGCCTCCCTGTAATGGAGATATGAAATGTTGTTGCAATAATTGTGGCTATCAATTGATCTGACAGATTACCACTGGGATCCAAGATATCTCAAGTTGGCGAAGGGTGTAATCAGATTTGAGAATTGATACAGTTTGAATATTCATCAAAGGGATGGTCACTACAATAAGAGATGAACATCACTTTGAATGTAATATTGTGCACTTAGAAAGGGTCGCTCAAATAGCATCAAGTCTATGTCTTATATATTCATTGCATAAGGGCCGAAAATAAAGTAGAATAAAAAGGAGGCCTGGGGCTGATTTGAATCCCGCACTGTATCTTGTATTAATATATTATGGGAAGAGAATATATCTACAAATATCAAATCCTTGCCAACATGACAGCGTAAATGCAAGATGTGCCTTCCGGCGCTATTTTGCGATGTGATTCACATAGCCCTTGCAATGGAGTGTCGATCTCTAAAATATAATATCTACTAAAAGGTCATATAGACAAAAAGATTTATGATGACATGTAACATTATAGTTTTACTTACTATATATGTGTTCATATATGACCTTAGCTACAGTACAGGAAAAGCGCATGAAATGGTTTAACGTGCCGTTTATTGAATTGGGCATCTATACAGCCCACATGTAATGATCTTGTACAGCATGAAGATTCCGATAGAATAATTCAGGAATTGTTGTAGGGGTTCACAAACTACTGTAGTTGTGTGTGTGGGGGGGGGGGGGGGGGGAGGGGAGAAGGAATCTGAGTGTTTGAAAAAAAAATGAACAGTTGAAAATAGAAAGTCGATAGCGTTAACCATTCGGCGATTCAGTGAACGTTAGACAATTTTACAACTCTTACATGGAATCGTTTCCACACAATGTAATTTATTTCTGTTGTATTCTAGAAGTCTGGAATGTCTTGCTTCTTACGCACTGAGAATTGGAGTATCTGCCTTGAAGTTGTAAGGAGCTGAAATTTTAATTTGCCATGCATACATTTCAACGCAAGCATTACATTTCTATTGCACGTACAATGCATGCGCGAGGTCCTATTTAGCCTCGTCCCCAGGCCCTATTTTGATATTAAAGTTAGCGGGACCAAAAATATGTTTTGTCCTGCTAACTTTAATATCAAAATAGGGCCTGGGGACGAGGGTAGGTCCTTTTTAGCGGAAACGATCCCATACATAAACGAGGGGACATTAGGCTCGCACATTCGCACATCAGTAAGAATTCACCTGGAGATTGTACAAACTGTTAATTTTCGTAGCAAACATCGCCGCTTACTATCTAACGACATTCACTGTTTATACGAGCCTGATATACTACATCTGGACAGTACAAAGTTCTATGAACAGTGAAGTCGTTAGATGGCAAGCAGCTAAAATCGATAGGTTTGCTACGAAAACGAACAGTTTGTACAATTTCCAGGTGAATTTAGTTATTTTTGCTCATGTCCGAATGTGCTAAATTAATGTGCTGATGTGCGAGCCGCTACTGTATACGTGATCCTGCTGTGTGATCCACAAAGATCTTTTCCAAACAAATTTTCCTGTGCAGGCCAATTATATTAGGGGTGCAATCCCATCTTTGTAATTCGTACAAATTTATCTTTGCCATTTTTCTAAGTCAATGAAGCACACTTGTAGGATTCAGGGTGGCTGTTGGATAAGCTATATTCATTCAGAGCGGAAGTTTTTCATGGCAAGCAAATAAGGTGGTGCCTATTGACCGAGCGGCTAAATATTTATCATCACATTAAAATTTTGCACCCAATTGATCACACCTCATGCAGCATCACTATGGTGTGACCTGTGGTCTATGACATCAACCTTTGACCTCTATGAATATTGAAGCAGTGCATATCCAAATGGAGCACTGCGCAATACTAATGATACCCATCGAGAGTACTCAATACCCTTGAAGTTGCCATCCTCTGAAGCTTATTCACTCACCTTGTATGTACAGTGCAAAGGACTCAACCGCCACATTCTCATTGTTGAAACCTTCATCCGTGCAAATCCGCACCTCCAAGTTCTCAGAGATGGGAGTTGGGAACGTCTTACAGAACCACGGGAGGTCTGGTGGATTGCAGCACGTGCTCTCATTTCCTCCACACTGCTGTCGGTCCCATAGAACGTCCGAGTAGTAAAACTCTGTATAGCTCCAGGCTGGTCCTGGGCATCCTGACTCGCAGTAGTAATCAGAACCCACAAACAGAGGAGGGGGTTGCCCACCTCCTGTGCATGGACAGGTACTCGATGAACTATTCAGTTCCATCACGCCAGCGGCATACGTGTACACGTGATGCCTGTTTCCTGGCAGCCCGTAGGTGACTGTGACTCCATCAACGTAGTATGTTTCGATGCTCGTTGGATTAATACTTCGGAAAGCGTCGGGTGATCCTATCTGATAACCTTCGAACCTTCCGCATACTGTCTGGTAGCTGGCTCCAGAAGTGGTTATAGTTAATGAGTCGCAAGGTGCGGTGCTTTTCTTTCCGCACGATGACCTAGGTGATGTAACCTTTTGCCACGTATCGGGACATTGCTGCTTGGGATCGGTCATATCCAGATAGCCGACCATTTTCCACTCCCGGCCTGGCGTGTCTGGGAGAAATGGAGAAGTAGGATTGACAACTGCGCATGCCATTTTCAAAAGGCACATAAAGTAAATATAGAAGAAAAACGAAATCGCCATTATGGGAGAGAAATTTTTCATTAAAGGCTAGAGCACTGTGTCTGATTGCATGCAATTTGTTTAGGTTAAAGTAACGGCACCGGTATGGGACGTACTTGCATCAAGAAACATGGTATCGGGTTATTAAGCAATTATGAAATTATGAGACTTAAGCAACCGAGAGTCGCACATAGTACATTTACGATGTACAATGTACGCATTCTCTGATATGCGCTTTGTCACATCCACAACCAATTGGCCTAACTCTTAAAACCACGTTCTGAACAACTATTGCATCTATAAGTCATACTTTCGAGCATACACTTCACTTCCTCCTCTTCGATTTGGTGTCCAGCCTGTCTTTGTGGCTTTCTCTTTCTCAACATACATAAGTGTTAATATTGGTTCAGCATTTCAGAGATTGCTGGTGAGGGAGATGGCAGTAAAGGTTGAAAAGCTCAAGAGTGAAGAAGGGGCGCGCCTCTTAAGCATTATAAGCAGATTATCATACAATTAATGGACATGAATGGCTAACCTTCTGTGCTGGCAATTCATCATTCTAAAATGTCTTCAAAGGCAAATGAATCGCTTAATCGCGATCGAGTTAAGAAAGTACAGTAAAGGCCGCACTGTCATTTTCACTGACAGCTCTTTCGTGTGCGAGTTTCAGGAGGTCAGTGCATGTCATTGGGCGCCTTCCGTACCAATTCCAGTACAGTGACTGTAACGCTAATTAATCCCACGGGAGTGTCCTTCGACCTCCAATAAATAATGAAGATGTTTAGATGGAGAAGATGCTACGTCTCGGCCGGTAGTCCCATAGCAAAGAGCGAGACAACCGACGTCTTTTAAAATGCGCTATACATAAAGCACACGAAGTACAGTAATCACCTACGAACGTTATAAAAAAGCTAATTAATCCCACGGGACCAGCACATGTTCATTAACCTTCGACCTCCAATGAATAATGAAGATGTTGGTTGTCGAAAGTCAGGCCAGGCTCCGGCCTGTAACCTGTAAGGTCGACCTGCCAGGCCGGATAATTCAATTCAAAATACAATTACGTAACTAGCACCCATACATTTTGTCTATCAGGATAGAGGTCAAGGTTGCCATGTTATTAGGAAGCTACGTACGTGATCGTTCTTTACTTTTCTGTGTGGGCTAGATAACCACAGGAAAAAAAAATAAAACCGTTTGAAATAAATCAATGCAAACACTGTGGAAATTCGTTGTAATCACTTTTGTTTTTAGATTACATCAAAACTGTTCATTTACTATGCTTATAATTTTTACCATGTTGATATTCAGTACTACGAATTTCTACGCGGATTGTATTCGCTGCACCATAAGGTAATTTAACCATAAATTCTATCATGATCAAAACGCCACGCCCAACGAATCATTTTACGGTGTTGTCATAGTTACGCTTCTTCCCGCCACACCCACCTTAAATATCTCTTCACAGAACAGAATGAAAAAATAAACCATGGTGCATGTAAGGTCAAAGGACAATGTCCTCAAAGGTTACTGCAGCTCCTCTAGGTACTTCCATTGTGTCTCCTATAAACCCAGACCTCTGGGTTTATAACAGCTCAGGGGTGTGTACCTAAATTAATTCATAACCTGGGGCAAAGGACAGTGTGTCTAGTCTTTTACAGTTTGTGGGAACATCTTTTCAGAGGAGGATTTTAGGCATCTAGTGTGTTTGCAGGACAAAATGCAGTGTAATGTGTTTGACGCGTAATTAAATTATTGTAGGTACATGCAAAAAAACAACAACATTCGTTACAAGCTCAAATTCCTTATAATCTCAGGGAATAAACAGAGCCTATATGGAGGGCAGAGACTGAGTGTATGCAGGTGGGCTAGGTTTACAGGTATGCAGGTGGGCTGCAAGCTTGAAGTGGGTACATGATGTAAACAGGCACGGCACCAAGACATGAAGAAGGCTTATACTACCAAGGCAAGCTACATAAAGTTTGGTGCCAAGGTACTGTAACAAGGTTTGGTGCCAAGGTACTGTAACAAGGTTTGGTGCCAAGGAACTGTAACAAAGCAGTGTACCAACACAAGCTACACGCTCTATGCACTAAGACAGGATACATGTTATAAACAGGCAGGGTAACAAGACAAAGCTACACACTGTAACAAGGCAGGTTACCAAGACTTGTTACATGATTTATACATGTAAGTACCAAGACCAGCTACTCAAGTGCTGCAAGAAGGCAAACTATGAAGGCAAGCTGCATACTGTATACAAGGTGGGTGTCACATGATAAGGCACCTAGACGAATAACAAGGCAGTGTACCAAAACTAAAAGTACTAAGAAAGGCTACATACTGTAACAAGGCAGGGTAACAAGACAACTTAGTTACATAATTTATGTACCATGACAAGCTATGCACTGTGCCTGAGCATGAGAAGGCACACTATCCAGACAAACTTCTTGCATACTGTAACATTGTTGGTAACAAGATGCTAGTGTACCATAACAAGCTACATGCTTAATGTACCAAGGCAGGCTACACACAGTGAAAAGGCAGTATGTACCAAGACAGGCTACACACAGTGAAAAGGCAGTAATTACCAAGACTGGCTACACACAGTGAAAAGGCAGTATGTACCAAGACAGGCTACACACAGTGAAAAGGCAGTAATTACCAAGACTGGCTACACACAGTGAAAAGGCAGTATGTACCAATGCAGGCTACGCACAGTGAAAAGGCAGTAGTCTCGTACCCAGACCCACAATGACGAAAGGCAGTATGTACCAATGAAGCTAAATGACAGTTTTTTTTTTCTCGAGATTGTGATTATTAAATTTGTTGGAAGGACTTCTAAACCTTAAAGTGGTTTTTCTGCGTGTGTGTGTGTGTGTGTGTGTTGTGTGTGCGTGTGTGTGTTGTGTGTGTGCAGTGGCTGCGGAAGGGGGGGGCTGGGGGTAGCGAGCACCCCCAATATTGGCAACGAGGGGAGGGGGCTCAGCCCCTCCTATCGTAGTGCATTTAATTAATCGAGGCAGTCGCGCCACGCCGGCAGCGGATCAATTATAGCATAGCCAAAAATATATTCATATCCAGAACAGTAGCTAGCTCATTGACACTTTTGGTGCTATATCAGGCAGCTGTTGCATACATGTAGTCATTTGTCACGTGCTTGAATAATTTTGAATATCTTTGTGTTTAGAGCCACCCTCCCAATCATAAATGTCTTCCGCCGCCACTGGTGTGTATTAGTCTCGTACCCAGACCCACCATGACGTAAGTGTTTATCGCTTACACTATGCCACCTGTCGTAGTGTAAGCGATAAACACTTACGTCATGGTGGGTCTGGGTACGAGACTAGGTGTGTATATGTGTGTGTGTGTGTGTGTGTGTGTGTGTGTGTGTGTGTGTGTGTGTGTGTGTGTGTGTGTGTGTGTGTGTGTGTGTGTGTGTGTGTGTGTGTGTGTGTGTGTGTGTGTGTGTGTGTGTGTTACTGTCGTACATGTAGGTACCAGCTACAGCTGTACGGCACTTTAACTCACGTATGATAGTATAAATCGGACCGATGTCGTTTTTTAAACATTCGTGTGTCTCGTCCATGCTACAATTGATGCGCACCATACATGAATTCAACTGGCCGTAAGATCGTAACGGCAAACCGCAAGATTCGATTTTGCAGAAATCGAGATACTTAGCGCGTACACCGAGGAAAGGCAACCGCATCGTGGACTAAACACCACCGTCGCACAAAGAGAGCAGAGGCGTAGGAACCGGGGGGGCAGAGGGGGCCTTGGCCCCCCCCAATCTTATAGTTGGGGGGGCCGACGTATACTTCGTACCCCCCAATGTTACCCTTTAGTTTAGTTTAACTTACCGGTACTTAGTATCCGTAACCGCACGTCACAATACTACGTCTACGTCTACTTCATTACGCGCGCTCTGTAATACTGTAACGGTTAGCAAAACCGTGTAGTAAAACCGCCCCGCCCCCCCCCCCCCCCCCCCCCCCCCCCCCCCCCCCCCATAACAAAATCCTGGATCCGGGGCTGTTAAGCACCCCCCTCTACGTGCATGATTGGCAATATAAATTGTAGCTAATAATTTTACAAAGTCGGCCCCCCCAATCTTAAATACGTTCCTACGCCTCTGGAGAGGTGGGGCAGTTTCGTTGCATACGACTCGAGGGTGGAGCTACGTGGCCAAGTTAGGTGGAGGTGTGGCATCCAGATGACATCATGATGGACGGGTATAAATAATTGTGCGCAATGCGCATGCGTACACGAGATACAGAAGCGTACGCTGAGTTCTAGTGATGAGCAAATTATGATCACATCACATTGGATCTTCCTGTTAGATTGCCTTCTATGTGCTCCCATATATACTGGGGAGGAGGAAAGGCCTCTGCCTCACACACCAATGTGACATTGCCATTCACCACAGCTAGCACGTCACTGGGTTGAGTGATGATGGTTGGAGTCACATGCACTGTAGCAATAAAATATAATATTTAGTCAAGAATACATGGAAGTATTGTCAGTGGAGAAGCATCTGCCCACAACCAAAAAGTAGTTCTCACCCTCAGTGATAAAGAGCGACAATGTTTGTTGGCTAATGCAAGCATCTCATCATCCATTGAGATTGGTCCAGCTCAGATATTGGCAATAAAGGCTGGTCTTGCTATAAATTGAGACTTCTAAGACGATATGATATCATAAATGCATGCAGCACTCACTGATTTGTCCGGTAGTTGAAATCAATAGGGATTCATCTGGCTGGGGAGGAAAGGATGTGTCATTTCTCTCCAGCCACATTATGAAGGAGAGGTTGCCTCCTTTACATTTCCACTTCCTTTGCATGGAGATGAAATCAAAGGAGGCTCCTTTAGTATACATTCCCCATCTAGTAGATAAGGTTGCCCACGTCTTAAAGGTAAGGTGAAATACAAATGCTCTTACTTTTAATATCATGGTTGCAGTGCCAGCAGGCTTACCTGGCATGAAGGGTTTATACCTGCCAGTGAGGGTGGATTCATTTAAAATGCATCTCCAGGAGGATCATGCAGTACAGTGGGCAAATGCCTAGCAAACTTGCTTAAGTCTTTTGGGAGACCAGGGGGCTGAATCGATTCATGCCAAGTTTAATAGACTTGGCTTGGTAATTGCTCCAATCTGTGAAAGAGTGGAGAACCTGCTGTGCATTGTTAATAAACATATGTATTAAGCATTGAATCACAACTGGTAGCTGCCATCCCCCTTCCAGCTAGCTAGTGTGTATGTGTTTGTGTGTGCACGTGTGTGTGCACATGTGTGTGTGTGCGTGCATATGTGTGCGTGTGCGTGTGTGAGTGTGTGTGTGTGTGTACGTGTGTGTGTACCATCATCATTAGTGAGTGTTATATTTTACTGTGTGTGTATATGTACTTAATGTGAGCTGAAAACTTTGAGAAATAAGAGGCTAAAGTCATGTAAGTGGAACAAAAGCTGAGCATCATGAACACAGAGTTTAGCAAGCCAGATAGGAAAGTTTTATTTCACACCTTTCAGAGAAGAGTGATGTGAGTGTGTAGGAAGTTAAAGCCTTAAACGTCTCATGTTGCATACATTATCTACAGAAAACCAGTCATAATGGAGCTCAGTGAAGTTGTCAATACATGCAACGATACAGATAGACACACTATGAGTACAAAAGCCCAGTCCCAATAGGGTATAGAAATCGAATACAATTAGTGACCCCTCAAACATGCATAAGGAAGGTAATGAATGGCGCGAATTTAAGCGGGAAATGTTTAACTTTGCACAACTGTATCATTGTATAATGGATAGAGTAAAAAGTAACAAATGGTACAATTCAATAGCGATCGACAGGACCCTACTACCTACATTCCAAATTGTGAAGCGATATCCTGCTACCTGAAGATGTGGTTTTGAACCCCACGAAATATCAGACCTCATACCATCGGCATGGAGATACCGCAAGATACCAAATGATATTGTCCCATAGAGAAACGGTGTGGTATGAAGTTATGAAAACAAGACACTGGTAGCATTAATGATACTGAAGTTATAGCGATTCAAGCAAAGCGCAATTTGTCCCATATTGTAATACACAATCAATATATGGCATAGTGCTTTTTAAAGATTTTTAGGCAGTAAACTGGCAATTTCAAACTCAGACCTAACAGAATATAGGAATTGTATGATACCCATAAAAAATATTCCATATGCATTTTGCAAAGAACAGATTACACATTCATGATAGTTTAATTTCTACAATCAATGATTCAGCTCTTCAATAAAATCATTCGTAGATGACCTAACAGAGAAGTAATGTATAATCTTAAGTGACCAACAGCATGCTTATTAGTGTCAAGTTTACCATCTTTTACATAGCTATCACCTATTGCATTCACCAGTGAAATCTACACAGCTACAACTTAAGGAAATCGTAGGTGTCTCTGTGGACATGTAAGACTTCAATAATAAACGCATTTTAACTTTGCAATTATGGTAAAGCGCGTAACAACTAACGCATGTACAGTATTCCACACCATATACATGTACATGTATAAACAACATAGCAAGCAACAATGAGGTATGTATAATAGTAGCACTTTGAGTAATGAAAATGCATAACTAACAATCGTTTCAACAATAACTTGACTCAAAATAATAATAGGTATTCAGCTAGATCGAAAACTCATGCATGCACTTAATGTTCTTGAGGCGCTTGTATTGTGGTTCAGTATCCTCTAAGGCTTGAAACCGGTTGTACAGGAGCTCCGGTTAATCGACGGTTAACCGATTGCGATAATAAAATAACCGCCTCAACTGGTTCTATTTCATCTAAATAACCGCTTCAACCGATTGTTAAAATATTAAGCAACCACAACCGATCGACCGGTTGATATTTTATTGAAGAGTTAGAGTGGCGTCACGTCCGTCTTATATCTACCAATAATGCTGGGCGCGAGAAAACAATAAGCGGACGAATTAAAGCGAACACTGGAGAGATTCATCTCTTCGTTGTATGCATGGTGATACTTATACAATAACTTTATTATATTTGGAACAGTGTCCAGCAAAATCACACCTATGATACTATCAAATTTTACAGGAGAAGCAAAAGAAAAGTAACGCTCGAATTGAAATGTATGGCTAATTAGAAATTCGGTACCCTATAACTTTATGATGGATAGCCCATGCGTAAGGACAAACTCTTTGGAGTTCACGGAAAATATGAAAACTTGAAAAACTATCCAGAATGGTGACCTTGCTGGACACTAGCAACAAGGCGACATTCTTAGGGGTACGACGCGGACCATCTTTCTTGCCATGTGGCAAAGCCCGAGGTTGTGCTGGTTTTGGTCCCATCGATTATGCATAAATAATTGTTAAACCGGCAATAACCGGTTGTTTTAAAACGAACAACCTCAACCGACCGGTTATTTTTTTAAACCGACCGGTGTCATGGGATAATCGGCACCCCCAATAATTGGCACCCCCGTTCCAAATATCCTAGCTAGGATTCTTGGCACCCCCATTCCAAATTTCCTACGGGATTTTTGGCATCCTTTAGGATTTTCGGTACCCTCGTGTTTGAGGCGACAAAAGTTGATCATTAGTGTGATTGTAGCGAGACGATGGAAAAGAGGGCAGAAGACGAAAAGGATGTATACGATATAACTCTAAACTACATCGCACGTGGAAGCTACCCTCAGGCAGGATGCAACTAAACAACATAAGTGTGCCATTCGCAAAAGAGCAAAGCAGTATCGAGTGCAAGATGGGCAGCTGTATAGAGTAATCTGTTCAGATTCAATTAATGGGGATGCGCTTTCTCTTTATATAAAAGACGCAAAGACAAGGAAGCAGATAATCAATGGTTGCTATATCGGGCTAGCGGGAAACCATGAAGGTCGCGACAGAACGCTTGCAAAGATTGCGCAAAAGTATTTCTGGCCAGGATTATCAAAGGATGTGAGAATTTGGGTAAGTTATTTATCTTGTCATTTCTACTACTGTCAGCATCTCGACTGTTTAAAAATTATTTTTGTGTATGCCAGGTGCAGCATTGTGATCAATGTCAGAAGACGAAAAGAAAGTTTGATTATCCAGCTGAAGAGCTGCACCCAAGACATAGATGTCTCTCTATGAATAGACTTCCGTGAGTTTTATGGTTATTTTCCATTGCAAGAAGTCCTGGGCGGAAATTTTGTTGTTGTCAATGAAAACCTGCAATGCTGAGTTTGCTGAATTCAAAGGGAAAGTCCCTATCATACATTGGAACTACACATTGCTTGGTTAAAAGAATTGAGCTGCTTAAAGTGTGGAGCAGATCCACCAAAGCCCAGTTGAAGCCTGTTCATGTACTTGTGAACATGTATTTTCTGATGAGTCCTTATGATCAAGATGAATTGTGTGAGTGGGTCAGAAATAAAAGAAGTTTTTTTTATTGATAAGGATTTTACCATTGATGGGTTACTAGAATATGAAGAACAGTGTAGCAGCAGCAGCATATCATCTCGGGTTTTAGAGATTACCAATGAAGATCATAATGATCATATCAACTACCAGCCAGTTTGCAGTGAGTGGCAAATGGAGAGGTGTGCTCTTCTAGGGTTGACATCCATCCATGTGAATCACCCTCATTTGACACAGCCATCATTGATTGCTGTGTCACACTGCCCATTAGCAACAGCTAGGATTGCTGCAGATGGAAATTGTTTCTTTTGGTCTGTTTCTCTAGCTGTAACAGGATCACAGGAGTTTCATGAAGGACTGCGTCTGCTGATCACAACGTACATGATCCACAAATCAACAGATTCAATGTATTCCTCCTCCCTTGGATCCCCAGATGGCTCTGTATAGAAAGCTATATGAAGCGATCAAGAATGCAGACTCTGGGCACTTGGGCTACAGAATTGGAGGTCATCGCAGCGGCATCATTGCTTAATACAACAATTTAAATATGCCAAATGTGGAGAACATTCAAATGGCTCAAGCATTCACCACAGGAAACTAAGCTTGGCTTGCATCAAGATGAAGGCATATATATAACTAACTTCAACAAACATTTTGAAACAGTTAAAAAGATGTAACATCCATACGTGTTGTGTGTCACTATCTCATTCAATGCAGCTGCTCATTCTTAATACATCAGTTTATTAATTCAAACATTTCGTGGTATGCATTACATAACACCATTAAAAGCCATGAAATGATCCTCCGCTTTCTTACATGCCAGAAGGCCAGTGAATTAATAGTATTCTAGATTTCCATTATTATTTACACGTAGGAATCCGAGGGGGTTCCAAAATTCCTAGGAGAAATGGCTATGCTAAAGGATGCCTATTTTCCTAAAGGGATGCTGAGTTTCCTAGGAAAATTAGAGTGGGGGTGCCAAAATTCCTAGGAAAAATGGCACGGGGGTGCAAATTTTTCAGGGATTCCATTTTTCCTGTGACACCGGTTTTAAAAATTTGATAACCTCTTACAACCGGTTTTTTCTAAACTAACAGGTTTCAAGCCTTAGTATCCTCTGAGTCCGATGTATGCTATTCGCTCCATGTGTACAAGATGGTGACAACTAGCGAATCCAAAATGCAAAGGTCTATTTGAAGTGCCGTTTAGACCAGAATACGGTCACAATGGCTTTGCGTAGAGTTTTCTATTCGCTATCCTTATCCACGACCACGTTGACTCACGCAGGCTTCTACACGCGTATATATTAATCAATTCGAATATTGCGCTTGCTAGCTATCAGTATTGAATACACTTTCAAAGTATGCTTATTTTCATGCTAAATGAACGCAAAAGTGAAAAAGCGGCTGGGGCTTCGCCCCAGCCCCCACTAGGGGAGCTTACAGCGCTCCCCCAAACCCCCTAGCTGTTACGGGAGGGGCACGCCCCCTCCAGTACCCACCCCCGCTTGTGAATATTGTTATTAGACCCCCCCCCCTTCCAGAAATCCTGGATCCGCCGCTGAATTATGCTTCTGTATTTGCTAATGTACGGCTGCTTATATGTGGATCCTATCAAACCCCACTGCACCTTGTTTCCTTGCTTTTAGCACCACCAATTTTACATTCCACAGATCACTTTCTCAATAGAAAATAAAGTTTTGAGAAGCAGCTAGAGAAGGATAAGAATCAATTATTTGCGATTGTATTTGAAATAACGCAAACAGTTATATACAACAAACACGTATTGCACACCATATTATAGCTGTATACTAAATATAGCAAGTAAAAAAATATTTAGTAGCACTTTAATTAATAACATGGCTCTACAGTTCATCTTCCACTTGTTTGTTGCTGTCGCACAAGTCTTTGCTAGTATCAAATCCACCTTTGTCTTTTGCATCGAATCCTTTCTGCACCACATCTTCCATGTTGTGTTTATGCCTTGTAACGGCGGGAACAAATTGCGCAGCCAAGCCCGCCAATTCATCTGTTTGTTCAGTAAACGAGGAGGTTGATGCTTGTGATTGTGCAGGTGTATCTTCGTTGTAAAATTTCAATTCCACAATTTCATTCATGTGACGCTTATGTCGAGAGATAACAGACTCTGACTGATCAGATCTGTACTGATCATGCCGCTTCTCGGGTTTACCAGTGGTACTCGATTTTGGAGCAAGTATTTTTCCAAGCAACTTGTGTTCCCAGACAAATCGCACTTCACTGTTTAAGACACAGAAGAAAATGAATATCAGAAATCCTTGAAATGAGTTGGTAAGCGTGAACACAATTTGGAATGCTTGGTTAGCTCTCACAATAGTCAGTGCTCCAAAGATCCAGGTGAGGCCAAAGAGAAATGCAATGGAAGTGACATTTATCATTAGTTGCAGAGTACCAAACTTCCTCTTATGCTCTTTTGAACGTCTCCATTGATGCCTCACAAGTACCACGATTACAGCAATGAATATGATCATGTTAAACAAGAGTACTAATAAAATAGGACCCAAAAATGCTGCAAAAAATGCCACAGTGTTATTGATGAAGCAGCTGCCCATAAAGAAAGATATTCAAACACTGTCATGTAAATCAGAAAACTTACTATCCTGAAGTTGAGTTATTCATTTCTATTCTTTTAACAAGCAAATTACGGTCAATAGAAAATGGAATGACTACTGGAATCAGTGGACCCACTGGGGAGGGGGAAAGTACAATCTCTTACATACTCTCCATCACCACTTTTTCCTCCAACCATATATATAAATACCTACCCCAACAGATGATTGACAGCACAACAAAGTATCTTGTTGTTGCCTGGAAAAAGACTAAGACAATCTTCTGGAACATGAATAGAGCCTCTGCTCCCATCCACATCACTGCTGCTAGGGTGAAGTAGTGGATCAACACTGACACAGTCACGCAGCCCCCAAAGCGTTCAGTCCTGTCAATCCCAATCACAAATACCAGAAACATGCCAATGAGGGCACAGCACAGCTGGATATGATACTTTGAGACATCCTTCTGCCGAATTTTTCTATTTTATCATTTGGAGAACCATGAAGAAAACATATAGATGTCAATAACTGCTAACCCACTTTATGCATAACAGTGTTATGACTGTAGTCACTAAACCACAAAGGGACAGTGATATTCCAATTTTGGATATGATATCTATTTCAGGGGGAGTAGGACTTGATGTATTGTGTGGGCCAATTCTTGCTGATATGTCCTAATAAAACAAAGTGACCAGTAAATGCAGGTTATGTAACTCCAGTGATTATACTTACCACAAGCACAGCAAAATTGGTTAAGTGGAAGCATCTGCACTGAATTTGAATGGTTGTGTTCTTCCTTTCATGCTTTGTTTCACAACCATCTGCAGTCCAATTCCCCATTCCTCCTACATGGTTCAAAATCAATGCTGAGTACATATTATAGATTTGCCAAACAACCAATGTCCATAGTGGAAATTGATTAATTTTCAGATGGGTTTTTTCTCTCGATAAATAAGGGTTTTCCATCATGGTTACTCTGTTCCAGGGTAGGAAAGGGAAATCCTTGAACTCACTGGCTTTGGTGTGAAAACACCCTAGACTTTGTTTGTTTAATCAGATATGTAATGATTTCATGTCATACTTGCACTAAAACTTAATTATTTCATCCTCCTACCGAACCAGGTTTTCCTTCCTATCATACCTGAAGCCTTGAAATTCCAGCTCACGCATGAAAATTCCAAATACATCTTATTCTGTGCCTTGCGAAAGAAGTAGTTGAAAATTCAGTCATTTTATATTGTAGCAGCTTACTGTAATAGGTATGGAGAAATTTAGCACAACAGGATCAGTTAGATTTGTTATCTGCTCTTCTGTAGCAACTGTAACACCAATAACCAAAGGAGACACCTCAACACCACCTGACGAATCCACTATTGGAAACAGTGATGCAGTTTTGTAGACTGTAAAGAAAATACCAACGTCTGTTAAATTGGATGATATGGAACTGAACAATGATGGTGGTAATTCAACTGAAGCTCTTAGCTCAGATAAACTAGACATTGTTGGGACACTCGAACTATTAGCTGATATCTGGTCACTTTTCTCTGTACTAAAACTCTTTCCGGCATTCACAAGTGTGACTAATGAGACCTAAAAGTATTGAAAGGAGTACAATCATTAATACTATATTCCCATCTTATACACCGACAAACCTTTTCAGCAACAATTCTTGCTCGATCATGTGTAAAATCCAGATTTGTAAAGTTATCTTGCTGGACAAATCGTGTTGCTATTTCCTCAAACAACTGAACAATTCTGTGAGAATGGTGCCATCATTAAAAATTTAGTGTACAAGGCATCACACGTTGCATTTACACTGAGCCACTTGTGTTTAACACCATTGAAGGCCAACTTTGGATATTGCTTAGTACTGACACAACATTGATGATGGTCTGAGGAAGAGAGTTTTCGTAGGTGCAAGAGGTGGAGTTACATTCAAATGCACTTACATTATTGGATACAGGTACATCCGGTGAGGATAATGTTACATTGGATATCTGGGTGATAACAGTGGTCACAACAGCCAGATTGGAAGCACTCTGATCCACCAATTGTGTTGCTTGGGACACCACATCTTGTAGCTTTGCGCTAACATTTACTATGTTTTTGGCTGTGAGAGTTTGCTAATGAAACAAAGTGATAATTATACTATAATATTTTGCAATTTAGCACTCCGTTACATTTTTTAAGGCCACATTCAGTTGATTAATTTGATCTGTCACAACTGTAGGACAATTAGAAATGTCTTCTCTCCAAGTCAGATTTACATCGCAGTGTCTTGTAATGTATTGTCCTACGATGCCATACTGACACATTTGAGATACACTTTGTCCAGGCACTCCTTCTTGCCATTCATATACTCCACGATCATTTTTGACACTAAGATCACAACTGCAAAATCCATTTGCTAAAGTGGAAGCATGTATTGTATCAACTGTGTGCAATTACCAACCAGATAAAAAAAGAACCTGATATATTTTGAGTGTCCATCAGAGGAATCAGAGAAGCCATAGTACTGTTCTTGATATTCAGTGGCAGTGTAATTTGAAATAAGTTCAGATACATTGAAATTTTACACTCAATTCTGTATAATCCACTTTGACACCTATGCATTGATGTGTATACTGATAAAGATACTTGAATAAAATGCACTGCGTCTATTTCTTACATGGATACACTGGAACATGTTACGTCAAAATTTGACTTTTGTGAGTAATAACTGCTACTATTCACAGCATAATAGACCTGAGCAATAGAGGAGTACTTCAAAACTGCACCTGAGGTTTAACAGTGCTCACCTCATCTTGAAACTGTGAGAGAACTGCATCATTTTGGTGATTTTCTACATTTGTTGATGTAGACACTCTTATGTACAAAACAGTAGGATTTTGTGTTGGTCCTACATGTAAATATGGGATGTGAAGGTGGGTGGGGAAGAAGAAGAGTAAGATTACACCTTGATGTTTGCTATGATGTACGTGGTGTTTGCAAACAGGAAGATAAGATCTTTAAAAGTTATTACTTCATTTTAATGTTTAATCTCCGGCTCACGGTCCTTATACTACTGATAATGCAATTCTCTATTTCCATGGAGAAATACAATGAACAGAAATACATTTCATTGTACCTACATCACTTCTTTTATTTCAGCTATAGAATATAAAAACACTTCTACATAAGTTATGTTCTCATCATTAATACAAAATACTGTTGGGATGCATTTCTAATGTACACATGATTTTTACATACATTATTGATGGAAAATGATGATTGAAAAAACACTGCAGTTTTATGTTTTCTGAAAGCTAGATTGCTAGGATGATTGAGCCTAACTTTTGTTGTTATGCATTGCAAATCAGACATAATATTGAAACGGTATAAAAACTTTGAAGTTATAACATTATTTGAAAATATTACAGAATACCTGTTGGATCTTATAAACATTTTAATGACCTCAGTAACTACAGTGAAATTATCAGTGTCAACTTGCAAAGCAAGAAATCTGTAATTCTTTGCTACTTACATGTATGTGTACTTGTTGTTCAAATAATAATGGTAACTAAGATTAAGCCATTTCCCCGAGCCCTTCCCTGGGTGTCTTGGTGCTACACCAATCTTTGGCATCCACTCGGTAGTCTGTCATCCACCTCAGGTGTGCAGCAAGGTGATCAACTTGGCTCCCTTCTATTTTCTCTCGTTATTCACCCTGTCATCATTGAAATCGAGAATGCTTGTGAGTCCCTATTTTTTAACAAATGGTACTTGGACAATGGTGCTCTGACTGGGTCCAAGACTAGCATCGTTCAGGCCCTATCTATCTCGAATAATCAGGCCCCCCCCCCCTCCCCTTGGCCTATTTCCTAACTTCAGCAAATGTGAACTTTTTTGCAAAAAAAAACCTACCTGACCTTCATGATGTATCACTACGCGCTCAAACGTTCCCAATTTTGTCATTCTTGGGTCACCAATTGGAGATAAAAGCTTTTGTGAAGACTTCGCATCATCAGCCATCAGGGTGTCTAATATCTTGCACCAACAACTGCAGAAACTAGAGGATCCCCAGATTGCTCTAACTCTCCTTCGCCAGTGTGCAGCCTTCCGCAAGCTCACGCACATTGCACGTACCACACCTCCAAACTTGATTCAATCCGCTCTCGCTACATTTGCTGATAATGTTAGAGCTTGCTTCATGGAGTGCACTGCTATTGACCTGTCACCTAACTGCCCAGCCTGGAAGCAAGCCACACTGAGCTTATCCCATGGTGGTTTGGGCCTTTGATCTGTTTTCCACCATTGCTCTGCTGCATACATCAGCGCAATTAGTGCCTCTTTCCCTGACCACATCATTTCACCATACTTCCTTGAGGCCATCAATATTTATAATGCCCTTGTTTCTCCTAATGAAGCACTTTCATCAACCTTTGACTCCATCCACACCAATTGACATGTTTTGTCACAGAATCTTGAAGACAAACAGTTTCAATCCATCTTGCAAAGCAGCACCCTGGCTGACCAAGCCCAACTTCTTTCCGTCTCATCCCCACATGCTAGCTCTTGGTTGCGTGTTACCCCTTCACCGACCTTAGGCTTGCATTTAACACCATCCGAATGTCAGTTTGCCATCAAATGGTGGCTCGGTATTCAGTTATGTGAGCCTGGCTCTGTGTGTGCCCTTTGCCCGACCAAAGCCCTTGAGGCTCACCACACTCTAACATGCAAGAGGGGTAGTGATGTAATTGCGCGTCATAACCACCTTCGCGATACCTTGCATCACCTCTTCAAGAATGCCTTATACAACCCTAAGCTTGAAGCTGGCAGTGGTCTTGGACATGACCAGAAACAATCTAGACCAGCAGACATTCTAGTTAACAACTGCATGGGGCTTCAATGGCAAACCTGCTGCGTTCGACCTGTGTGTCGTCTCCGCTAAAACCTGACATAGTTTCCGAAGCGGGACACACAGCAGGCGCTGCAGCTTTTGCCACAGAACAGCGAAAGATACAAGCAAATTCAGGGATTTGTGAAGAACTAGGCTGGAGTTGCATACCCCGTGTTGTTGAATCATTCAGGGCCTGGGGCCAACTTGCCTCTAACTCTAACACATTCAAGAAACTTGCTTCCCGCCTTTCAGTCCAGGTTAACTCCTCCACTTCCACCACTCTGGACAGTATTTATTCCAGACTAAACCTTTCCCTTGTGCGCTCGAATGCCAGAGCATTTCTTGCAAGGGCAGGTCCCCGTGCTAAAGTCTCAGACATCTACTTAGATGGTTGACTCAAACATAGTTGTTATGTGTGAGAGTAAAAAACCTACTTCAAACCGTAATTTGAATCTGCTATATCACCCACATGAATCATCAGATCTATCGCATAATTTAATACATTGGACTAAATAATTTCACGCTAAGGAATATGTGAGTTCATTTACTATGATTTTTAATCAATACTAAATCGACTAATACATATATGAGGAAAGTAACAAAACTATAGACATAAACTACTACCATTATTAGAACACCTTAATATATAGACAAGATAATATTTACCTAACACCATAATCAGACACAGGCCAACATATTGAATTTCAAAACAAATCCAAATTACAGAACATGAGCTTTAATATCTTACTTTGGAGCTTAATTAATTGATTCTGTTAGATTATTTAAGGCTTAATTGGTGCTCAAATTTGGTATAACTATTAATTCATTTTATAGGTCACTTTTCAGCTTATTAAAGGAGCCTTCATTTATTTAACCGTTGATGATAATGGCAATTTGTTTACACAAACATTTGCCTACGGGATTATACATCAACTGATAATGATACCGATGAATTCGTTTGTTGTCATTTGCAAACACTCGGTACTCAGGTTGCATTTTACCAGGAAATGTTGTAGCATTTCTTGTTACATTGAGACTGCAACCCGCATCTGTGAAAGCACACAGAAAAATAGAGTATTCAGTGTTATTCAATAGGTTTTGGAGCAAAAGTGTGGTAGCATTTGAAATGTTGTACGGACTGGGTGGAAAGCCTCTTGAAGGAGTGTATGTCACCTAGTTGAAAATAAATTTCCACATCCTGTTTTATAGTTCATTCATACTCACCATGTATCCTAATATAATTCCATTACTGCAGGTTGGTGGGCTCCATGACACAAGCACACTACTGTAACTGATAACACTGGTACTAATGTTGAGGGGAGAAGTGGGAGGAGCTTGGAGAGTTGTGAATAAACGAGGCATGGATAAAGCTCCATTTCCTTCCATTGTATTGACCAAAACCTCAAATGAGTAAGAAGTGAAAGGAACTGTTGTGTCAAAAATGTTAGTATTGAGGTTTAGAATGTATGTCATGGTTATTCACTTACTAAGTGACATATCTTGCAGTTGAATGTACCTTTGATACCCAGGAACTGTCATGTAGTAACTCAAATTTGGTCCACACATACAGACTGCATTAATTGAACTGGCGTCCACCACAGTGACATTAACCACATAGGAGAGGACTGTGTAGTTCTTTTCCAGAGGACAACTCCAGGTAAGATTCGCAGAGGTAGCAGTGAGTGCACTGGTCAGTACTTCTGGTGGTTGTGGGACTTGAGCATACACTGTGGGTCATGATAGAATGGATTGAAACTGGTATGCACTCTGTGGAGACTATTGAGGACTCACCATTGGGGGATGAATCAAGCACTGCACCACTAAAGGGTTGAGGACCTTGGCTAGTGTATGCCCTCACTGAAATGTTGTACTGCACACACTCTTGGAGCCTATTCAGTATCACCTGATTCGAATTACCAGTGGCGTTTACATAGATGGTTTCCAACTGTCCATT
Source organism: Ephydatia muelleri (assembly GCA_013339895.1). Lineage (NCBI taxonomy): Eukaryota > Metazoa > Porifera > Demospongiae > Spongillida > Spongillidae > Ephydatia > Ephydatia muelleri. The sequence goes on along the minus strand of JABACO010000001.1, from coordinate 34,637,706 downwards.
GCCCAATGGCCATGAGTATTTTACTTCATAAGCAATGATAATGAAATTATTTGGAACTTGGTTCCAGCTAACATTGATTGAAGTTGGTGCAATGGTAATGGCAGCAACATTGCCTGGAGCTCCACTGGGAACTGAAAATTAAATATTAGTATAAATGGGGCACTTAACAGGAAAATTGTACTTCGATACAGTGTCTAGCAAAATCATCCTTCTGGGTTGAAGATTTTATCATGATCTACACCTAGATACTATTGGAACTCTAACCTTTTGGGTCAGTAAATTTTGTACTCACTGCATGGAACATGTAAGGCACCAAAATCATTTCCACAGAGAGAAATGATATGGGAAACAGTGCATGAAATGTGAAAGCTAATGGTTATACCGTTGGTTTTAATAACACATAATTTGTCATAGTTATAAGTTTAATTGTTTATGCTGCATGATTGACAAAGAGTATGTAGTGTGTACTGTGCATATGTTGGGCACGATTTTGCACAAGTCAATGTGCACATGCATAAAAGTGGTGAGCTAACATGAGGGCATGTTCAAGTACTCTGTGAGAAACATCAGAGACCAATCTCACTGTAAGTTATACAATATAGGCCTAGATGAGCGGGTGATGCATAAATAATGACATGACCAAATTAATAGAAAAGAATTTGTATTGACTTCCCACTGACTAGAGAAGGGTGATATAAAAGCCTTACATAAACAGCCCATACGTTTTTGCCAAATGTATAAAGATGTTATTGTCATTTGGTAATTATTTCATCCCAGAATTGCTTACAAAACATTTCAATTAGCGACGTACATGCAACAGTTGCATTTCTGGATGTCACTATTGTACCATTGGAGATAACCTTTGCATATGTAGCTTCCTTCTTCCCCAAACATTACTCCATTTAATTCAGGCCTGTTGCTGTTTATCCCCATCACATTTGATCTAAATGCAAGATTGCGTCCGATGTGTTCCCATTGGTACTGGGGATGAGGAAAGGCATCTGCCTCACACACCAATGTCACATTGCCATTCACCACAGCTAGCACGTCACTGGGTTGAGTGATGATGGTTGGAGTCACATACACTGCAGCACTAGCACTTCCACTGCCTGCTGCATTATTCACAACACATGTGTATGTGCCTCCATCAGAGGTGCCATTGTTTAAAATCAACTGAAGTGTGGGTGTGGGCTGACTAGTTGACCACTTGTAGCTATTTCCAGGTTTCAGGGTAAACCTGGCAACACCTACCAGTGGTCAACAGTTAAGGAAGTAGGAAGACACTACAACACAAATAATAGTGTAGTGATCATAAAAGTATTCATGTAGCATTTGTATGTGTGTAATAAAATTGGAAAGTGCAATACATGCTCATCAGTTGCAGTTAAATTCAGAACAAACTCCAACTGCTTAGAGCTAGAGAAGTGTATCAATGTAGTCATAAATATTTAACCATTATTATATCCGCCATATTGTGGAACAAAGTAATATCCTACATCTGGGCAAGTTGACTTTTCGATATGCTGTTATTGGGAATTAAATTTCATATGCTAATACTTCATTCAATGACTTACATGTAACAGTGGCTATTCTTGATGTGACAGTTGTATTGTTGGAAATAACCTTGCATATGTAGCTTCCTTCATCTCCAAACATTACTCCATTTAATTCCAGCATTTTGCTGCTTATCCCCATCACATTGGACCTTCCTGTTAGATTGCCTTCTATGTGTTCCCATAAGTACTGGGGAGGGGGAAAGGCATCTGCCTCACACATCAATGTCACATTGTCATTCACCACAGCTAGCACGTCACTGGGTTGAGTGATGATGGTTGGAGTCACATACACTGTTGCACTAGCACTTCCATTGCCTGCTGCATTGCTCACAACACATGTGTATGTGCCTCCTTCAGAGGTGCCATTGGTTACATTCAGCAGCAGGGTAGGAGTAATGTGACCAGTTGACCACTGGTAGGTGTTGCCAGGTCCACCCAGACCAGAGCAGTTCAAAAAGACAGTGACATTCACAGCCACAGTGGTTGATGATGGAGTAACTGTTACTCCAGTCGATGGAGACACTACAACACAAATAAATAGTCTAGTGATCATAAAAGTATTCATGTAGCATTTGTATGTATGTATAATAAAATTGGAAAGTGCAATATATGCTCATCAATTGCTATTAAATGCAGAATAAATTCCAATTGCTTAGAGCTAGAGAAGTGTTACAATGTGGTCATAAATATTTAACCATTATTACATCCGCTATATCGTGGAACAAAACAATATCAACATCTGGGCAAGTTGACCTTTCGATATGCTGTTATTGGGAATTAAATTTCATATGCTAATACTTCATTCGATGACTTACATGTAACAGAGGCCTTTCTTGATCTTACAGTTATATTGTTGGATATAACCTTGCATATGTAGCTTCCTTCATCTCCAAACATTACTCCATTTAATTCCAGCATTTTGCTGCTTATCCCCATCACATTGGACCTTCCTGTTAGATTGCCTTCTATGTGTTCCCATAAGTACTGGGGAGGAGGAAAGGCATCTGCCTCACACATCAATGTCACATTGTCATTCACCACAGCTAGCACGTCACTGGGTTGAGTGATGATGGTTGGAGTCACATACACTGTAGCACTAGCACTTCCATTGCCTGCTGCATTGCTCACAACACATGTGTATGTGCCTCCTTCAGAGGTGCCATTGGTTACAATCAGCAGCAGGGTAGGAGTAATGTGACCAGTTGACCACTGGTAGGTGTTGCCAGGTCCACCCAGACTAGAGCAGTTCAAAAAGACAGTGACATTCACAGCCACAGTGGTTGATGATGGAGTAACTGTTACTCCCGTCGATGGAGACACTACAACACAAATAAATAGTCTAGTGATCATAAAAGTATTCATGTAGCATTTTTATGTATGTATAATAAAATTGGAAAGTGCAATATATGCTCATCAATTGCTATTAAATTCAGAATAAATTCCAATTGCTTAGATCTAGAGAAGTGTTACAATGTGGTCATAAATATTTAACCATTATTACATCCGCTATATCGTGGAACAAAATAATATCAACATCTGGGCAAGTTGACCTTTCGATATGCTGTTATTGGGAATTAAATTTCATATGCTAATACTTCATTCGATGACTTACATGTAACAGAGGCCTTTCTTGATCTTACAGTTATATTGTTGGATATAACCTTGCATATGTAGCTTCCTTCATCTCCAAACATTACTCCATTTAATTCCAGCTTTTTGCTGTTTATCCCCATCACATTGGATCTTCCTGTTAGATTGCCTTCTACGTGTTCCCATTGGTACTGGGGAAGAGGAAAGGCCTCTGCCTCACACATCAATGTCACGTTGCCATTCACCACAGCTAGCACGTCACTGGGTTGAGTGATGATGGTTGGAGTCACATACACTGTAGCAATAAAATATAATATTTAGTCAAGAATGCAATTACTCATCCTGGTGAGTAATAAAATCTCCTACCGCAGTACATCAACATATGGAACGTTCTATACGAAAATGAGTCTTGTGGATTTTATTATATAAGATAAACTTTAAATCGATATATCTTCCGAAATATTAACGCTGTCGGGTTCCTATGTTTAGCACAACATACCACACCATTACTATATGTGAAAATCCATTTTGGTGTCTTACACATGCGGGGTACCGACGTTACAAGGTCCGATACCCCGTCGGGTTCAAAACGGCCACATCTTCAGGTAGGAGTGTCCAAATCGGTTCAAAATAGATACCCATGTAGAAGGGTCCTACCGCTATTGATTTGTTCTGTTCGCTAATTTTTGCTTTATCCGTTATGGAGATACAAGTGTGCAAAGAAATGGCATATTTTCCCGGGCGTTACGCGCCATTAACGTATTACGAGGACGTCCTCGAAGTCAGTCGTAATACGTTAATGGCGCGTAACGCCCGGGAAATATGCCATTTCTTTGCACACTTGTATCTTCATAACGGATAGAGCAAAAATTAATGAACAATACACATCAATAGCGGTAGGACCCTTCTACATAGGTACCTATTTTGAACCGATTTGGACACTCCTACCTGAAGATGTGGCCGTTTTGAACCCTACGAGGTGTCGGACCTTGTAACGTCGGTACCCGGCATGTGTAAGACACCAAAATGGATTTTCACATACAGTAATGGTGTGGTATGTTGTGTTAAAAATAGGAACCCGATAGCGTTAATATTTCGGAAGATATAAATGTTTATGTTATAAAATAAAATCCACAAGACCCATTTGCGTATAGAACGTTCCATATCGTGTAATTTTAACAAAAAATGTGCAAGACATGTGCACATGATACTATTATTACATCCAATACTTTTATTAAATGGAAGATAAATGGCGGGAGGATCACGTTCTTCAGCGTGCTGCTCTTGCAACGGTATTATTGCTTGATGCAAACATTGTTCATGTGTTAAGGCAAATCAACCTTGTGAATGCTGTCTACCTTCGAGTCGCGGTCCTGTTGTAATTTGGTTGGCTCCATTTCCTCCAACTCTACCGCACAGCACGGCTCTCTTTCGTCAAACTCTACCGCACCACCAAAAACGCCATTCCTTGCGTCTCACGTTTCAGGGCACGGACTCACCACCCTATCTTCGACGCATACATGCTCTAAAGCTTTGCCTTCACTTCAATCACAACAATTTCCGCACAGCCACCTTGTTCACACCTTCGAGTCACGTGTCCCCAAGTCTGTCACTCGATATCAATCCGCAACGGACAAAGTATAATCTAACATGTCAAAGCATTAAATGCATAGAAACAAGGAACAAATTAAGCTACAACTTGTCAGACTGAAGGCTTAGCTAAAGTAATTTCATTAGGATTGAAATGCACATCTTATGAACAAACAGACACACACACACAAGCAGTCAACGCATGTACATACACATAAACACAGGATGATCAGTGGTCAACAATGACATAACGTCATTCCTATTTTTACACATGGAAGTGAATAGGGCATATTTAGATGCCTTCCTAGTGTAGACAAGTGTTCTAAGATGCAATTTATAATGGGGATTACAAATAACATGCCAACTCTTATAGGTAAAGCTAGTACACAGTGCATAACAAAGTTACAATTATCATTGACTATAAAGACGTCTGGGTGTGAGTACGACGATCATGCAACTAGTGGTCCACTCCTTTGTTGTATGTTTGACACCATACAGATTTGACCGCACACAGGCAATTAACTATAGCCTCTTGTTAACTAGCTCTGACTGAGCTGTGCAATAATTAGAAAAACGCCATTGATAATTCCTCAAAGTTGAAGGTATTACATGCAAGTTAAGGTGTAGTTGCATAGAAAGATACCAAGCTTTCCAGGTTTCATCACTGAGAACTGGTCTAGAATGCGCGATATCACTTGGGATGCGGTTTGAACTATTTCAGTTTTCCGTGATCCCGCTTATAATCTTCGAAGTAAATAGCTTCAAAACGATGAGGAGGGTACGGTGTTGCTTTTTAATTTGTTTCTACGTTACTACACGAGTCCGCTGATACTCTTTTAATGCTTTGAATTGCACGCAAATTGAGATTGAGTTGAATAAATTTTGGTAGGCAATTTTATTTCTTATCTTAGGGATGGCAATGCAGGTGTCTCATACGAGGTGATATGCTAAGATAGTAATCTTGCAATGTGATTTCATCTTTGCTACAATGTCTTGATCCTAATATGTACTCAGCATCCCCCAGTGAATACGTTCTCATATTCCAAAACCTGTAGGGAAACAACCATGCCTGTTTTGCCTGATAACACTGGGCCAGTTATTGATAGTAGGGGCTCATGTGTCCCCCATTCCTTGGATTGCATTGTACTTGATCACAGAAGTTTCATGGAAGCTGGAGGCGGTTTGAAAAGAGCAAAAAGGGTACTGTTCTCAAGTGGGCTTTTGTATTCAAATACCACTGCATCAGAGAGTCCATACATCTTACTAAGAAACTCAAGGTCTCCAGTAAGATACAATTTCAGAGTGTAGGTCCCTTGAATAAAATTAATATTCTCTTCAGTTCTCTTCAGTTGCATCAAGCATCCAGTGCACCACCTTACTGACTAGTGCATCTCTTGCTTCCTCACTTGACTGCAACAATGTCTATCACATTCAATGGCCACATTGATGCTTCTTTTACATGATGCAGATAGCACCAATACATCATGCCCACAACAGTTGCACCATTCTACAGGCAGGCTTTAATGAGTGCACATCCCGGACATGAAGACATGCAACAACATGGACCATGCATGGTATCAGCCAAGTGACTTACTCTATCAGAAAGGTGGCACACATGAACCTATTGCAAGGGAGATTTATTGGTAGCTGCAACACACCGAAACAAATAGGCCACTGCAGCTCCTCAATGGCACATAGCAGCGTGCATGTCTAGTATCATCTAATATCGATGGCCGCAAACGAGTAATCGTTACCATACAACATGGCCTGTGCAAAAGTTAAATAGCTATATTTTACAGTCTTCATGTAGGGGAGGGATGCAGCGCATGATAAGGTCTTCGAACCTGACACTACACACTCAGCGCACATACACGCGGGCTATCAACACATTACTATATAAGTACATTCAGCGTTGGCTACCAACATATCCTAAGTCCACTCAGCGTACAACCATGTATGCATCCACACACAACACTAAGTCCACTCAGCGTTACAGCTCGTAGCTACATCCATAACTACATACACATGTATAGCTCAATCAGAGACAATAATCTCTGGCTCAAAAGTGTTGTGTCGATCCCAACCGCTGCACAGCGAAACCTCGTAAGATCCCACAAAAAAAAGCCACGCAATGCGGCACAGTACGGACGTATTCTGATACCATGTATGGAAAATGATAAAAAATTACAAATCCGCTTATAATCGGTTAAAACGAACAACGGTTCTATTTCACTGACCTTATTACCTGTAACAACTGGTTATAATACTACCATGTTTCGTATATTCATCTTGGTGCTTATCTCACCTTGTATGTACAGTGCAAATGATTCAATCGCCACATTCTCATTGTCGGGACTTTCATCCATGCAAATCCGCACCTCCAAGTCCTCAGAGATGGGAGTTGGGAAAGTCTTACAGAACCACGGGAGGTCTGGTGGATTGCAGCACGTGCTCTCATCTCCACCACACTGCTGTCCGTCCCATACAACGTCCGAGAAGTAAAACTCCACGACTGGTCGTAGCGCTGGACATCCTGACTCGCAATAGTAATCAGAACCCACAAACAGAGGTGGAGCTCTTCCCCCCGCGCATGGACAACCATACTCATCCCTCCATTCCGAGTGGCCAGCGGCATAAGTATAAACGTGACTTCTGTTTCCAGGTGACCCATATGTGACTGAGACCCCGTCCACGTAGTAAGTTTCGATGTCAAATCCTAGGCCTGCACAACTGGTGAAAGAGTCAGGCGTTCCTATCTGATAACCTCGGAACCATCCGCACACGGTCTGGTAGCTGGCTCCAGAAGTGGGTATATTCAATGAGTCGCAAGGTGCGCTGCTTTTCTTTCCACACGATGATCTAGGTGACTGTAATCTTTTGCCACTGAGTCGGGGACATTGCTTGCGTTGGATCACGTCATATCCAGATAGCCGAACCATTTTCCACTCCCGGCCTGGTGTGGTTTGGAGAAATGCCGGAGAAGTAGAATTGACGACTGCGCATGCCATTTTCAATAGGCAAGTAGCAAAGTGCACAAACAAGAAAACGTAAATATCCTTCATCAGGAGACCGCCAATGAATAAGGACGTCGCCGAAGTACAGTCGCGGCTCGGTACAGTGAAAAGTAACAGCTCGGAACAGTGAAACAATTAGTGACTTCATTGCATTTTTGCGGTCCCACAATTTCATTAGTAACCCCCACGTGTCTAAACTGCTAAAAAACAATTTCGGTCACATGGCCTATGATGCAACTACACCGCGTCCCCTCGTGATGCGTGGGTGGTGTTGTACGTTGTATTGTTTCGTTTGAACTCACCCGAAGACCGCGTGCTGTCTTCAGACAGAGTCTTTTGGTTCTCTTGCTTCACGCAATACACAGAACTAAAATATTCGGACACAAACGCCAGTGAACTGAGGTCAAAGACACGCCAATATTAGCGCGCGCTTACCGAAAATCGTGTGGTCACGGTTGAATGCGGCTGGAAACTAGGTCTACAATTAGATAATTTACGGTATTAACCCAACATTCTGAAATGATGCCTCATTACAGACCATCCATGTTTTAAAAGCTGACCATGACTCAGCAGAACCAGCAAATCACAACAAACTAAAACACTGCACCCCCTTTCCTGGCATGTCCTGTCGATGCGCACAATAGACATCCCTCATAGCTAGCATGCGCATACAGTTTTATAAGGCCACGCGGCATGTATTTAGTAGGGGGGCGTTACTAACACAGCGAAATCGCTATCCGGAGACGGGTTGCAACGGTGCCCCGTCACTTTCGATCAAGACGGACGTCCACGTAAATTTCACGGAAACGTTTAGTGACGGTATCCGTGTATTTATGAACGGTAATCGACGAACGCTACCGCACGGTACCGCGTCCTCCACTATTATTGACGCATGGTCACGTGATACAAGTAACTCCTTCCGAATTCAAAAAATGAGCGGCAAGTGACGTTACTGTCACTACTGCGGGGAATACGTGTGTAGATCTACATTTTTTGAACACCAAATGCTAGTAGAGTCGTCATACAAAGCTGATAGTTCTCTTCAAGCTAAACAACAGCTTCCTGCGGAAGGTATGTATCGTATATCATACACGTGCACCGATTATGTATGCATATGCGCAGCTGCATATGCGTATACTCGATTCGCGAGATATAGTAAGTGCTGAGCGGTAGCTATTAGCAGCTAATTGTATCCTTTTTTATTATACAGACGTACCGGGTACCGGTACTATGGCAGACAGGAGAGCATATAGAATACCTCTCCGGCTCTGAGTCAGATTCGTCATCAAGTAAAGAATCTTTACAGCAAGGACTCCATAACTATAAATGGCACCAGTTGCCTGTGTATGTATGTGATGTGTGCCTCTGTGTGAGATGTGTATGTGTGCCTGTGTGTTGATGTGGACCTCTGTGTCAATGTGTGCCTCTGTGTAATATGTAGCCTTAGTGATGAGTGCCTCTGTGTGATATGCGCCTCTGTTTATGATACATGTGTCCCTGTGTGTAATGTGTGCCAATATGTGTAGCCTGTGTGTGATGTACACATGCCTCTGTGTGATGTGTTCCTGTGTGTGATTAGTGTGATGTACACATGCCTCTGTGGGATGTGTCCCTCTGTGTTATGTGTGCCTAGGCTCTGTGCGTGATGTATACCTCTGAGTAATGTGCACTTGCCTCTGTGTGATGTATTGCTGTGTGTGATGAGTGCCCGTGTGTGATGTTTGCCTCTCTGTAATGTGTAGCCTTAGTGATGAGTGCCTGTGTGATGTGTTCCTCTGTTTATGATGTGTCCTTGTGTGTGATGTGTGCCAATGTGTAACTTGTGTGTGATGTGTGCTTGTGTGCGATGTGTAACCTAAGGAGTGATGAGTGCCTGTGGTGATGTGTGGCTGTGTGTGATGTGTGCCTCTGTGTGTGATATGTGCCTCTGTGTGTGATGTGTGTCTAGCTCTGTGTGTGATGTGTGCCTGTGTGTGTGATGTGTGCCTGTGTGATGTGTGCCTGTGTGATGTGTGCCTATGTGATGTGTGCCTGTGCCTGTGTGAGATGTGTGATGTGTGCCTGTGTGATGTGTGCCTACTGTGACATCAGCTCCTGTGTCAACCAAAAAGCTCACTGGTGTGCTGATTAAAAATCCGTGAACAAAGCAGTTACCAGGGCCTATGTGCGATGTGTGCCTGTGTGTGATGTGGCTGTGTGTGATGTATGCCTGCGTGTGATGTGTGCCTGTGTGTGATATACACATGCCTCTGTGTGATGTGTGCCTCTGTGTGATGTGTGATGTGTGCTTGTGTGTAATGTGTGCCAATATGTGTAACCTGTGTGTGATGTGTGCCTGTGTGTGATATGTGCCTTTGTGTCATGTGTCATGTGTGCCTGTAGCCTTAGTGATGTGTGCCTATATGTGATGTGTGTCTGTGTGTAATGTGTGTGATGTGTGGCTGTGCTATGTGTGTCTGTGTGCATACCTCTGTGTGCCTGTCTGTAATGTGTGCCAATATGTGTAACTTGTGTGTGATATGTGCCTGTGTGATGTGTGCATGTGTGTGATGTGTGCATGTGTGTGATGTGTGCCTCTGTGTGATATGTAGCCTTAGTGATGAGTGTCTATGTGTGATGTGTGTCTGTGTGTGACATGTGCCTGTGTGATGTGTGCCTGTGTGATGTGTATGTGTGCCTCTGTGCGTTCCTGTGTGATGTGTGATTTGTGCCTATGTGTGATGTGTGCCTGTGTGATTTGTGCCTGTGATTTGTGCCTGTGTGTCATTTGTGCATTGTGTGTGATGTATGCCTGTGTGTGATGTGTGCCTGTTTGTGTGATGTGTGCCTGTTTGTGTGATGTGTGCCTGTGTGTGATGTGTGCCTGTTTGTGTGATGTGTGCCTGTGTGCCTGTGTGATGTGTGCCTCTGTGTGTGAGGTGTGCCTGTGTGATGTGTGATGTGTGCCTATGTGTGATGTGTGCCTCTTTATTATGTGTGCCTTTGTGATTTGTGCCTGTGTCATTTGTGCCTATATGTGATGTATGCCTGTGTGCCTGTTTGTGTGGTGTATGCCTGTGTGTGATGTGTGCCTGTGTGTGATGTGTCTGTTGATGTGTGCCTGTGTGATGTGTGCCTGTATGATGCATGCCTGTGTGATGTGTGCCTGTTTGTGTGATGTGTGCCTGTGTGCATTTGTAACCTTAGTGATGAGTGCCTCTGTGATGTGTGCCTCTGTGTGATGTGTGCCTGTGTGATATGTGCCTGTGTGATGTGTACCTGTGTGATGGTGCCTCTGTGTTATGTATCTTGTGTGATGTGTGCCTCTGTGTGATGTGTGCCTCTGTGTGATGTGTGCCTATGTGTGATGTGTGCCTATGTGTGATGTATGCCTTGTGTGATGTGTGCCTGTTGTGATGTGTGCCTGTTTGTGTGGCGTGTGTGTGGCTGTGTGCAACATTATAGAAGTACTTCGTTCATTCTATTACATGTGTAGGGATAAAGGATTATGTCTTCCATCCTCACTCAAACTAAAACTGATTCCATGTACATGTTGTATGTTCTGCATTCTTGTATTGGACCTTAATGAATCAATTTCAAGGCTGATAAAACATTTAAATCGCACACACATGTACTGGACTGTTACCTCATTGCCATGGCAACACATCGCATACCAATAACAAGCGGTATATTGCAATTGATTGACAGTTGCTGGTTAATTCAACTATAACTGTCCCTTCACCAATTCAGGTGACTATTAATAATAGGTTTTTGGCGGGGAAACAGTGGTGTAGCCGATGGATGTTACCTATTTTATCGCAACCTATTTTGGCGCCAAAGTACAACGTGCATCAGCGCAGCAAAGAGCACGATATGGTAAGCGTTTCGCTATCGGCCTTTGTCCTCCTCTATAGCAACTTTCAGGTTCAAAGATTGGCGTGGAACTTATGGATCCGAATAAACTTGTTGATTCGCCACATACTGATGATAAGACATGAGTGCTGCGTAAGTGCCATTTTTGGGGTGTCGAAGATATTACAACCACTTTTCTTCCATCTACCATGAATAGGTTGTAACGCGAACACATATTAGTAGGTGTAACGTATTATTGGTACGTTATTTAATTGTATTTCCTCTACCCAGCCACCTTTATTTTTGGGGGCTTTGGAACGCAATGAGGTATGTACAAGGGTCACTTTTTTTCTCATCTGTGACTTTTTACACAAGATGAACGTTTGATGACGTGAGTGGCTCCACGTTAATCTGCGTTAATCTGCACGTTAATCTGCGCACGTTAATCTGCGCACGTTAATCTGCACGCGATGACACTGGCACAAACGGTTTGTGCCAGTGTCATCGCGCGCAGATTGTCAATACCGGCGCAAATGTGTAAGCAAGTACTTCTGTGGTTCATGCATTCATGATTGATGCTATACATCATTACCTTTCAACAGAAAATCCGGCTTTTTGCCTAATGTGGAGACCAAGCAAAACTGACACTTGCTCTTCCTTTTTATATGCATTTGTATTTGACTATTTGTATATGGTTTTTTGAAGAACTAACTCTGAGAAAAGTGAATGGGATGGTGCACGTATACGATAAAGCTGCATGGATAGAAATTAAGTAGAAGCGGTACCGCTGTAGTACCGGTAGCTAGAAATCCAACCTTACGTACTGACGGTACGATGCGGTAAAAAGCGAACCGCCTTTAACCGTGGATTTCCCGGACTGCCGGTGTCGCGGTACAGTTTATCCCGGGATATTTTATCCACCCGGATAATTCACGCTAGGATATTTTATCCGGCCGGATATTATGTCCTAGTACGTTTTATCCTACCCTGGTATATTTTATCCTACCCTAGGATAATATCCTAGGATACTTTACCCTACCCGTATTTACTACACTATAGAATTTGTTTATCCTGGATATACATGTGATGTATAAACGCATATAATGTTACATGTATTATTCTTTAAAATAATTTAATTTGTCATAAAACACGTATTTGCTAAAACTGAGATTCACTGTAAAATTACATTTTCAAAATGACTGTTATATAAATGGACTCTTCACCCATTCTGCTTGATGCCACCCTTGGAGAGTGTCTTAGCCATTTGAAGGTGACCCCAGATGGTCTAAACTCTAAGTAGGATTTCAAAACTTTTAAATATATACACGCACAATACCATTATTACCTATACATGAACATGGAGAGTGCCACGTTTTGCATTGTATTGTGCCTTTTGTCATTGCTGAGCTCATTCAATGTTTTTAAGGACCTTCTGATGGTATTTCTCCCGGATTGCTAGTAGATTACCATAAGTTTCTTCCATATCATATGTACATGTGTTCTCACCTGTGACATTAGTGGTAGCCTTGCAGCTGAATTCATGATTGATTGCTATACAAGGGTTACGATTGTACATAATGAAGAAGGGGCTAAACTGTGAAGAATCCTGCTTTGCTATGCGATAAGCATACAAGGCTGCATCTATATTTTCATCCCAGTTTTCTTTAGCCTCTGAAAATTTGATCAAAGCCCTTGTCAGTGTTTGATTAGTGCGCTCATCCAAACCCTTTGTTTGAGGGTGATAGGAACTGCTAATCTTGTGCTCAATCCCTGTCAGCTTAAACAAACAGCTGAAAAGGATAATAAACAATAATGGTTTAAATGCATGAAACTATTGAAAATTACCTTGAAAGTTGATTTACAAATTCCCTTCCCTGCTCTGATATGATGATGTCAGGCCAGCCATGACGACAAAACACTGTAAATAAGAAATCTGCAACACCAACTGCTGTCTTATCTTTAAGTGGAGCACCTTCAGGCCACTTTGAGAAGTAATCTGTTACTGTCACAATATACTAATTTTTCCTACACATTTCATGGTAATGGACCTACAAATATGAGAATGATTGGACATAAAAACGTTCTCTAGAGAGCGTTGGTGGTGTATAGGATTAGGCAATGATGGTGTAAAAAACAAGGAAACAAGGGTCTAATCAGTAATACAACAACCTTATATGTTGCACACATGCAATATATCCTACAAATGTGCTATAAATAGGATTATTACATTATCTCATATTACTGATTTCCTTGCCTTTTACACAATATTGCCTAGGAATCCTATACACCACCAAAGTTCACTTAGAGAATTTTCTTATTAAATATACCTATCAGATCAATGCCTATTTGACTCCATACTTTGCTTGGAACTGGAATGGGGTGAAGTTCAGCTTTCTTCCCTTCAACTTTTGCATTGACCCACTGACATACATCACATCGTCTGCAGTACTGGTCTAAATCTCTGTTAAGTCCTTTCCACCAGTATGTTTGTCCGATCTGCAACAATATCAGAAACACAATGGTAAATGAACTATACATTTAAAAAGTAATTTAAGGTATGCCTATTTATGATACTTCTGGTGCATACTGTATATGGCAATGTAACACCATAAAAACTTTACCTGGGTATCTAGCAACATATGTGTTAAAAGGTGGTGTAATAGACAAAATGACTACCAGATATGCATGTTCGATGCACTAAATGTTTGGTCTTTTTCACACATACGTACTCCATTTGTAAGGCAATTCTATACAAGTACTCTGTTGCATGTCAATTTTATTCGGGGCAATCAACTGCATGCTTGTACAAGACCATTTCTTGCACCACTCAATACGCTTAGAGAAATTAAACAAGAGCTAGATCTTCGGAGTGGACTCCTTACGTTATTCAGTCACTCAGTCACTTACCTTAGCTCGCGTTTTGTCCCTGCCGTAGTGGCAAGTTGGCAACCATCAATGTCATCATGGCGGCATGAATAATATTGGTTCTCTCCTTTGCGTTTGCAATCACCCGTTTGAGACATATCTCATTCACTGCATCTGTTGCTCTGTAATACAGCAACGTTCTTTCAGCACAAACATAGCAGCTTGCTGGCGTATTCTCCGTTTCTCGTTTGCTGTAGCTCCAAAAGGATTCCCGAAGGTCACCCTCTTTACAGAAGTGAGATAGTCAACACGCTATACCGTTTCTCGTCGATATGCGAAGACATTTTCAAGCCGATCAAACAACACGTGTTATGGCGGATAAAGTATCCTAGGGTAGGTTAAAATATACTATCCGACCGGATAAAAAATACTCGCACATTTTATCCCCCCGGATAAAATATTCGGGAGGATAAAATATGCTGTGACACCGGATTATAACGTTTAAAGACGTGACAGAGCGACGGAGGGGAAGGACGTTGCCGTCCACTCTCCGTCCACAGACGGACCGTTGGTATTGTTATCAACGGTATCCGCCTACATCTGAGTGACGGGTAAGGTCACGTGATGAGACGTTACCGTCTCAATGTATGGTTTCACTGTGTAAATCAGACGACGTGGCCTTTGGTGACTGAACTGGAAAGTAAGCATATTACAGCGATGATCAGGAGGCATGTGGCTATAAGTTTTGCAAACCTAAAGTGGTAACGAATTTTCTATGACCATAAACAAGCTGAGCGAATTCCATGAATGATCGACATACGTTGTGGTTTGTCCCTACATGTATACATGATTATAGGCCACAACCAACAAGTTCCCATACATCATAAGAGTTTGTGGGCAGAGGATAACGAAGTACGGGGCAAAGAAGCGTGAGTGCAAGGCATTCTCTGCTGAGCTGAAAATAGCATTTGACATTGACACGTCTGGGGATGGCGTCAACATTCACCCTGAGATGTTCTGCATGCACTGTAAGCTCTCAATGCAAAGAACCATCTGCCATCACAAAGGGAGTGCACCACAAATGTGCAGTGATCCTATTTGGATGGCAAAAACATACAGATCATGAATGCAAGGTAAACAGTACATATTAACATATGACATCATGGGTGTTCAGGTTCCGTGCATGCTCAAATGGACACATGAGGAGGCCAACAGTTGGTAGAGGCCATCAGGCAGGCGTCACACCTAATTTACTCATAGCTCATCTTGAGAAGATTGCCCCTACTCCAGTTCTCTTATGTGAGCCTAGTCCCAGTTGATGCTAAAGGAGCTGAAGTGTGCAGTGTGCTCCAACATCCTCTCACAGACACTGGAACTGCAGTGAGTTGCACTGGTGTGCACGCGCCAAGTGCCTCCAAAAGTGGATGGCAGCATCTAGCGCTGTGAACTGTCCCTGCTGCTCTGAGGGTGGTCCCTTGGTTTCCTCCCATGTCAGACCAGCACCAATGTGATACTCCTGCTGCTATTGGATGTTTTGGTACATTGTAGACTGCAGCAGGGATGTTAAGGCTGGGACTACCATCACTTACACCTGAGAAGGAGAAGCAAGAAGCGGGATTGCTGAAGTGGGCCATCTGTACCAATCCTGACAAAGTATCATACAACTTCCTACAGGAGGAACATTTAAATGAATGTCATTGACTTGTACTGAGGTTACATAATATCTATGCACACTTTAGCCAATGACATTCATGCATGTTACCAGAGCTCACCAAGAAACCACAGCTGCCTGCTCATGGACTGTGAAAATGCGATGTTTTCAAATGCAGAAAATTCGAGGCATTGTCCGTGGTGGAGAAGCATCAGCTCTTATCGAAAAGGAGGTCCTCATCCTGAGTGATGAAGAGAGGCGATCTTTGTTGGATAAGGCAGGAATCTCATCATCAATTGAGCTGGGGCAGCTGAGGTATTGGCCACTAAGGCTGAGCTTGCCATACCTCACAATAAACTGAGGCTTCTAAGGCGGTATGTCACAACATAACCATAACTCCCTGGTGTTTCAGGTGGCTCAAATCGCCAGGCATCTGTCTGGCTGGTGAGGAAAGGATGCGGGCCACACTTCCAGCAAAATTGTTGGTGATAACCTCAAAGGAGAAATAGCCGTGTTTTCTTTTACAATTTCATCTGGTGGAGAGGAAATAAAAGGCGATAATGTAGTGCAGCTCGTAGATGGGAATGAAAGGTAAGACAGTGTAATAGTAAGACAATGAAATACCAAGGTTGTTACTACATTGTTGCAGAACTGGCAGACTTACCTGGCATAAAGGGTTTATACCAGCCAATGAGATCTGGTTGAAGATTGGAGGAGACAAGGGAGGTGGAACATTCAAAATGACCTTTCAGATTGTCAATGTTGCCACACCCAATTCAGTCCATAACACCTGTGTATCCAGCTTTTTGCCGCTGGTGACAGTGTCACCAATCTCCATGTGGCACTTGATCTCTTTAAGGACCAGGTAGAACATCTACATGGAATGAAGTGGAGGTAGAGCTCTCTCTATACCTAAATCATGTTAAACATAAAAGTGCTATAAATTACAGGCAATACACAGTGAAGGTGTTTACCTCTTTTTAAACACCAAGTGCGTATACGCATGCATGCACACACAAACATTACTCCATTCATGCATGATTTAGATATTTAGATATTGCGTGCATTGATCAGTCACAACTTTATGATGCATGCAAATGCTTACTGCACTTGTAACCCTATAAGTACGTAATTATGTTTCCTCTAACACTGGCTAAAGAACCCCATTATTCAGATGACCTCACTTGAAGTATATCATACTTGTTCACTCCCCCCCCCCCCCCCCCACCAACCTTTTGCCAGTTCATATTATGGGTTATTGCAACAAAAGATGCCAGCGGGTTATAATGAGCACACAAAATGTGCTTACACCAGGACCACATACTTGTATGACTATGGGGTTACGTGCATGTCAGTATTGTACTTCCATGCATCTACAATGGTATTCAAAGTGATTTTGATCAACACAACATAACACACAACACAGCATGAATGGTGAGCAGATAATTCTCGCATGTATGTATATGCACTTGGTGTTCAAAGAGTTAAGGGCCCATTGTCAAGACACTTGACAATGCATTGCAATCCTTTGGTGTACGACAGCAGTATTTTGGAGGGGGGGGGGGGGGCATTTATTGGCAACCATGTACACAAGGCATTGAAGGTAAAGTGTACATGTGCTATGCCATGTGTATGTGAATAATTCATACAACTTAAACATTTACAGGTACCTAACATCCAGTCTCTGTGCATATCTATATCAAAGATGGCACAAGAGAAACTGCCCCACTGATCTGGAGAGGTAGCCGGTCAAGTGTCAAAGTTCATCACCGCATTCTCCTTATATGGAAAATGTCACAATATATGTGATCAGAACTTCATTGATGCGGCACAAGCACATGCACTAGACCAGGTAGGGAAACAACGTTCAGTGTACATGTAGGGTTCACTATATGCTTCATTTCAACTAAATAGGCTATTCAAGAGTTCATGGAACACATATCCTGAGGCAACAGTTCCACACCTATTGGAGGACCATACTCTGCAGTGGGCAAATTCTAACCATGTTGGCTTTGGCCTCCTAGGTGAGCAGGGGGATGAGTCAATCCATGCCAAATTTAATCGACTTGGCTTGGCATTTGGTCGTATCAAAGACCGCATGCAGAACCTGATGTGCATAGTGAAAGAACACTTGCGAAGTATTGAGTCACAATTGGTAGCTGCCATCCACCCTCCGGCTATGAGAGTAAAGAATACGTAATTCATGCAGTTCAAGCTCAATCTATATACACATTAACATGAAGTCAAATGTAAAACCAAATTTCATTGCGCCCCACCCCAAAAAGACACGAAAATGGAAGGCTTGAAAACTACTTCAGAAAATTCGTTACCGTTAAACTATGCCAAAAAACGACAGTACATTCAACTAACTTTACCGTGGTGATTTTGGCATGTTCCATCTCAGTCACCGAGCGTCTTTATCGTTTTATGAACACACGCGGTCGGTGTTCACCGCGTGCGCAAGTGAATAGGTGTCGAAGAGCCAGAGCCGACAATTCGCAATGCCAGGCCACGTGATTTATGCCTACAATAAAGGTCAGAGGTGTTTGTCACTGCTAGTATGGCTTTTAGGTGTTGATTACGTTTCATGTACCTCTTGCACAGCTGGTTCTAAAGGACATCGGTTGCTAGGTTCGTTGCTATGGGGCGACGCAACCACTTCAATATTTTGGGGCGTAGGGCCTAGTTTCCACGCGCGTTCAATGAGAGCAGACCGCCGTGTGGTAGGCCTAGACGACAGGCAATGAATTGATGACGTGATTAGCACAACCTACCTGCGACAGACTCCACACACACGCAGACATATATGCTCACATCTCAAACGTGATCATGGCAGTCTTACTTCAAACTTACTTACTTCAGTCTTACTAAGTAGTTCTAACTTTTTTGGAGACCCCCGTTCTTTCTCTGCCAGCTCTTCTTCATCATCACTGTGTGGATCGTCTTCAATTACTGCTGCAGCATCCTCCTCTAAAGTAAGCCATTGATGGAACATGTTAGAGGCTGGAGAGTGACCTTATCCAGAAATGAGCGGTCAAAAGTCAGAAGTAATTAATTCGCGGTTTGCGAATCAACGAATATTCCCGTATATCTTCCCGTAGACATGTATGGGGTACTTTTTTTCCTATTTAAGACGTCGCTTCCCTAGGATTGTCCTCAATGTATGGCCATACATTGAGGGTACCATACATTGAGGACAATCCTAGGGAAGCGACGTCTTAAATAGGAAAAATACGGCGACCCCACTACAAATCTTGGCAAATGTAGTGTACTAACAATCCCTCATGGCAAATGCTGAGAAAAATCTGGCGTGCTTGGTATTGAAGTACCCCATACATGTCTACGGGAAGATATTCGTTGATTCGCAAACCGCGAATTAATTACTTAACGGATATGTTTTTGTCTTGATTTTAGTTAAAGAATGGTTAATGGAATAAGTACATATACCAATCAGACCTGCTTATAGTACATCATAGTGTTGGTTAAAATTCAAAATGAATTAAAAAGGCAAGATGACCGTCTATATATGGGCCATTTCTGAATATGCTGTTATAGATATGTACATTGGATTGCAGCATGCTTGAAGCAGTAGTTGGGAGTTATCTCAGCGATAGTATGCAGCATCTCAGCCTGTGCACATTGAATATATTCCTCTGAACCTGGAATATCAGATGGCGCCTGCCCCTCAAGGTGTGGTAAATACTTCGCACATTTCCAACATGATGCAACCGAGTTGGGCTGAATACTCTCCCATGCTTCTGCTAATAGTTCTATGGCATCACTTATATGTGGAGGATTGCCATATACCAGACCAGCACATCCTAAAGGAAGTTGAGAAGCTAATAACTGCAAATCTACGTAGTTGGATGCAGCACTGACTAGCCTTCCTTGCAACTTGAATGTGCTTTAAATGCTGCAATAATCCCTTGGTCTAAGGGCTGAAAACACTGGTTGTATTAGGTGGGAACTTAAAAACAGTAACTTAATTGACCATGAGGGGATCAACAGTGCCAATGTCATGACCAGAAAACCCATCAAGCTGACTCTGATGTCCATTGACGAATGCATGGAAGAAACACTTCCTTGAACCAACGATTGTATCACACCAAGCATTCTTCTGATGGTAGTATGGCAGTTCTGGTGGATTTCTCCGAAAGCATTAGGGTTTCTTCCTACTACCTATCACTACTGGTGTAACTTTACAAGTGCCAACTGCATTGACTGCAAGAATTGTGGTCAAATGGTCCTTGGCCTTCATCATTTTTGTTTCCCTTTCAGATTCATCTCCCTCAAGCAGGTATGTTCTATTTGGAATAGTCCGATACAATAAGGCAGTCTCATCCATGTTAAATATATTCTGAAGCTGATACTGGCCTGATGAAATAGCATTCCTCATCAATTGCATCTGCACTCCAGTTTCTTCCATGTTCACTTCTCCAGCATCTCCATGCATTCGAACTGATTTTCCAATGTAGTACCTCTGTCTCCATCGCCAAAACCAACCATCTGAGGCTTTAAAGTCATAGATGTTTCTTAGTTTAGCTTCATGGATAGCACACGTGCTTGAATTAGGTTTCTTGAAACTGGTAAAGGAACCCTACTGCCTCTAAGAGAATGTACCCACTCAAAAACGGCTTGATCTTCCCCTTTTGTTTAATGAGCTTAGAATCCTTTTTAAAGGTGGGATCTTGATTATTCTTAGATATAACCTCTCTCGATTTGAGTATCTTGTACACCTGGCTCACAGATACACCAAATGCCCTGGCCACTTCAATTACTTCCTTGCCCTGCTCACCTTCTTTTATAACTTTTACCTTCTGCTTAATGTCCAAATACGTTTTCGAATTTTCTTGTTCTTCCATACTGAAAACACTGCAACTACACTAGCTCAACTGACTAAAACAGCAAAATAGCAATACAACTAATATAAGCATGAAGGGTAGAACAAGTCACTCGCTATATATACTACCTAATATCAAAAAGTATCTACGTGCTAGAAATATCTAGATTGTGATGACGTAGCTTGAGGAGTTTTACTTTCAATCCTATTGCGTTATAAAAAGAAATATTGAAGTATCACGTAAGTATTGCTAAAATCTACGCGGGTTTTTATAACACTATGACCATAGATTAGAAGGTCTTTACATATGCCTGGACCAATCGATGAGACGTTCAAGTGCGTGTGCTGCTATAAGCTGTGTAACGGTATGCACTCGCGCATGGATAGCAATAGCGCAAGAGTCAAGAATACGTGCAGCTACCGTGAGCGATACCATTGAAGTAAGACTGCCATGAGCACGTTTGCATATATAATTTTGCGTGTGTGTGGAGTCTGTCGCAGGTAGGTTGTGCTAATCCTGTCGTCTAGGCCTACCACACGATTTTCGGTAATCGCGCACTAATATTGGCGTGTCTTTGACCTCAGTTCACGGGCGTTTGTGTCCGAATATTTTAGTTCTGTGTATTGCGTGAAGCAAGAGAACCAAAAGACTTCTTTCTGAAGACAGCACGCGGGAGTCCAAACAAAACAATACAACGTAAAACACCACCCACGCATCACGAGGGGACGCGATGTAGTTGCATCATAGGCCATGTGAACGAAATTGTTTTTTAGGAATATTAATACGGCGCCGAAGGCGCCCTCGTCCAGTGGTCGTTGACGGCCAAAAGATTGCTAAAAAATCTTGGTGTAAGACGGGTGCCTTTTGACACCGGATTCGGATTCCGGATGCAAATTGACCTGGTCCATCGCGCCTTCGGCGCGACCCTAAACCCCAAAAGATATACTAACAGCGTCAATGCCGCGTCTTAGCATTGTCAGTTAGTTTAGACCGTGCGTAATAGCAACCGCGTGGAGGTTACTAATGAAATTCTGGGACCGCAAAAATGCAATGAAGTCAATATGGATCAGTTGCATTACATTAAATATAATTAATCTCATTGATTTTGCAGTTTCTTTGTCTCATGAGGGCATGTTTGCTAAAGCTTGTAGAATTTTAGTATCCTCTGGCCTGGCACCCAATAATGAGGATACGTGGAAGCTGATAAGGGAAAAACACCCAGAGGGGCCACTCCCTATAATCCCCGAAACAACCTCTGCACAATCCATATCCCTGAATGACGATTTTGATGTTTACAACATCCTTAAATCCTTCCCGAAGGGTACTGCAGCAGGTCCTTCTGGCCTAAGAGTGCAACACTTGTTAGATGCGGCATCCATTCCACTTCCCACGACTATTGGTTCCCTGCTAAGAAGGGTTGTTAATCTCTTGGTGTCTGGGAAAGTTCCTCAGGAGGTTTCTCTTTTCATGGCAGGTGGGTCCTTGACAGCGCTCAGCAAGTTAAAGCCTGGCTGTGCCCCGGACATAAGACCAATTGCTGTGGGCGAGGTTCTGAGGAGGTTGACAGGAAAATGCTTATGCGCTGTCCTTAAACAAAGGGTTATTGATTTTTTTGAGCCCATACAGTTTGGTGTGGCTTGCCCTATGGGTTCAGAAAAGGTAATTCATGGAATTAGAGCCTGTGTGGAAAAGTTTTGGAATGACAGGGATTTTTCAGTTATGAAGGTGGATTTCAAGAACGCTTTTAATGTAGTCTCCAGAGATGCTGTTCTACAGGAATGTGCAAATCATTTCCCAGATTTGCTTCCATGGGTTGCCTGGTGTTATGGCTCTCACCCTTTTTTGTGGCACACTATGGGTCAGCTAACATCACAATCAGGTGTGCAGCAGGGAGACCCACTGGGTCCTTTTTCTGTTTGCATTAGTTTTGCACAAGGTTGCTGGAGCAATTAAAGAGGATTCTGAGTGCAGCCAACTTTTGTATCAAGCTTGGTATCTTGACGATGGCATCCTAGCAGGCAAGAAATCTTCAATTCGTCGATCCTTGTCCCTTATACAGGAGTTAGGACCCCCTCTTGGTCTTTACGTCAATATCTCTAAATGTGAGCTCTATTGCCCAGGCGATACCCCCACTTTCCCATCAGAGCTTAAAGTATCCAATTTGCCTCATTTTGAGATCTTAAGGTGCCCAATAGGTGATTACATATACTGTGCAAACTTTATTGCCTCAAAACGTCTCCAAGCACGCAAGCTGTTGCTCCAGTTGAAAGATGTTGCTGCCACAGACCCACAAGTGGCGTTAACTTTACTTCGTTTGTGTGGTAGCTTTTGCAGGTTAAGTTACTTGGCTCGTTCAACTCCAACTGATTTGGTATTGGAAGCTTTCAAGCTTTTTGATGATGACATCCACCACTGTTTCATGGACTGTATAGGTTTCACAACTTCTGATGAGGCATGGTGCCAGGCCCAGCTTGGCCTCAACAGTGGTGGTCTAGGTTTGCGCTCACTGTCCCTTCACTCAAGCTCAGCGTATATCGCTTCTGTCTGTTCCTCCGGTGTTGTTGATTCTGAAGACATACATCTCACAAATGCCATTGACCACTTTAATTCTCATGTTTCTCCAATCGAGAAACTTTCTGTCAATTCCATTATCTCCTCACCCGTCAGTCAGAAGCTTCTGTCTTCTAAAGTGAATGACCTTTGTTTTCAAGACCTTTTTGATCGATCCTCTCCTGCTAACAAGGCTAGGCTGCTATCAGTTTCAGCTCCTCATGCCACATCCTGGCTATCAGTTATTCCTTCCACATCCCAAGGTCTACATCTTGACCCCATTGAATTCAGGGTAGCTGTCAAGTGGTGGCTGGGCCTAGATACCTCCCAGGGCTCTCAGTGTGCCTTCTGCCCTGCCCACAGTCTGGACCCTCTCGGACACCACGCTTTAACATGCAAATGTGGGGGTGATGCTGTATTACGCCATAATGCACTCAGGGACACTTTAGTGCACTTCCTTCACCGTGCGCATGCTTCTGTCCAAGTTGAAGTTGGCGCTGGGCTCTTTCCCGACCATTCGCAGTCAAGACCTGCCGATATTCTGTTACAGAATTGGAACCTTGGGAGGCCCGTTGCCCTGGACATCTCCGTTGTCTCACCGCTAAACCCTTCAACTTTAGCTGAAGCGGGAGCAACGTTTGGTGCAGTCCTTGAGGCAACGGAGAGCAGGAAACACCAGGCCAACGATGAAAAGTGTTCAGCTCTAGGGTGGGTCTCAACCCCTCTAGCAGTTGATTCCTATGGGGCTTGGGGTAAAGAGGCTACATTGTTTTTAGCACAAGTTGCTGCTCGGCTTGCAATCCACAAGTCCCTTCCAAAGTCACAGGCTTCTTTCGACCTGTTCTCCAACTTAAGCATTTGCTTAATTAGAGCAAATGCCAGAGCCATTCTCCGAAGAGTGTAGAACCGTACCTAATTATGTATTATGAATTTTATTAATTTTAATTCTTTATAAATCAATGAAGTCAATAATTTAATTGTTCACTGTACCGAATAAAGCGTCTTTAACTGTGCCAAGTAAATACTCCCGTTATGTACATTTCATGACGTCATGTCTGGAGTACTAAGTATAGTGAATAATTACCGATACTTCGAGCGATAATAATTGTGCCCTCACGATTACTACATGAGAGGTGGGTCGCAGTTCAAACAACTGTCAGTGCTTCAGATATGAACCAAGCGTTCCACACAGTAGCAAACAAACTCAATTCAGTACTAAAATGTACCAGAGTCCAAAGACTTAATGGGTGTGTAACCGGTTATCAGGTTATTCGGGTTATTCGGATATTCGCAAAAAAACTATCCGCTCGAACAGCAACTTAGCATTACTCGGAAAAATCGTTTAGTGAATTTTATCTATTTGGTTTATGTTTCTCCATTCGGAGGTACTTAGGTATTCGTCGTCAGCATAGACAATTCGCCCATTATATTAAGTATTTTATAATTAGAGTTAGATATATAACATACGTCACTGTTGTTTTTACTTGCAATGTGGGGACGACATTGGAAGCAATCAATAATATAAAACAAAATATTTATGTGTATCAATTGGGGATACAAAATATACAGCGTGTGCTAGCTCAAGCTTTTATCGTCGTCTTCAAGTAACTAAGTTCATTAGCATATGCCACGAGTTGTGTTTATATGTAGTAGCAATATCAGTACTAAAAATTGAGTATTGCCTTGTTTTATTGTACAGTGGTACGAAGTGAACATATCTGAGTATTGCGCTAGCGAGTGAAATAGAATGACAGACTTCTCACCCATTTCAAGTAAGTATGCGCGCTCTCTTTGAGTATGTGTAAGAATTAGAGAGCATTACGCAATCGTACAAATGGGAAATTTCATGTGCATATAGCGAGAACGTGAATGGAGTGTTGTTGGATGATTGTAAGTGGAGTACGTGATTGTAGGTGATGTGGGGTGAGTTTTTAATGGTGGGTGATTATCTGGTCTCAGTGGTCAGTGTTACACCACAAGCACCATAACCTGAATAACCTAGGTATTAACCCACTATCGTCTTGACTGGTCTACCCCCCTATGCAGTAAGGCCTTCTGTCATTGATATCACTTACGGTACACTACAGCACTAGAACAGTAGTGATCGAATATAAAAAGGATCATTTTTATTTACAAACACACACACACACACACACACACACACACACACAACACACACACAACACACACACACACACACGCATAACATTCCACAGGGAACGGACCTTACTGTGAGCGCTACAACTTCAACGGGTCTGCCTGCTATTCATTTGGTGAAATTGGAATAGATTACATCTATTTTGACACATCTGTTGGTTCAATTGAGCAGTATGAATCCAGTTCTTGTTCCTAACTGGGACCTTGGCAAACCGGCTGCCTTTGACTTGTCCGTCACGTCTACGCTACAATCAAGTGCTCTTCTAGAAGCGAGCGTGACTGCTGGTTCGGCAGCCCTGTTAGCTGAGAACAGAAAACACAAAAACAGCAGCGACAAAAAGTGTGACGAATTGAGGTGGGCCTGCATCCCTCTTGTGGTTGAGACCTACGGGTGTTGGGGAGCTGAAGCAGTGGCAGCATTATCAAAGCTTGCAGGTCGTCTCTCCGTCAGGAATAATGAACTAAAGTCCAAGACCATTTTTAGCCTGTACAGCCGCCTAGGGTTAACATTAGTAAGGGCGAACTGTAGACCTATCCTATCTAGGTTAACTTGACTTTTATAGGACTTATTTTAGTGTATATAATAATAATAATAATGTGCATTTATTCGATTCATGTATTTAATAATAACCAAATCAAATGTTTATAAAATCCTTTATTTAGGAATAATTGTGTTTAATGTTAAACTTCGGAACTTGTACAAAATTAG
Organism: Ephydatia muelleri; assembly: GCA_013339895.1. Lineage (NCBI taxonomy): Eukaryota > Metazoa > Porifera > Demospongiae > Spongillida > Spongillidae > Ephydatia > Ephydatia muelleri. The sequence goes on along the minus strand of JABACO010000001.1, from coordinate 34,611,352 downwards.
CCAAACTGGCTATGGGCAGTGCCATTCCCTAACAAAGCCCATAGCCATGCAGTACATGTATGTGAATGACATTTCCAGTTAAATTGTTACATTGAGTATGACTATGGGGTTACATGCATCAGTATTGTACTTCCATGCATCTACAAACGGGATTCAAAGTGATTTTGATCAACACAACATACATGTAACACACAGCACTGCATGAAAGATGAGGCAGATAATTCTAGCACAATAGCCCTGTCACAATCTGACATCACAATGTTTTAGCTCTTTCGCCAATTATTACGGTACACATGTACGGTACACATGTGCAAGAAAAAGTGTTGAGCGTTGCAGGAAAACGTAGTTAGCAAACTACATACACTATAAGTGTGGCTTTTGTATAGCACCTGCGACGCAATTTTGTTCTATTGTAGATGCATGGAAGTACAATACTGACATGCATGTAACCCCATAGTCATACAAGTATGTGTCCCGGTATAAGCACATTTTGCCTGTTCATTATAACCCACTGGCACCTTTTGTTGCAATAATCCATAATACAAACTGGCAAAAGGTTGGTGGTGGGGGGAAGGGGGGACAAGTATGATATACTACACTGATCTGGGCTACGCATTCTTGTTCTTGGAGTATTGAAGTGATGCATTAGTGAAGTCAAGTGAGGTCATCTGAATAATGGGGTTCTTTAGCCAATGTGAGAGGAAACATAATTACTTTGGTACATGTACTTATAAGATTACAAGTGCAGCAATCATTTTCATATATCATAAAGTTGTCACTGATCAACACATTTTTGCACGCAGTAGCATGAATGGTGTAATGGTTGTGTGTGCATGCATGCATATACGCACTTGGTGTTCAAAGAGGACGCATATTTGCGCCCGCAGCCCTGGCCGTATAGCATGTACTTCACGACATTGCCAGCGGCTATTGCGCATAGAAGGCCGTAAACGAGTGATTGTTACCAAAAGGTTTGTGCAAAAGTTAAATAGCTATATCTTATACAGTTGTCATGTAGGGGAGGGATGTAGCGCATGATAAGTCTTCGAACCTGTAGCGTACACACTGCGCACTCATGGCACATACATGGCTATCAACACATATCAACACTCAGCGTACAACAATGTATGCACCCACACACAACACTATAAGTCCACTCAGCGTACAACCGCGCGCTACCAGCTACGTACGTGCACTGTAACTACATGTAGTAAAGAGTTGACGGGACCTTGTCACACTACTGGATCGATGCAGTGGTGGCAACTTCTTAGACATGCCAGCCCTATGCGAATGCTCTCCCTCTAGGACCTTCGTGGTGAAATATATTCAGCATTCATAATGTGCTAATGTACACCTCGGATGATGCACGCTTCTACATGTATTTCACTTCAATTTCAGTGTGTGCTGCTTTGACAATAATGTCGATGTGGCACATAACTTCTTTAAGCAATTGAGGAAATAAAAATTAGAAATATTCTCCAAATCGTTCTGCGTATTGTAAATGCAGTAAATAAATGGGCAAGGAAGGGTACCTCATTCCTTGCATTGGTGTGTAATGAATCTAAAGCATCTATTATACGACCAGTTGCAAATGTAACAGAGCCAGGTGATGCAGCCAGACTGGAGCAATGCCGGTTCGGGTAAGAGAGCGCAGACCCAGAGCGCAATATAATTTATTCCCTTCGCCGTTAACGCTAGACTGACCATATCGTCTTTAACGCTAATTGCCATGGTGGGCCATGAAGGTTTTGTCTAAGGAGATCCATGCAGGGTAAAGTGACGGTGTATACCGTTTTCATTGTAAACACAGTAAACACATCTATCGTAGTGTCTCTAAAAATTGAAGTAACCGTATTTCGCGAATAATTCATCAGTTCTTGCTTCACTTGTGGTTTGATCTCTCGGCACATCAATACCTTTAATTCATGCCAGACATTTTCAATTGGATTCAGGTCTGGAGACTTATATAAGAGATGTTAGCCACCGGTTCACTTCTTTAGCGATCATCCAATCCTGTGTGTATTAGAAAGTATGTTTGGAATGATTGCCCATTAACATGATGGTGTTCAGGAGTCGGTATTTGAATTGATGGCAAGAGTGTAGAATCCAGTATTCTTAAATAAAGCTTCGTGTTCAATATGCCATCAAAAACAATAGTTGCACCTCTTCCCTTCATGCTGATAGCAGCCCAGACATGAACCATTGTACAGTGGTTTAGCCTATAAGAGGTTAAAAAAATAATAAATGACTGCAAATCAGTGACATGGTGGCACATACCTTGGCTTTCGTTTTGGAACTTCTCCTATTTTTCGACAGCAGAAGCGTCCATGGCTGGCTCTTCATTTGTTCGTCGTCCACAGGGCGTCGTCAAAATTGTTTGATAAAATTGCTGTCACCCACTCCAACCGGTTTTGCTGATTAGCGACGTGAATGAGCTGGCAGTACGCATTGCCACGAAATGTCCAGCCAAGAGACCAGCACCTTACAACAGTGCGCGGAGGCTGATCTTGTAGCCTCGACAAAGCGACAACTCATGCAATTTTATTTCATGATCAATGCGTAACTGTTCTTCGACAAACGCTTTGATTTCAGCTGTCACTTTCGACAATCGACCAGAACCTTGTTTTTTATCGATAGATATCGTTTCCTCTTACTCCTTTAGAAAGATAGACACTTTTTTCCCACGTACAAGAAAGTTTCTCCTCCTTCAGCATTGTGCATATTGTCAGCGCCTTGTATCCTTTTCGGGCAACAAATACAATCCAAAGCTTCAAATAGTCACTTTACACACGCCATTTTGTTAAACGAATTAAATTACAGTGCACATAATATCTGGAAGTATGTTAAAAAGATGATGACTCACAGATTATATTTACACTACATACTGAGGTGATAAATAGTTATCATTAAAGCCCTGTTAAAGTCATGGGACCTGAACAATAGTCCCTGTCACAATACCGACATCACAGTGTTTAGCTCTTTCGCCAATTATTACGGTACACATGTCGTGCAAAATAAAGTGTTGCGCGTTGCAGGAAAACGTAGTTAGCAAACTACATACACTATAAGTGTGGCTTTTGTATAGCACCTGTGACGCAATTTTGTTCTGTTATAGATGCATGCATGGAAGTACTTAAGCATTGTGCCAAGGAAACTGCAGAAGCAAGAAACGTTTAAAGGTAAGCAGGGCGCCTGCCCAGTGATGAATGGTTCCATATACGTTCATACATCGAATGTCTGTGAAGCATGAAATCAATTTGTCGCTTAGAACCCCCACTGTCTTGTTTCGTTTAAGAGCTGTACTGAGCTGGTGACGAAGACAACGTAGCACACTCCAGCACAAAAATAGAATGACTACGATATTGATGTGTTCACCAGCATAGGCAATCTTGATGAGACATCACCTAGATCATCGTGCAGAAAGAAAAGCAGCGCACCTTGCGACTCATTGAATATAACCACTTCTGGAGCCAGCTACCAGACAGTATGCGGAAGGTTCGAAGGTTATCAGATAGGATCACCCGACGCTTCCGAAGTATTGAGCATCGATACATACTACGTTGATGGGGTCTTCTTTCGAAGGCCTCATTGGTATATTATCGGATGCCCTTGGACTCTCCGTATCACTCTCGTTTAGCCGCGCGAGCGGATTCAGGACTCTCCCAATACCGTTGCCTTTTAGCAGCGCGTTTATTTACTGGCCCTGCTTGATAGCTTTCGCGTTTAGCGGACCGTTTCATTTCTGGCTCTGCTTGACATTTTCGCGTTCAGCGGTCCTGTCTTTTCTGGCTCTGATCGATAGCTTTCGCGTTCAGCGAACCGTTTTTTTTTATTTTCTGGCTCAGTCTGCTTGATACATGTACCTTTCGCGTTCAGCGGACCGTTTCTTTTCTGGCTATGTGGATAGCTTTCACGTTCAGCGGCCCGTTTCTTTTCAGGCTCTGCTTTGTACATGTAGCATGCCCGTGCTGAGTCTAAAACACATCTCGAGTTTGGAGGTATTTCGCACGTCATTTCGCTTTCACACCAAACGACGACTGAAGTACATCTGGTCACTATTTATACATTTATTTTGATATTTAATTATACGTCTGACACAGACCGTATAGTTGATTGTTAAATGATTTACTACAGCTCCTGTAGTTTTCTTGTTTGGTATTGACAATTCTAAACTTGTCAAGATTCTGCCTTTTGTAATGATATGAATAGCGTTTAGTATGGCAAATCTAATAATCAATTACCTGAAATATTAGCATCAAACCATTTGATCACAGAAGGCACTCTTACAGCCAATTCTGCAGCTGACGGTCAAATTTCCATTCTTTAAAAGTGTAGTTAACTTCACTAATGCTATTCACCCCCACAACAGGACCCACATTATAGTGTAGTACAGCGTGTTTAAAATGCCAAAAGCTAAGAGCTATCAATCAGAGCCAGAAAAGAAACGGACCGCTGAACGCGAAAACTATATCAAGCAGCCAGAAAAGAGACGCGCTGCTAAAAGACAACAGTATTGGGAGAGTCCTGCATGTAAATCTGCTCGCGCGGCGAAGAGTGTGATACGGGGAGCATCCGATTATACCAATGACGCCTTCGAAAGACTACTACTAATAAAGTTACCCAAAGGATGACGAATCTAATTTCATTACAATTGAGCAGCTTGTGGACTTCAACCTTTTGTAGTAGCGTTCACAGCATGTGCTCCATCTAGCTGCATGGCTGCTTGTACTTTGTGTAAAACATTATGCAGATTCATTTATTGTGAATCAGCAATATAGATGGGCTGGTATCAATTGGAGGCAGAGAATCTGTCGGCTTCGTAAATCAGTGGTTAACACACTGTAATAGCTACATACTATCTTACCTTATCTACATGTATAAATGCTGGGGTTACCTAACATAAGATTTTAAAAAACTCAATCAAATCACGTGTACACACTGATGCACTAATGTCACATGTGCACAATACTACAAATACAGTTTGTAAGCAGATAGTCAGGCTACCAATAAATGCGACACTGTTTCCTTCTATTTAGCTGTCTCGTATGCTGAGTTCACCACCAACTCAATTGCTTTGATTATGTTTTGATGAGTTTCAATCATCTCATATACTGATGGTCCCAGAGCAGGATCAGGATGATGGAGAGTAACTTTGGACCTCGTTTTCACCATACAGCCAATACGTGTGGTCACCAACACTCCCAGTGAGAAGAACGCAACAAATGAGATGACAATGGTTATTCCAATTATAGTATAAGTGTCAATGGAGGCCACGTTTGCTGCAGATGAAAATGAAACTTTATTAAATTCAGTCGTTTTTCGCGCGAGTTGTACCATGTAGTGGAGCTACAACTAAGCCATGTGATTTGGGCCATAAATAGAACAATAGCTGTTCATTCATTGTACAGTGCTCGCTTGAAGATACGGAAAATAAGGCATGACTGTTTGTCTTCATTCCATGATGGTCACACTGTGCGGTACGATTGAATAAACCCATTTGATGACAGTTCATAACATGAAGCCGATATGACCATAATAATGTTAATGACTAGTGGAACTTAACGTCTCACTCTTTTATTTTCATCAAACAATCCTAAAAAATGGAAGCCATATCCATGTTGCATCATCGCTGTACGATGATTGAACCGTGATGTTCTTTGTGACCGCTAATGTAGATCACATACATCATTACCACTTGTGTTCCGTACCACATCTGCGACATGCAGACCTGCTTGTACAAATACTCAGGTGTACCATTGCATAGTGACCACCACTGGAAAAAGGAATCTTCTAGGAGTTAGGAATCAGTCTGTGTTCTTAGCGAAGGGTATGCTATCCACTAAGTGTATTCCACCCTACCTCTAATCAGATTGTCAAGGAAGGAATGCGGTGGAGGAGTACTTACCTTTGCAATTAACAAAGCCTAGATGCAATTGGATTTTAGCTGCTCTTCAAGCTGCTCCGCTTTTGACCGTTCTATAAAACCTTATTTTTTTCGCGCCCATGCATGTAGAATGAACGTGCAGACGATTAATGCATTACACTCACTCAACTTGACGCTATGCACTGAAATCAAATTCACTTGGGTAAACATGCTGCCTTGCGTGTGCAATCTGATTGGTGCCACACAATCTCGTGGCACTAGAACATAAATCTTCGATCTATGGATCAGACCGGTGTACATATACGAGCATAGCGGTGATGTAATACATCCGCAGCTGTGACGTGGTAACGATACTAGTACCAAGTATAATTACTTTGATAAGTCGCATCACTACAAAATACATAACCACACAAACGTGCGACTTATACCGTAGTATTGCTAGCACAAACATTTTGCAAATGGCACGTTGAAATTTGATGCGAATGTAATACAAAACACTTAACGTTTATACCTTCCCTTGTTGACCACAGAAGGCACTCTTACAGCCAATTCTGCAGCTGACGGTCAAATTTCCATAAATAAATCAAAAAGACTTACCTGTATACTGAATCTTTGGGGGGGGGGGGGGGGGGGGGGGGGGGGGGGGGGGGGGGGGGGTGGACCTATAATCCACTTGAACTATTTGGACACATTGCAGTTATTTGACAAATTAGATCTTTCCCCATATTACCTCTTATTCCTGAAGTAACTAGATAAGTACGTCGACACAAGTGTAATCCCATTCCACTGATTTCACTGCATTAAACATTTCTAGTAATGTAACTGCTCCAATTCTGAGAAACAATTCCTTTTGGCTACGTTTGACTCATATTAATAAGAAGGGGAAGTTGGTGGTCAAATTAACTTTTCTTTGATTTCCATGCCTGTCCCTTTATTTATTATGTGTTGCTACAATTCAGTTGTATAGATATGCTCATGGATACACCTACATGTGGTGGGAAAGGTTGTGGAGGGAAGGCTTGCCACAAAGCTGAAGTACATCTTTACACCTCCGACCACTGGACCAGCACAGCGTGAAGACTTAGTGTTGGTAGCTGCTGCCTTGCAGTAGTACATCTGACCAATGGTGAGGCCTTGTAGGGAGACAGTTACCTTTGCGCCTTTGGTATTGGATAAATTGTACACACTTGAATCAGGAGGAACAGACTGATCAGAACTGCAGCACACCACACAGTAGAAGGACTGGTTATTGAGAAACGAACAGTCAAAGGAGTTACTGTAGCTCAAAGATGATATATTTAGATAGAATTGGTAGAACCTGTAAGAAATGAATCATATGACATATATGTTGTGTGCAAGTGTAAACAATGGTTTGATTTTATTGCGATGAGAACTTGCGCGGTATTACACCATATGTCAACCAAATGATACAGAATATGCGCATATAACGGTAGTCCGCACCGTTAACATCGTGTGTTTTGCCAATCAATTATTCGCGAAATACGGTTACTTCAATTTTTAGAGACACTACGATCGATTAGTTTACAATGTATAAAAGTACGGTACACACCGTTACTTTACCCTGCATGGATCTCCTTAGACAAAACCTTCATGACCCACCATGGCAATTAGCGCTAACTATTAAAGCGATAATTACGATACGTCTATCGTTGCGAAGGGAATAAATTATTGCGCTCTGGGACTGCGCTCTGAACCGGCATTGCTCCAGTCGGGCTGCATCACCTGGCTCTGTTACATTTGCAACTGGTCGTATAATGGATGCTTTAGATTCATTACACACCAATGCAAGGAATGAGGTACCCTTCCTTGCCCATTTATTTACTGCATTTTCAATATGCAGAACGATTTGCAACAATATATCTAATGCAGGTGTTAAAGGGAGAATATTTTTATTTCTTCAGTTGCTTAAGAAGTTATGTGCCACATCGACATTATTGTCAAAGCAGCACATACATGCAGACTCAAATTGAAGTGAAATACATTTAGAAGCGTGCATCATCCGAGGTGTACATCAGCACATTATGGATGCTGAATGTATTTCACCACGAAGATCCTAGAAGGAGAACAGGCCTGTCATGTCTAAGAATTTGCCAACACTGCATCGATCCAGTAGTGTGACAAGGTCCCTACATGTGTATGTACGTAGCTGGTAGCGCGCGGTTGTACGCTGAGTGGACTTATAGTGTTGTGTGTGGGTGCATACATTGTTGTACGCTGAGTGTTGATATGTGTTGATAGCCATGTATGTGCCCTGAGTGTGCAGTGTGTACGCTACAGGTTCGAAGACTTATCATGTGCTATATATCCCTCCCCTACATTAAGACTGTATAAGAAATAGCTAATTAACTTTTGCACAAACCTGTTGGTAACATAGAGACATGGGGAAGTGGTACAGACTGTGCAACCTTGACCAACAGAGCTATCAGAAACGACAACTCTCACTGTGTATGTGGTCACATTGCCTCCCTGTATATGGGTACAGAGAATTGTAAGTTATCATGGCTACCAGATACAGCTGATTACCACTGGGATCCAGGATATCTCAAGTTGGCGAAGGGTGTTGTCAGGATTGAGGACAGATGCAGCTTGAATATTCACCACTTCTATAAGAGATGCATACAACATTGAATGAGTGCATGTCATACAGTGCATGTAAAAAAGTTTCAGTACCAAATGACTCTTCATCAACAATGTTAATAAGTATATTTCCTATCAAGAAATTGAACATTTTAAATGTTGGATTGGTTGTAAAAATTGCAAGGAAACAAGGTACTGTTAGTGTGTACGCTACAGGTTCGAAGATATAGCTATTTAACTTTTGCACAAACCTGTTGGTAACAATCACTCGTTTACGGCCTTCTATGCGCAATAGCCGCTCAGTGGCAATGTCATGAAGTATATATGCTATACGGCCAGGGCTGCGGGCGCAAATATGCGTCTTCCACGTATAATCGGTTAAAGTCATGGGCCCTGGACAATAGCCCCTGTCACAATCCGACATCACAGTGTTTAGCTCTTTCGCCAATTATTACGGTACACATTTTGTGCAAAAAATGTGTTGCGCGTTGCAGGAAAACGTAGTTAGCAAACAACATACACTATAAGTGTGGCTTTTGTATAGCACCTGCGGTGCAATATAGCTCTGTTGCCCGTGAAAGAATTAATATACCGTACATGTATGGTAGATGATTTTAGACCTAACATGAACAACTGTAAATCAAAATTTATTTTGGACTAACGAAGTAAACTCACTGAATGTTATACTATTTTGTGAGCCCAAAGTTCCATCAGGATTTATGGATGTCACAGAAATGTTGTAATAAACAGCTTCATGTGTGACTTGGTGGACATAGAGACATGGGGAAGTGGTACAGACTGTGCAACCTTGACCAACTAAGCTGTCAGAACCGACAACTCTCACTGTGTATGTGGTCACATTGCCTCCCTGTATATGGGTACAGAGAATTGTAAGTTATCATGGCTACCAGATACAGCTGATTACCACTGGGATCCAGGATATCTCAAGTTGGCGAAGGGTGTTGTCAGGATTGAGAATAGATGCAGCTTGAATATTCGCCACTACTATAAGAGATGCATACAACATTGAATGAGTGCATGTCATACAGTGCATGTAAAAAAGTTTCAGTACCAAATAACTCTTCATCAACAATGTTAATAAGTATATCTCCTGTCGAGAAATTGAACATTTTAAATGTTGGATTGGTTGTAAAAAATGCAAGGAAACAAGGTACTGTTAAAGAGAGGCTTGATAGCACAGTATTTCACTGAAGTATTGAACTAACAAAAATAAAATTAGAAACATGTATAATCTCCTTGTGCAGCAAACATTTGCATGCATGCATGCATCATAAAGCTGCCATGCAAAGATTATCTCACTTTGTATGTACATTTCAAACGACACAATCGCCACATTCTCATTGTCAAGAACTTCATTCGTGCAAATCCGAACTTCCAAGTCCTCAGCGATGGGAGTTGGGAACGTCGTACAGAACCACGGGAGGTCATGGTGGACTGCAGCACGTACCCTCATTTCCACCACACTGCTGTCCGGTCCCATAGAACGTCCGAGGAGTACCACACAGGGCTCCAGGGTGCATTAGGGTTGCCTGACTCACAATAGTAATCAGAACCCACAAACGAGGGAGCGCTAACACCTCCCCCGGCGCATGGACAAGCATCCCAATCCTGTTTTTCAGATACACCTGCAGCATATGTATACACGTGTTGTCTCTTTCCAGGAGACCCATATGTGATTGAGACTCCATCCACGTAGCCATCTTCGACTCGAAATGAAGAAGAGACATGAAAAGCGTCAGGCGATCCAAACTGATAACCTCGGAACCGTCCGCACACCTTTTGGTAGCGGAATCCGAAAGTGGGTATACTCAGAGAGTCGCATGCAAGGTGCCGTGGTTTTCTTTCCACATGCATATGATCGAGGCGATGTAAAGCTTTGCCACGAGTCGGGACATAGCTTCGATGGATCGGTCATGTTCAGAGAGCCGACCAGTTTCCACTCCAGGCCCGGTGTGTTCGTGAGAAATGCTGACTGCAAAGTAACTCAATAACAAGAACGGAGATGGCATTGTCAATCGATTCTTAAAATTGCATGCACACAGCAAAAACAGAATGATGCTTTTCACTCTTTGTCACTCCGGCTCATCCGAGTGAAAATAAAAGAGTGACTTTCACTCTTTTTACGCCGAGGGTTCCGCCACTAGGCTATAAAGCGTACGAGATATTGAAATCACGGTGATTTCGAAATCACTTTCTAGATTTTTGTTTGATTTCCGGATTTCGGAGTGATTTCTGGATTTCTATTCGATTTCTGGATTTCAGTGGATTTCCAGATTTCTGTATGATTTCTACCGTAATGCGTAAGATTTCTCTCGGATTTCAACATTTCGTCTGACGTTATATTCGAGAAACGTTTTATCAGATGAGTTCGAGCTTGGCTCTGCTCGTATCCGAGCTCGTATATTTTGACAGTTCAGCTTCACATACATGTACATGTACATGTATGCAGGTGGGCTAGGTTTACAGGTATGCAGATGGGCTAGGTTTACAGGTATGCAGGTGGGGTACCAATACAAGCTAACTACCGTATCAAGGCACTGAACTAGGTACACACTGCGAGAAAGCACACTACCAAGGCAAGCTACATGTACATAGTGTAACAAAGTAGGGTACCAACAAAAGCTTACAAGCTACACACTGCAAGATGGCGAACTATGAATGCAAGCTGCACACAGTAACAAGGCACTGGGTACCAAGACAAGCTATCTCCTGTAACAAGGCACTGGGTACCAAGATTAGCTGCAAGCTTGAAGTACCATGATAGGCTACATGATGTAAACAGGCACGGTACCAAGACATGAAGAAGGCTTACTACCAAGGCAAGCTACATAAGGTTTGGTGCCAAGGTACTGTAACAAGGTTTGGTGCCAAGGAACTGTAACAAAGCAGTGTAACAACACAAGCTACACGCTCTATGCACTAAGACAGGATACATGTTATAAACAGGCAGGGTAACAAGACAAAGCTACACACTGTAACAAGGCAGGTTACCAAGACTTGTTACATGATTTATACATGTAAGTACCAAGAACAGCTACTCAAGTGCTGCAAGAAGGCAAACTATGAAGGCAAGCTGCATACTGTATACAAGGTGGGTGTCACAAGATAAGACTAGACGAACAACAAGGCAGTGTACCAAAACTAAAAGTACTAAGAAAGGCTACATACTGCAACAAGGCAGGGTAACAAGACAATTTAGTTACATAATTTATGTACCATGACAAGCTATGCACTGTGCCTGAGAAGGCACACTATCCAGACAAACTGCTTGCATACTGTAACAAGGTTTGGTAACAAGATGCTAGTGTACCATAACAAGCTACATGCTTAATGTACCAAGACAGGCTACACACAGTGAAAAGGCAGTATGTACCAATGAAGCTACATGACTGTTTTTTTTTCTCGAGATTGTGATTATTAAATTTGTTGGAAGGACTTCTAAACCTTAAAGTGGTTTTTCTGTGCATGTGTGTGTGTGTGTGTGTGTGTGTGTGTGTATGTGTGTGTGTGTGTGTGTGTGTGTGTGTGTGTGTGTGTGTGTGTGTGTGTGTGTGTGTGTGTGTGTGTGTGTGTGTGTGTGTGTGTGTGTGTGTGTGTGCAGGGCCGGCGCACACGGTCCGGTTGGTCCGGTTTTGGCCGGACCAACTTTTATCCCGAAATGAAGGCGTGTCTGACCATGCCTACAAATATGATAATTATGTGACAAATTTGATTGCTCAATGAAATTTATCAGCTGCCCCCTGCGAACCTTGTCTATTATACAAATGTCACCGAATTGCCAAATACTCTGCATCAGCCTCAACATGTTTCATTTCCTAAGCGCTCTTTTGGAAAAAAGAATGTAGTTATGAGATCTTTTCAGGCATTGTGGTTTAAATCATGGCCTTTTCTTCACAACGATGAGGCACGCGATCTAGCGTTTTGTCATATATACGTAAAAGGATTCAACGAAAAAAAGATGAGGTCTAGCACTAGAGCTGACCCTGCATTTCTAAGTTCTGCCATTTAAAATTGTATTGCCTAACTTCTAGGTTGCAGCTTTTCAATGTAGGTTACTAAAGGATTTTCCAATTGGAAGGGATTTGTCGTTTAAAAGCCATGAAGTCAGTGCCTGCCATCGAGAAGCAGTGGAAGTTTGTGTTACTCTACCAGCCACCTGTGAACATATTGGTGAGCAATTAGCAACGCAGTTTGCAGATAACGAATGTATGAGACAGGACCATGTAACGGAGGCTATGAGACATAAACTTGTAATGGATGCTATAGGCCAGGACCATGTAGCAGAGGTTATGTGACAACAGCAGGTAGTAGAGGCTATGAAAAATTGGCATGTACTGAAGGCTATGGCATGTATACGTAGTTGGCTGAAATAAGACCATGTAGTGGAGGTTATGACACTCAAGCATGTGTGGTTTGTGTGTATGTGTGTGTGTGTATGTGCATGTGTGTGTGTGTGTGTGTGTGTGTGTGCGGGGGTTACATATATCTGCAGTGGGTATAACTTGCAGATGAAATGAAAAACTGAGAGATATGGTAGTTGGTTAATACTTTATCTCATGGATCTGTTATTATTTTTAGGGGGCGTCTCCAAACTATTTTGGAAAAGATGACGTTTCATTATAACACCCCCCCTCCCCCCTCATAACGTCATTGATACACAGGAAAAAATTGCGTCGAATCATTTAAAAGATTTGTCTGATGATTTGTTTGAGAAAATCCAATGGCCAATCATTAAATGATTGAGTACTACTTTCATATCGGAAATCAACAACAAAATCATAACAAAATCATGCAGGCATTTTTCATTTGATTCCATTGAAAAATCAATAGTTATTTCAATTGTGAAATACAATTATGATTTGTCTACGTATCCCTCAGTAAAATCAATAAGGAATTCAATTGTGAAATACGCTGCAAATCATAGCTTTGATTTCGACAAAATCCATTACATGTGTCTTTAATACATCACGTGACAATTACAAATGGAAGGACAGCTAGTCAACATAGCAGGGTCCGCCACGGTGCCACTTGGTGCTATTCCTCGCGCTCACGACGAGCTGCACGAACAGCGCGCGCTCTGCTAAGGTTCTCCAAACGTTGCTGTTCGAAAGCTGTTCGCTCTTCTTCTTCGTCACTCAGCACACGCGCTTCTGATATCGGTACCAATTGCACCGAAGAACGAATTCTATCAATGCCTTCCTCGTCATCAACGTTAAGTTCCCCTGACAGAATGGCGGTTTTCACTGCTTTGTCTCGTGCAGCCTACAGGACGAAAAACAAAAGTGAGTACACGTGTTTTTTTTTTTTTTAATCTTTATTTTTGACGTACGTATGTTAAGCGACTTCGCTTTAGTGCCAAACGGCGCTTTTTCTTCTTCTCTGGGTCAGATTTGATTATAACAGTAGTCCTTCTAGTCGTGTAGAAATCCTTATTGGTAGATCAGAGCACATACATTAGTCAAGAATAATGAAATATGAACTAAATGATTCCCTTACCTTGATCCTTTTCGTGAGCGCAGTTGAGTTTGGAATGGGGTACTTCTTGAATATTAAGAGTGCCTCTACTGAACTGGTCAGCTGTTTTCGAAGATCTTCGTCAAGTTCCTTCCAAGTCTTTGACTCCATCGCCGCTTTTAGCTCCTCTGCGTGTTGGTGAAACGCATCTTGAAGAATGTTCTATACGACCATAACACGATGAAATCATGGCATTTTTAAAGGTTATATATACAAACCAGTGGTACGCGGTTTTTGGCTGACTTTGAGGCTTGTTATTTTTCTGCTTCTAAAAGAAGGTTACACAATTATATTAGACTGCAATGTGTGCGCGACTTACCGTCGAACTGTGCCACGACATCTTCTATAGCAGAAATGCGTTCATCTAGCTCCTCCAATTTAAGGATCCTTTCTTCCATTAGACGTATCTGGCTACGAAGTATTGTCTCTTCTCTATCAGTTTCATGGTCTGCTAGAACAGACTTTCGTGCTGCCTTTGAACTTCTAGAAGTCGACATTTTATCAAACACGTGCACATAAACTGCGCATGCGTTGTGAAAAGCAAAATGCCACCAAGAGTTTGCGCTCAAAAAGAGTGGGGCTATATGCCTGCAATTGTTCAAAATGCAAAAAAAAGTGCCGTTATTCTTACTCGACCGTTTGTAGACACCGCAACATTTACGGGACTGAGGCTGGAGAGGCAGACAAAGACGTTTGTACGCCAGAAACCAGGGAAAGTCTGCAGCTGAATTCCAATCTGGATATGGATGTAACGATTTCAAATGGTTTATCTACAGGTGCGTGGGAAAAGGGCAGCTTGCGCTTGCGCATGGGGCTGGGATATTAATCTACACAGATCATGGTTGTGGTTATATTTCTGGTACCACATACGTACATGTGCGTACGCGTATGTAGCAATATGTAATAATTTTTTTTAATTTTTTATAATGCAAAGATAAAGCTGCTACACATACATGTAGAATGGACACACATAAACACACAAACTAACATCTAAAAGGAACCTTGGCTTTGGCAACAGCCAAGTCAATGGTACTGTGTGTCAATGGTCGTCCTTGTGAAGATCTGGCACCTCTAAGGCACATAATGGCAGAGCGCAAGAGGGAAAAACCAATGCAGATCTTCATAGATAGAAGGGTGGCAATTCTCTTATATGTAACTGAAGCACACTTACCCATTCCTCCTGATGTGCTAAATACTAGAGGAGTGAATGAGCCATGCATGTTCAACTTCCCTTATTACGTTAGTCATAAGACCTCTGCTTTTGGCATTCATGAATAATAGTTCCATCTTCTACGCTCTGGATTTATGGATACAGCATGCATGCATCCATTTTTGTAAGCGTTGTACAGTACATATATATATTTCCCATGTAGCAAATGAACAGAATTTTTCTAGTGACAGTGATCATGACCTGTTCTCAGTACAAGATGATATTTATGTGGGGACACAAGAGTGTTCTGGTAAGTCATTCCTCATTAGAATGATTCATTACCCCATGTACTGACCGCACAAGGTACAGAAAGGTTATCAGATGCATGTTTTGAGGAATCTGATACTGAATCCTCTGAGCCTGAAGCTGATTATTCTGTGCACAGGATGGATTCTGAAACAGATTTTGATAACTTGGAAATATCTCAAGGTACAGAGCAAAACAACTCAGAAGATGGGAGTGCTGTCATTGGAAATTCAGTTCAGATGGAAATACAGGATGCTAACAATCATGAATCAAGTACATCTTATCAAAAACATATGGAGATAAGTGCAGGTCCACATTACAGTTTACTAAAGTGGATTTGTATCATTTTGATTCGAATATTTTTTAAATACAAGTTAACTAAGTCAGCCATTTTACCTATGTGCGGGCTCATTTCTACTTTACTGCAGCTCATTGATCATCCACTTCATAAAATCTTCCCCACAACTTTAGATGGTGTGTTAAATGTTTTGTCACTGGGTAAAATAGAAGGAACAGTATTTATTGTCTGCCCTAACGATTCATGCAATCAGCTGTATACAGAAACATCTCTGCCACCTAGCAAGACATGCACTCATGTCACATTTGGTAAAAGATGTGGCCACGAGCTAGGATACTTTAAAAATATGGCCTTTTTGAAGAAAACATGGGTGCCACACAAAACATTCTACTTTGTGCCACCATCTGCTTGGATTACAAAGTTTTTAAGTGATTCAACATTTAAAACATTGATTGGAAAGCCCATGGCTCCTAGAGGATTGCCTGATAATGTGATGATGGATATTGTAGATGGAAACGTCTGGAAAGAGTTTTCAAAGACTAATCCATCATTTAATGATAAAGATGCTCTCAGCATTGGCCTTCTATTAAATGTTGACTGGTTTAAGCCATTTGATCGATCGGAATACAAAGTATCTGCACTAATGATGAGTGTAATAAACTTACCAAGAAATGAACGATTTAAAAAGAGATGGACCATGGTACTAGGTATTATACCTGGCCCTACAGAGCCAAAGGGAAATGTAAATACTTTCCTCCAGCCTATGGTTGAAGATCTGCTTTTATTGTGGAATGGAATACCAATAACTAATTCAACTCTAAAGATAGTTAAAGCAGCTTTACTAGGTGTTTCATCTGATATGCCAGCACTAAGGAAAGTCTCGCAATATTTAGGTCACAAAGCTGATTTAGGGTGTTCCCGTTGCAACTTTATGGCTGAAAGGGATCTCACAAAGAAAGGTGCTTCTGGTAAAATGTCATACTATACATGTGTTGCAGCGCCAGACAGAACCAATGCCCAAGTGCGAGACCAAGCCAAGGAATACCAGTCAGCTGGCTCTCTGAAAATAGCAAAAGAAATTCAGAAAAAAAATGGAGTTCGCTACTCAGAGTTAGTTCGTTTACCATACTTTGATATGGTTAAAATGCTAATAACAGACCCAATGCACACTTTCCTTTTAGGTATGGTTCAGAATGAAGTAAAATTGTGCCTTCAAAACATTCTTGATAGCAAGCTTGCCGAAGTTTATAAAAGGATGCAAAGTATAAGGTTGCCATATGACATTGGAAGATTGCCTACAAACATAAAAGGTGCTGATGGACTTTCGGGGTTAACAGCCCAACAATGGAAAAACTTTGCTTGTGTTTATGCCAGACCTTGTTTTTCAGGTTTGCTACCAGATAAGTTTTTTAAGTCTTTGTCCCTACTATGTGAAATTGTGGTGCATATAACTAAGCCAATCATGAGTGAAGAAGATATTGAGACATTGTACAGGTTAATACACGAGCATCATAAAAGATTTGCTGCAGCATATGGGAAATGGGATATTTCTATAAATTATCACATGGCCCTACATATTTGTGATATTATTAGTGATTATGGACCACCACATGGTTATTGGTGCTATGCTTATGAACGGATGAATGGTTATCTAAGTGAGATTCCAAATAATGGACGGAATATTGAATCACAAATAATGGTCAAACTATTGCAGCAGCTTTGTTTCTCTAGTTGTGAATTGCCAAACATATCGGCAAAGACCTCTACAGCACTGAAACCTATACTGGCAACAGATGTGGAAATGGATGCAGATAACTATGCAGTGTATCAGTACAAGTTGTACACTTCACCTGTTTTAGACCGTTTTGAATATCAATGCAGTATAGACAGAGGTGAAGTTGATCATTGGCCAATTGAATTCTTACATCCAAGTAAGAGTCGTGTAAAAGTGGACAAGGAGGTTTACAAAAGTATTGAGGATTTTTGCAAAAAAGTATACAACACGGATGGTAATGTTTATGCGAATCCTATGATTGACAAATTTGGACGGTGTGCAGTGAATGGACAAACATACTCCTCTGACTTTAATTCTACAGACAGGGGTTCTGTAGTAAAGGCCTTATTTGTGTTAAAAGATAGCAATGAACTTCAACCCTATTTTGGAATTATCAGGTTCTTTTTCAAGCTATGTGTTACTTTGACATATGACACAAGTAATGGCAAAAAGAATGAAGTGTTTGAGAATTCCTTAGCATATGTAACGTGGATGTGCTTCAAAACACCTCAAATTGATAAGACTACTGGTCTTTATATGGTAAATGATGCATTTTATGAACAAGACAGAGTCATGAGCCCTAGAAGATTTTTGAACCGTTGTGCTCTTGCACCCACTGGAAGAAAAGGAGCAGCATCATATTATGTCACTGAGCTTCCACGTTAATTAATATATAATGTCTTATGAGTCAAGTTTGTCAGTTATTATACATATATGTGTGTTCTTGCTTCAATGTAAAAAACATTCCATTACTTATTTTGTTGTGGTGCACGCATGGCATCTCTGAACAATGATTAGAAATTGTGCTGTTAACATTTCTACTATAA
Organism: Ephydatia muelleri; assembly: GCA_013339895.1. Taxonomy (NCBI): domain Eukaryota; kingdom Metazoa; phylum Porifera; class Demospongiae; order Spongillida; family Spongillidae; genus Ephydatia; species Ephydatia muelleri. The sequence goes on along the minus strand of JABACO010000001.1, from coordinate 34,592,980 downwards.
GCATAGCGGAAGCGGGGGGAAAAATATTATGTGAAATCAAAAACATGATTTGCTTATAGTGTAGAATCATTCACCTGATTTGTAATGTATTGAAAAATCTTTTCGAGATTTCACATTTGGAAAATCTTGTTATGATTTCATGAAATCTGTATAAAATCATATGCGGGAACAAAATGTGATTCGACGCATTTTTTTCCTGTGATATATCGAAGTCCGGACGCCGGAAAACGTAATGAGCCTAACCCCCCCCCCCCCCCCCCCCCCCCCCCCAACATCAAGATGACGTCATCTTTTCCAAAATACGCCACCTTATAGCATTGCACGCCGATAAATGGGCACGCAAGGAGTGTACTGAACACACAGGCACACGATTTTATGTGCGCGCGTACAGTATATTCACTAACTGATATAGTCCATACCGTGTTGCGTAAGGAGATGGCAGCTGGCAGCTGAATCCGGCCACGCAATTTCGATCGCTTAACGAATTCCGTTCGCTATAACAACCCTAATACACTCTGGAGCCCTGTGTGGTACTCCTCGGACGTTCTATGGGACGGACAGCAGTGTGGTGGAAATGAGGGTACGTGCTGCAATCCACCAGACCTCCCGTGGTTCTGTAAGACGTTCCCAACTCCCATCGCTGAGGACTTGGAAGTTCGGATTTGCACGAATGAAGTTCTTGGCAATGAGAATCTGGCGATTGAGTCATTTGAAATGTACATACAAAGTGAGATAATCTTTGCATGGCAGCTTTATGATGCATGCATGCATGCAAATGTTTGCTGCACAAGTAGGATTATACATGTTTAATAACATGTCTAATTCTATTTTAGTTACTTCAATACTAGAGTGTAATACTGAGCTATCTAGCCACTCTTTAACAGTACCTTGTTTCCTTGCATTTTGTACAACCAATCCAACATTTATAATCATCAATTTCCCGATAGGAAATATACTTATTAACATTGTTGACGAGGAGTCATTTGGTAGTGAAACTTTTTTACATGCACTGTATGACATGCACTCATACAATGTTGTACCCATCTCTTATTGTAGTGGCGAATATTCAAGCATCCTGACAACTCCCTTCTCCAACTTGAGATATCCTGGATCCCAGTGGTACTCAGCTGTATCTGGTTGCCATGGTAACTTACAATTCTCTGTACCCATATACAGGGAGGCAATGTGACCACATACACAGTGAGAGTTGTCGGTTCTGACAGCTTAGTTGGTCAAGGTTGCACAGTCTGTACCACTTCCCCATGTCTCTATGTCCACCAAGTCACACATGAAGCTGTTTATTACAACATTTCTGTGATGTCCATAAATCCTGATGGAACTGTGGGCTCACAGTTTTAATTATGTAACTACGTTAGTCCAAAATAATTTTTGATCTACAGTTGTTCATGTTAGGTCTAAAATCATCTACCATACATGTATGGTTTATTAACTCTTTCATGGGCAACAGAGCAATATTGCTATACTAAAGCCATACTAACATAGTGTATGTTGCTTGCTAACTACGTTTTTCTGCAACGCGCAAAACCTTTTTTGTGCACACATGTGTAAAAGGCGAAAGAGCTAAACACTGTGATGTCAGATAGGGACTATTGTCCAGGGCCCATGACTTTAACTGTTTGAACGCCAAGGGCATATATACATACATGCGAGAATTATCTGCCTCACCTTTCATGCAGTGCTGTGTGTTATGTTGTGTTCACTTTGAATCCCATTTGTAGATGCATGGAAGTACAATACTGACATGCATGTAACCCCATAACTAGTCATACAAATATATGTCCCAGTATAAGCACATTTTGCCCGTTCATTATAACCCGCTGGCACCTTTTGTTGCAATAATCCATAATACAAACTGGCAAAAGGTTGGTGGTGGGGGGGAGGGGGGACAAGTATGATATACTACACTGATCTGGGCTACGTATTCTTGTTCTTGGAGATTGTAGTGATGCATTAGTGAAGTCAAGTGAGGTACGTCATCTGAATAATGGTATTCTTAGCCAGTGTGAGAGGAAACATAATTACTTTGGTACATGTACTTATAAGATTACAAGTGCAGCAAGCATTTTCATGCATCATAAAGTTGTGACTGATCAACACGTTTTTGCATTCAGTGAGTTTTAATTATGTAACTACGTTAGTCCAAAATAAATTTTGATTTACAGTTGTTCATGTTAGGTCTAAAATCATGTATCATACATGTATGGTATATTAATTCTTTCATGGGCAACTGAGCAATATTGCACCGCAGGTGCTATACAAAAGCCACACTTAGTGTATGTAGTTTGCTAACTACGTTTTCCTGCAACGCGCAACACTTTTTTTTTGCACAACATGTGTACCGTAATAATTGGCGAAAGAGCTAAACACTGTGATGTCGGATTGTGACAGAGACTATTGTCCAGGGCCCATGACTTTTGAACGCCAAGGGCATATATAAATAAATGCGAGAATTATCCGCCTCACCTTTCATGCAGTGCTGTGTGTTATGCCGGTTGTGTTGATCAAAACCACTTTGAATCTCATTTGTAGATGCAATTTTGTTCTATTGTAGATGCATGGAAGTACAATACTGACATGCATGTAACTAGTCATACAAGTATGTGGTCCTGGTGTAAGCACATTTTGTGTGTCCATTATAACCCGCTGGCACCTTTTGTTGCAATAATCCATAATACAAACTGGCACAAGGTTGGTGGTGGGGGTGGGGGGGGGGGGGGGGATAGGGGGGACAAGTATGATATACTACACTGATCTGGGCTACGCATTCTTGTTCTTGGAGTATTGTAGTGATGCATTAGTGAAGTCAAGTGAGGTCATCTGAATAATGGGGTTCTTTAGCCAGAGTGAGAGGAAACATAATTACTTTGGTTGCAACTGGTCGTAAAATAGATGCTTTAGATTCATTACACACCAATGCAAGGAATGAGGTACCCTTCCTTGCCCATTTATTTACTGCATTTACAATATGCAGAACCATTTGCAACAGTGAAGCCTATATATCTAATGCAGGTGTGATTAGGTGAGTGAGCATATTTATAGTTATTATTTTTTCAGTTGCTTATGAAATTATCTACCACATCGACATAATTGTCAAAGCAGCACATACATGCAGACTGAAATTGAAGTGAAATACGTGTAGAAGCGTGCATCATCCGAGGTGTACATCAGCACATTATAAATGCTGAGTATATTTCACCACGGAAAGTCCTAGAGGAAGAGCATTCACATAGGGCTGGGCATGTCTAAGAAGTCAGCACCACTGTATTGATCCACTAGCGTCCCGTTAATTCTTTACTACATGTATTGACAGTGCATGTAAGTAGCTGGTAGCACGCGGTTGAACTCATAGTGTTGTGTGTGGGTGCATACATTGTTGTATCCTGAGTGTTGATATGTGTTGATAGCCATGTATGTGCCCTGAGTGTGCAGTGTGTACGCTACAGGTTCGAAGACTTATCATGCGCTACATCCCTCCCCTACATGACAACTGTATAAGATATAGCTATTTAACTTTTGCACAAACCTGTTGGTAACAATCACTCGTTTACGGCCTTCTATGCGCAATAGCCGCTGGCAATGTCGTGAAGTACATGCTATACGGCCAGGGCTGCGGGCGCAAATATGCGTCCTCTTTGAACACCAAGTGCGTGTGTGCATGCATGCACACACAACCATTACACCATTCATGCATGATTTAGATACAGCATGCAAAAATGTGTTGATCAGTGACAACTTAATGATTGCTGTACTTGTAATCTGATAAGTACATGTTATGTAACAGAACATGTAATGTAACGAGTTGCAAATATAACAGAGCCAGGTGATGCAGCCCGACTGGAGCAATGCAGGTTCGGGTAAGAGAGCGCCGTCCCAGAGCGCAATATAATTTATTCCCTTCGCAACGCTAGACTGACCATATAGTAATTATCGTCTTTAGGGCTAATTGTCATGGTGGGCCATGAAGGTTTTGTCTAAGGAGATCCATGCAGGGTAAAGTGACGGTGTGTACCGTACTTATATACATTGTAAACAAATCAATCGTGGTTTCTCTAAAAATTGAAGTAACCGTATTTCGCGAATAATTGATTGGCGAAACACATTATGTTAACGGTACGGACTGCTGTTATTCTGTATCGTTTGGTTGACATATGGTTTAATACCGCGCAAGCAGTCATCGCAATAAAATCAAACAATTTGTATATACTTGCACACAACATACATGTCATGTGATTCATTTCCTACTGGTTCTACCAATTCTATCTTTCAAAATATATCATCTTTGAGCTACAGTAACTCCTTTGACTGTTCGATTCTCAATAACCAATCCTTCTACTGTGTAGTGTGCTGCAGTTCTGATCAGTCTGTTGCTCCTGATTCAAGTGTGTACAATTTATCCAATACCAAAGGCGCAGAGGTAACTGTCTCCCTACAAGGCCTCACCATTGGTCAGATGTACTACTGCAAGGCAGCAGCTAGCGGCGTGCGCGTTGTTTTAATATTCGTGCAACAAATACAACCTGACGTTGCAAGTGTTTTCTATAAGCCAACTTGGACATAGAGCCATCAACAGAACCGCAATCTCATTACTGTGCGTGTTCATCAAAGCCTATTGGAGTGAAAATACCGAGGTAATCACTGCGTGACATAGTATCGTATGCAGTAATATGCAGAGTTTGCCCACGCCATGGTATGCAGATACGTATCCAGACATGCACGTGTGCGGACCAATATACATACTCGTACCTAGATATGTCAATGTCCAGTGCAGTGTGCAGATGGGTATTGTTGGGGCTAAGTATCGGGAGCGTACCGCACCCATATCGCGAGCGGCATTTAGCCCGTAAATTACGATAGTGCGCAATAAATAGGAATATAGGCCGTTTTAACCACACCCATGAAAACGCATATGAGTGTGGCTACTATAATTACCTCGACCGAGTCGCGTACTATTTCGAACTCCCAGGTAAGTTATTGGATCCCTATAATCATCGTAAACTTCTGATACCTACATCTGTGACTATTTCTAGCGGGTGTAGCCTGTAGGCCTATTTGAGTAATTAATTTTGATATCATTATCTGCGCATGCTCGGTTTTAAGTTTTGCACGTGTTGGTCATTAATGGAGGTGACGACGTACGATCGAGCAAAGGAAACAAAAATAGGCAACTTGGCTGAGTTCCCAACGAAATAGGAGGAAAGGAAAGTTGGACTACTGGGCTATCTGTGGAGACAGTACTAATGGAGCCGTTCCCAACGAAAGAGAAATTAGATTGTTGATTTTGATCACTATATAGCTGACGAATCAGTGAGGTGCAACTGTGCAAGATAGAGAGTTCCAAAAGTTTCGGACAACGCGGGTGACAGGCGGAGGTTATAAAGGCATACCGAACGGACTTAAGCAGTCTAGGCCTGGTAAGTTGTGCGTGTTTACACTGTACACTATACGGTGTTGCTTATGTCAAACCAGGACAAGTGTGTGATTCAGTGTATGCAGTGAGGCGGCGTTTCAAGTTGTCACAAAGGTTTACATGCTTACGTCATGTTTGTTCTCTTCAGCACAGTGCCGACCAATAGAACGCCATTACGAAGAGCATAGTACGTTGTATATGTGCATGTGCATGGATTATGTGCGCGTGCCAATAACTTCAGGGCCAGGAGATATTTAAGCGAGTACATCGAGACTGAAATGGCGGAAGTGACCAACCCCGGCAATGCAAAAGAAGAAACGCAGGTACAGAGTAGGCATGCTATGACTTTCCTTTCTGACCACAGCTCTTGAGCCGACGCCAGGGTGTACTACGGCCAAATGAAAACGTTTCGCTGCATGGCCAACCAAGGGGATGACGACAATAGCATTGTAAAGCATAAGCTAGCTACCACCGCGGTCAGAGAGTAAGTAAATGCTGAGTTCTTTGTGCATAACCTCTGTAATATTTTAGCGTGTGCTTGTAAGGGAACCGTCGACAAGTGCCGCGAGAGTAGTAGAGGCTCGTGCTCGCCTTCCAAGAGGCCTCTGCTAGGCGGAGAGTGCCCCTCTAACTACATCAGGAAAATGTGATGGAGACTTTGATCGCCAGCTTGGAACTATACTGTTTATTTTTTGACCAAGTTGTATTTCAGCTGTAATTTGATTAAAGTTTGCCGTTAAATTCTGAATTATTGCTGGCGTGGTTCAGGGTTTAAGCACTAGCCTTCAAGTATGCAGAACAGAAAATGGATTTGAAACGATTCGATGAATACATGACGCGTACAGAGTCTGCACGCGTTCATCTGAAGTATGCAGACAGGTGATGACGAATATACCGAATCCATATGCAGACCGCGATATCATACGTATAAGCGAAGTGTTCGTTCTGAGACGTATACAGGCGCCGCATTCGTGACGTATGAAAAACTGCCCACGTGTCGAGTGCAGACGAGTATCGATTAGTATGGGTGCAAAATACAAGGCTGCATACGGTACACTGTCGCGCCGTGAATTATGAAGTAAACACAGCCTGAAATATGAAATTCCAAATGAAGTACAATAGAGCAATTTGTGTAAGCCCTCCTGAGTCTTACTGCAGTCAAGCACTCCAGAGTCTTACTGCAGTATAGATAGCCTCACATTTCTATCTGTTGCACCCTCCTACAGAGGCCATCTCAAGTGTGTGAGGTCAAGATGGCCGACATCACTGAAGTGGAAAGGCTAGTAGAAACCCTGATGTTTCAAACTGGATGTTAGGTATATGAGCAGTACAAACAGTCCTGAATCTTACTGCAGTATAGCCTCACATTCGTATCTCTTGCACCCTTCTACAGAGGCCATGCCAAGTGTGTGAGGTCTAGATGGCTGACATCACCAAAGTAGACCGTGGCTAGTAGGGGCCCTGATGTTTCAAACTGGATGTTAGGTACCTAAGCAGTTAGTACAATCACTCCTGAGTCTAACTGCAGTATAGCCTCACATTTATATCTCTTGCACCCTCCTACAGAGGCCATGCCAAGTGTGTGAGGTCAAGATGGCTGACATCACTGAAAGGGGTGCTGATTTCCATGGACTCTGATACTTTTGAGCTCACACAAGGTCCACATTCTATTAGTATTTGTAATTTTCTTCCAACTGCCATACAATCTGAGTGTCTGCCTTTTCCCTTTGCAAGGTCGTTTTCAGATGTTGTCGATTCATGGCATGCAGTCACTGACTTCAGTGCAGTTTACAACACTGTTGTGAACCATAAATTGTGACTATTTGGCTTGCACATTGGAAGTATTTTAGAAAATTTTCGTACTGTGCTTTTTAAAAAAATTACTCTATCACCTTATTTGTCAACTGTGGTGTTGATGTGGTCAATTAGGGGGCGGGGGGCTCGAGCTCTCCTATCAAGCGAACGTGTACCTTCCTCTATTTGCATAAATGCAATACTGGTCTGTCACGTGGCTTTGGCACTTATTTTTCAAGACATAGAGAATGCATATAGAGAACTTTGTTAATCGTCATTGATGCAGCCTAGCGAAAGGAGAAGCATTTATTTGAGCTAGAACGAGTTGCAGCTGTCCTAAAGGAGAACGGTTTACCTCAACCAAACGCATCACGATTTCCACCTCATGCGTATTGGTACTTGGTGGCTCGATCACTTTCAGGCCTTAAATACCCATCATCGAGGTACATTGATGCAGTGTATCAATTTTGGTATGACCATAAAGAAACACTTTTGAGTTCAACGGGCTCCAGAGAGTCAGTCGAGATGGTTTCAGCAGAAGTTGCTGCAGAAGAGCTTAGCACCATGGAGGTGAAAGTTTACTATATTAACAGTATTAAAATCTATTTCACTGCACCACAGCAGCACAAAACAAATATAGTTGAAGATGAAAGTTCTGAAACATCAGCATGTACTTTTAGAGAAGAGATTGAGGTAACAATGATGTTACAATTATTTCCGATGTATGATAATTTGTCATCATATATATGATCCTTTTAAAAAGCCCCTCACAGTCCAATGCCCATTCTACACTGAAGCTTATACATATTGATGCATACTATGGTTCTGTATGTGAATGCTTGACTACTATCATGGACTAGGATCAAAGCCTTGAGCGTTTGAGTGAGTATTTTGGATAATTGAGGATATTGATGCTTTTAAAGCAAATTTAGAATCAGTGAATGCTACCAGCAACATTCAAATGTACTTGGACTTTTCGTGCATGGATGCAATCGGACCATAGAACTCGCGATCGGCCGTTTTTCGTACTGATGAGATTCATAGAACAATATAGTAGACCACAACTTTGTAAACCAATAAATTATTGCAGCCTTCATACCGATTAAACCGCTGGAATATGCGGCTGAGGAATATGCGGAACGCGGTAAGTACGAATCAAAGTCGTCATCGCCCAGAGTACCCAGGTACGACATTGCAATTCTTTGATGACAGTGATGACCTGAGATAACGGAACAAGAATTAAACAGTACAACAACTAGCCCGCGGACAACGGGCCTTAGAAGTTCATGGTCATGAAGATGTAAAAGCAGGAGGAGTGTCCACGAACTACTAGCTGCAGACCAGCCACTGCCTCGTCGTTATCCACAGCGAATAAGACACCTGCCAGATCGTTATTGAATCGGACCAAGAGGCCGGCCTTTTCGAAGGAGGAGGAAGTAGTGTAACAAATGACTTAATATATTTTTGGATCTACATGTACGTACGCATGCGTGTTTGTGCTGGCTCCAGCTGGACTGTACTTTGACCTTATATATGCATATCTCTGTTTTTAATTAGTCACTACTTTTGGCTGCTGCAGTCTCGTTACAGTAGCGTTCACAGCATGTGCTCCATCTAGCTGCATCGCTGCTTGTACTTTGTCTAAAACATTACGCAGATTCTGTGAATCAGCAATACAGATGGGCTGGTATCAACTGGAGGCAGAGAAACTGTAAACCAGTGGTTTTAACACACTGTAATTGCTACATACTATCTTACCTTATCTATAAATGCTGGGGTGTCATACCTAACAAAACATTAAAAAAAACTCAAGCAAATCACGTGTACACATCTATTGCACACTGATGCACTAATGTCACATGTGCACAATACTACAAATACAGATTGTAAGCAGATAGCCAGGCTACCAAATAAATGCGACACTGGTTCCTTCTATTTTGCTGTTCCATATGCTGAGTTCACCACCAACTCAATTGCTTTGATTTTGTTTTGATGAGTTTCAATCATCTCATATACTGATGGTCCCAGAGCAGGATCAGGATGATGGAGAGTAACTTTGGACCTCGTTTTCACCATACAGCCAATACATGTGGTAACCAACACTCCCAGAGAGAAGAACACAACAAATGAGATGACGATGGTTATTCCAATAATATAATTCATGTCAATGGAGGCCAAGTTTGCTGCAGAAAAAAAAAATAAAAATTCAGCCCATCATGCTGTCGCTATCAAGTAGAATAATCGTCTACACATATATTTCTTATTTTAATTGACAGAAAGAAATTTTGCATATATCTGGGAAATTATATTGTATTCTTCCTATAGCCATGAAAATGTAACGGCATTCCTATGTTTCATCACATTGTTGCATGCCCTTAAACGTATCACTCATTTGATTGTTGTACTATGCTCAGTAAGAAGTCAATGATGGGATGATAATGCAGTGCAGAATAGAAGTATTGTATATACTGTACAGTCGCAAGGTCACAAGAATTGTATTGTTAATGTGACTACCAGACATGGCTGACTACCACAGGGATTCAGGATACCTCACGTTGGAGACCAAATTGTCAGATCAAGGGGATGGCTAATACACACATTTAAGATTCATATAAAGTGCTTGTTAACGACATAGAACTAACAACTTTATTCTATTGCCATAATTGGAAATAAATCAAAAAGACTTCCCTGTATACTGAATCTTTGGGGGGGGGGGGGGGGGGGTGGGGGGGTGGGGGGGGAGGGGGGGGGTGGACCTTTAGTCCACTTGAACTATTTGGACACATTGCAGTTATTTGACAAATTAGATCTTTCCCCATATTACCTCTTATTTCTGAAGTAACTAGACAAGTACGTCGACACAAATGTAATCCCATTTCCACTGATTTCACTGCATTAAACATTTATTACTAGTAATGTAACTGCTCCAATTCTGAGAAATAATTCCTTTTGGCTACGTTTGACTCATATTAATAAGAAGGAGAAGTTGGTGGTCAAATTAACCTTTCTTTGATTTCCATGCCTGTGCCTTTATTTATATTGTGTTCCTACAATTCAGTTGTATAGATATGCTCATGGATACACCTACATGTGGTGGGAAAGGTTGTGGAGGGAAGGCTTGCCAAAAAGCTGAAGTACATCTTCACACCTCCGACCACTGGACCAGCACAGCGTGAAGACTTAGTGTTGGTAGCTGCTGCCTTGCAGTAGTACATCTGACCAATGGTGAGGCCTTGTAGGGAGACAGTTACCTCTGCGCCTTTGGTATTGGATAAATTGTACACACTTGAATCAGGAGCAACAGACTGATCAGAACTGCAGCACACTACACAGTAGAAGGACTGGTTATTGAGAAACGAACAGTCAATGGAGTTACTGTAGCTCAAAGATGATATATTTTGAAAGATAGAATTGGTAGAACCTGTAAGAAATGAATCATATGACATGCATGTTGTGTGCAAGTGTAAACAATGGTTTGATTTTATTGCGACGACAACTTGCGCGGTATTACACCATATGTCAACCAAATGATACAGAATATGCGCATATAACGGTAGTCCGCACCGTTAACATCGTGTGTTACGCCAATCAATTATTCGCGAAATACTGTTACTTCAATTTTTAGAGACACTACGATCGATTATTTTACAATGTATATAAGTACGGTACACACCGTTACTTTACCCTGCATGGATCTCCTTAGACAAAACCTTCATGGCCCACCATGGCAATTAGCCTTAAAGCGATAAATACGATATGGTCAGTCTAGCGTTGCGAAGGGAATAAATTATAATGCGCTTTGGGACGGCGCTCTATTACCCGAACCGGCATTGCTCCAGTCGGGCTGCATCACCTGGCTCTGTTACATTTGCAACTGGTCGCATAATAGATGCTTTAGATTCATTACACACCAATGCAAGGAATGAGGTACCCTTCCTTGCCCATTTATTTACTGCATTTTCAATATGCAGAACGATTTGCAACAGTAAAGCCTATATATCTAATGCAGGTGTTAAAGGGAGAATATTTCTAATTTTTATTTCTTCAGTTGCTTAAGAAGTGATGTGCCACATCGACATTATTGTCAAAGCAGCACATACATGCAGACTGAAATTGAAGTGAAATACATTTAGAAGCGTGCATCAACCGAGGTGTACATCAGCACATTATGAATACTGAATATATTTCACCACGAAGGTCCTAGAAGGAGAGCATTCACATAGGCCTGTCATATCTAAGAAGTTGCCACCACTGCATCGATCCAGTAGCGTGACAAGGTCTCTACATGTAGTTACAGTGTATGTACGTAGCTGGTAGCGCGCGGTTGTACGCTGAGTGGACATATAGTGTTGTGTGTGGGGTGCATACATTGTTGTATCCTGAGTGTTGATATGTGTTGATAGCCATCTATGTGTCCTGATGTGCAGTGTGTACGCTACAGGTTCGAAGACTTATCATGCGTTACATCCTCCCCTATATGACATGCAACTGTATAAGATATGCACAAACCTGTTGGTAATAATCAATCGTTTACGGCCTTCTATGCGCAATAGCCGCTGGCAATGTCGTGAAGTCACGGCGGTTTGCTCTCATTGAACGCGTGGAAAGTAGGCCCTCCGCCCCGAAAAATTGAAATGGTTTACATGCCCCATAGCAACGAACATGACAACCGATGTCCTTTAGAACCAGCTATGTTACTAAGTTCGTAAAACGCATTAACACCTAAAAGCCATACTAGAAGTGACAAACACCTCTGACCTTTATTTTAAGCATAAATCACGTGGCCTGTCGTTTGTTGTCTGTCAGCTCTGGCGCTTCGAAGCAATTGACTTTCAAGCGGTGATCGCCGACCTCGCGTGTTCAAACGACGATAACGACGCTCAGGAACCGAGATAGAACTGACCCAAACTATCACGGTAAGGTTAATAGAATGCTGTATCTGTTTTTGGTACAAGCTAACGGTGACGCATTTTCTGAAGTAGTTTTCAAGCCTTTAGAAAATCCGCCATTTTGGCGTCTTTTGGGGGTTGGAACTGTTGCAAGTGGATGTTTATTATTTTGACAGAATGTTATTAAACACTCCAAAGTGAGCTGCATCACATAGCTAAATATTCTTTACTGTCTTAGCTGGAGGAGGGATGGCAGCTACCAGTTGTGGTTCAATGCTTAATAGATGTTCTTTAACTATGCACAGCAGATTGGAGCAAATACCAAGCCATGTCTATTAAACTTGGCATGAATCAATTCAGCCTCCTGTTCTCCCAAAAGGCTGAAGCCAGCATGGTAGGTATTTGCTCACTGTACTGCTTGATCCTCCAGGAGATGCATTTTAATGGTGACTGTTGCTTCAGAGTATGGTAAAAGGCCAGAATAGCCTTGGAATCCACCTTCACTGGCTGGTATAAACCCTTCATGCCAGGTAAGCCTGCCAGCATTGCAACCATGCTTTTAAAAGTAAGAGCATTTGTATTTCACTCTTACCTTTCTTTTTCATTTAAGAAGTGGACAACCTTATCTACCAGATGGGGAACGTAAAGTAAAGGAGCTCCTTTGATTTCATCTCCACCTGGAAATGTAAAGGGGGCAACTTTCCTTTGAGGTTATCACTCACAATGTGGCTGGAGATGCGACACATCCTTTCCTCACCAGCCAGATGAATTCAAGCCACCTGAGTGAGTTACCTTTGCTGCATACATTTATGATATCATAACGTCTTAGAAGTCTCAATTTATTCCAAGGTATAGCAAGACCAGCCTTTTTTGCCAATACCTGAGCTGGACCAATCTCAATGGATGATGCGATGTTTGCAGTAGCTAGCCAACAAACATTGTCGCTCTTCATCACTGAAGGTGAGAACTTCTGTTTGGATGAGGGCAGATGCTTCTCCACTGACAATACTTCGTATTCTCTGCATTTCAGAGCAGCTGGTCCTTGAGCAGGCGGCTGTGGTTTGTTGCTTGGCTTTGGTGACTTGTGAATGTCATTGGCTATGGTGAGGGTAGATATTATGTAACCTCAGTACCAGTCAAAACACTTCCTTCCTGTAGCAAGCTGTACAACACTGTTGTCGGAACTGGTAGAGATGGCTCTCTTCAGCAGCTCAGCAGCTTGCCTCTCCTCCTCAGGTGTAAGTGAAGGTACACACTCATGCCCTTCATAATCACCATTCCTAATGTCCCTGTTGCAACCAGCACAATGTCTTCTAACATCTGATAGCAGCAGAGGAGTATTGCATTTGATGCTGGTCTGACATGTGACGGATCATCGTCTGAGCAACAGGGACAACTCACAGCGCCAGATGCTGCTATGCACTCTGTGAGGCACTTGGTGCATACCAGTGAACTGCACACATCAATTCTAGTGACTGTGAAAAAACGTTGGAACACGGGCACACTTCAACTTCTCTAAGATCAACAGGTTGTTCACGCTGGCCAAAGGTGGACTAGGCTCATGCAATAAGCTGGTGGAGAGACAATCTTCTGAAGAGGAGCTATTAGTGCATTAGGTGCCTGGCGAACGCTTTCTACTTTTGGCTTTTTCATGTGTCCACCCACCCACATGCACGGAGTGCTCACACCATGATATCATACTATTGTATTGTTCAAATCAAGTACATTGTTGTACCTTGCATTGATGAAATATATGTTTGTGCCACTGAAATACACTGACTGTACACTTGTGATGCACCCCCTTCATTATGGCACATATTGTTCTCTCCATCAAATGCTTACAGAGCAAGCAGCAGGATGTGTGTTGACATCATCCCCCAGAAGTGTTATGTCAAAAGCTATTTTCAGATCAGTTGTGAATGCATTGCATTCATACCTGATCTTTTGCTTTGCTTTGGATTTCCACAGCCTCTGTCCACACACTCTACAACACTGGGTACTTGCTCTATATGGTAATTATCATGTACCAGGTATACATACATGTACGAATGAAACCACAACTTGTATCGATTATTCATGAAATACGCTCCGCTGGTTCGTGGTGAAAGAAAACGCGTCACCACTTCAGGTTCGTATATACGTATTGCCACATGCCTCCCGATCACTACCGTAGTATGTTTACTATCCAATTTTGTTCCTGAAGTTAACGTCGTCTTACTTTGTAATGGCCCCTTCAAAATACGTGCCGCGTGACCTTACAAAAACGGCCTGCGCGTTTTGTTTATGTGTCATGTAGACTATGCGTATAGAGTGGGCATGCTAGAAACTTAAGTACAGTGCGTGAATTTGATTTCATACTTTGATTTGCAGTTTCTGGTGAGTCATGGTAAGCTTTGAAACATTGGGTGGCTATAATGAGGCGTCACTTCAGAATTATAGAGTGATACCGTAAATTGTCTAATTGTACACCCAGTTTCCAGCCGCATACAACCGTGAAGTACATGCTATACGGCCAGGGATGCGGGCGCAAATATGCGTCTTCCACGTATAATCGGTTAAAGTCATGGGCCCTGGACAATAGCCCCTGTCACAATCCAACATCACAGTGTTTAGCTCTTTCCCCAATTATTACGGTACACATGTTGTGCAAAACAAAGTGTTGCGCGTTGCAGGAAAACGTAGTTAGCAAACAAAAGACACTAGAAGTGTGGCTTTTGTCTAGCATCTGCGGTGCAATATTGCTCTGTTGCCCGTGAAAGAATTAATATACCGTACATGTATGGTAGATGATTTTAGACCTAACATGAACAACTGTAAATCAAATTTTATTTTGGACTAACGTAGTTACATAATTAAAACTCACTGAATGTTGTACTATTTTGTGAGCCCAAAGTTCCATCAGGATTTATGGATGTCACAGAAATGTTGTAATGAATAGCCTCATGTGTGACTTGGTGGACATAGAGACATGGGGAAGTGGTACAGACAGTGCAACCTTGACCAACAGAGCTATCAGAACCGACAACTCTCACTGTGTATGTGGTCACATCGCCACCCTGTTTATGGGTAAAGAGAATTGTAAGTTATCATGGCTACCTGATACAGCTGATTACCACTGGGATCCAGGATAACTCAAGTTGGCGAAGGGTGTTGTCAGGATTGAGAACGGATGCAGCTTGAATATTCGCCACTACAATAAGAGATGCATACAACATTGCATGAGTGCATGTCATACAGTACATGTAAAAAAGTTTCAGTACCAAATGACTCTTCATCAACAATGTTAATAAGTATATTTCCTATCGAGAAGTTGAACATTTTAAATGTTGGATTGGTTGTATAAAATGCAAGGAAACAAGGTACTGTTAAAGAGAGGCTTGATAGCACAGTATTTCACTCAAGTATTGAACTAACAAAATAAACTTAGAAACATGTATAATCTCCTTGTGCAGCAAACATTTGCATGCATGCATGCATCATAAAGCTGCCTTGCTCATAATTCCTCCACTTCCACCACTCTGGACAGCATTTATTCCAGACTAAACCTTTCCTTGTGCGCTCGAATACCAGAGCATTTCTTGCAAGGGCAGGTCCCCGTGCTAAAGTCTCAGATATCTACTTAGATGGTTGACTCAAACATAGTTGTTATGTGTGAGAGTAAAAAACCTACTTCAAACCGTAATTTGAATCTGCTATATCACCCACATGAATCATCAGATCTATCGCATAATTTAATACATTGTACTAAATAATTTCACGCTAAGGAATATGTGAGTTCATTTACTATGATTTTTAATCAATACTAAATCGACTAATACATATATGAGGAAAGTAACAAAACTATAGACATAAACTACTACCATTATTAGAACACCTTAATATATAGACAAGATAATATTTAACTAACACCATAATCAGACACAGGCCAACGTATTGAATTTCAAAACAAATCCAAATTACAAAACATGAGCTTCAATATCTTACTTTGGAGCTAAATTAATTGATTTTGTTAGATTATTGAAGGCTTAATTGGTGTTCAAATTTGGTTTAACTATTAATTCATTTTATAGGTCACTTTTCAGCTTATTTAATGAGCCTTCATTTATTTAACCGTTGATGATAATGGCAATTTGTTTACACAAACATTTGCCTACGGGATTATACATCAACTGATAATGATACTGATAAAATCGTTTGTTGTCATTTGCAAACACTCGGTACTCAGGTTGCATTTTACCAGGAAATGTTGTTGCATTTCTTGTTACATTGAGACTGCAACCCGCATCTGTGAAAGCACACAGAAAAATACAGTATTCAGTGTTATTCAATAGGTTTTGGAGCAAAAGTGTGGTAGCATTTGAAATTTTGTACGGACTGGGTGGAAAGCCTCTTGAAGGAGTGTATGTCACCTAGTTGAAAATAAATTTCCACATCCTGTTTTATAGTTTATTTGTACTCACCATGTATCCTAATATAATTCCATTACTGCAGGTTGGTGGGCTCCATGACACAAGCACACTACTGTAACTGATAACACTGGTACTAATGTTGAGGGGAGAAGTGGGAGGAGCTTGGAGGGTTGTGAATAAACGAGGCATGGATATAGCTCCATTTCCTTCCATTGTATTGACCAAAACCTCAAATGAGTAAGAAGTGAAAGGAACTGTAGTGTCAAAAATGGTAGTGTTGAGGTTTAGAATGTATGTCATGGTTATTCACTTACTAAGTGACATATCTTGCAGTTGAATGTACCTTTGATACCCAGGAACTGTCATGTAGTAACTCAAATTTTGTCCACACCTACAGTCTGCATTAATTGAACTGGCGTCCTCCACAGTGACATTAACAGAATAGGAGAGGACTGTGTAGTTCTTTTCCAGAGGACAACTCCAGGTAAGATTGGCAGAGGTAGCAGTGAGTGCACTGGTCAGTACTTCTGGTGGTTGTGGGACTTGAGCATACACTGTGGGTCATGATAGAATGGATTGAAACTGGTATGCACTCTGTGGAGACTATTGAGGACTCACCATTGGGGGATGAATCAAGCACTGCACCACTAAAGGGTCGAGGACCTTGGCTAGTGTATGCCCTCACTGAAATGTTGTACTGCACACACTCTTGGAGCCTATTCAGTATCACCTGATTCGGATTACCAGAGGTGTTTACATAGGTGGTTCCCAGCTGTCCATTGCCCAATGGCCATGAGTATTTTACTTCATAAGCAATGATAATGAAATTATTTGCAATTTGGTCCCAACTAACATTGATTGAAGTTGGTGCAATGGTGATGGCAGCAACATTGCCTGGAGCTCCACTGAGAACTGAAAATGGAATAAAAGTATAAATGGGACACTTAACTGGAAAATTGTACTTATTATGGATGATACAGTGTCTAGCAAAATCATCCTTCTGGGGTGTAGATTTTATTTTGATCTGCACCTGGATACTATTGGAATTGTAACCTTTTGGGTTACTAAATTTTGTACTCACTGCATGGAATACGTGTAGGCCACATAAACCATTTAAATTGAGAAGTAATGTGGGAAACAGTGCATGATATGTGAAAGCAAATTGTTGTACCCTTGTTTTTAATAAAACATAATTTGTCATAGTATGAAGTGCTATTGTTTTTGCTGCTGAATGACGATGAGTATGTTTTGCACATATGTTGGTCACGATTTTGCACAGGTCAATGTGCACGTGCATCAAAGTGGTGAGCTAGCATGTAGGCATGTTCAAGTACTCTGTGAGAAATATCAGAAACCAAAGTCACTGTAAGTTATACAATAGGCCTAGATGAATGGGTGATGCATAAATAATGACATGACCAAATTAACAGAAAAGAATTTGTATTGACTTCCCACTGACTAGAGAAGGGTGATGTAAAAGCCTTACATATTGCATATACTCTTCTTTTTTAACAAATGTGTACATGTGGGTATAGGTGCAAGTGTACAATGTGTGTACTAAGGAAAAACACAAAACACATCACAAACACTGTATGAAGATTATGCACTACATAAGTTCAAAGTGTCACATGTAATTGCAATAAAGATCATTTTATCCTGAAAAAAAAACTGAATTAGACTGTTTTGAAAAAAAAAAGTAACCTTAAGAATCGCATACGCCTTTCAGCTGCCTGTGCGGATCCTTCCCTCACACTCGCGTATGACAAAACAGATGAGTTTTGCGGAAATGTGATGGTGAGAGATCACGAGCACCCGGTCGACCTAATACCCAGTTCGGGACCAAAATGTCAGCAGGGCGCGTACGATGTTCTTCATGTCCCAGATGGGACTTAGGATTATTAAAATAACAAATAACAACCCAATAGTTCGATTCCATTAACCTATTAACTATTATTAAATTAAAGTTAGGTAGAATAGTCCTTGCGATGTAGTTGTCTTTGTGGTGTGAGGAGTCCAAGTCAGGCAGTGAAGGTTTGCCTGGCTTCCACTCCCCAGTTACAATATGTTTCAACTGCTAGAGGTACACACACCCAGCCCAACTCTACACATTTATAGTGTAATAGCTGAAACACTACTGCGTACTGTTATTGCGTGTGAGAATAAGCGTAATGTAATATAGTCTCACTATTCCCTGTGAGCCATTATCTTCAAGACTGTATATTACATGTAACACTTGATGCCCACTAACAGTACTGTTGCAAAACTCCTGTATTCATCACAGCTGGACATGATGAGCAGACATTCAACTCTGCGCTGAAAACCACTAGATCAATATTGATGCGGCCTCCTTCGCCAAGTCCTTCGCGGTTTGTGGGTAAAGGATCTGACGTTGATTCACCCCCATCGAACTGTCTGAAAGAAGCCGTTTCGCATCGTAAGTAGAATGGATTTGTTTGTTTCATCGATAGTCTACTTGTGTCGTATTATTTTCATTACATGTTGCCTAAACGGCCGCTCCGTGTTTATGTTTCGGCACTTGGAAAACAAAATTGTACATTTAAATTCATAGGAAGCATGTAGCCAAGTTCAGGATTTTGATTGAAATGATGATTATCAACGTGACGTCACATCCGGAGTACGCGAGTCCTATGTCATCACACTTGTTGACGCTCGCAAAAATAGTATGCAATCATCTTCCATAACGCTTTGTGAAGACGACACTCAGGTGCTGCGCTGCCTGAGCCGTTAGAGAGTCACAACGTAGCCAGCACTCAAATGGTGGCTTCTTTGCTGTAGAATAAAAGGCAAATCATGTTTAAGGAAAAGGATATAATAGAAAGTATCAGGGAAGCTATTAAAAGTGGAGCAGAAGTGATTGACGTAGACAGTTCATATACCTGGCTCGAAACAGCAACAGCTGCATTTGGAAAATAGTGGTCAGTCAGCTATTGACATCAGACTACCTGTATCTGGTTGGGAGGTGATTTATTCAACTGCGAATTTTAAATCATTCTCAAACAGATGTCTGCAGTAATAATATGAACGTGCATGCCTTGATATGAGTAGAATTCTGTATGAGTATCTCGTAAAAGGTGTTGGCCGATCACATGTAATAGGAGCATTCAAAGCAATCTCAAGGGGCTACAACCACTGGGCATCAGGAAAGATAGACAGGCACGGCATCTTAACACTTTTGTCATGTGCAATCTACAATGAAGCTATCAATGAAAGCAGACAAAAACCGAGTACTCTGCCATGAAGAAAGCCTGGCATATATTCAATAGGCTACCTGTGAATGCCCAGCATGATAAGTTGCCAGGTATAAGAACAAGAACTTGTTTTCCCCAAATAGAAAAGCAGCCTCCTGCACACATATATCAGCATTGCTACACCATAACATCAATGCCTGTTTCTGGACCTCAAGAAGCATAGCCAGATGAAATGAGCAAAGACAAGGAACTACCAGTCACATCATATCTGGAATGTTCCTCGTACACGAAAAGATAGCACTTTAAGGTATCTGAAACACATTTTGAGAACCATGATTATAGGAGGATGAAGAAAGCTAAGCATACAAGTGTGCATAATTCTGACACAAGTAGGTAATGATCAGTAAGTGCCTTGACCTTGCTTTTTAGTTCATCATTTTCATTTTTTAAAGTCGCAATTTCATCAGCCACTGAAGTGCATGGTGCATCAATGGTTGGAATTTCATGTAACTTGGAAGTCTATTAAAAGCTGCTCTCCTCCTATCATCGGTGATGGGATTGGAGAAGTCACAAACGACGCAACAACAGACTCTGTATAAGATGCATCGCAGCTATCATGGTCATTTTTAAGCGATAAACACTAGGATTGCTCCTTATCGATTCACGTCGTTTAGCTCTCTTGTTTCTGTCTGTACCTAGTTTGTTTGGTGATACAAAATGACTCCCAATGTTCAGTAGTGGGTCTCGACTTGCATCTGCATCAATGAAGTTGTCGGCTACGTACATACATAGTCTCGTACCCAGACCTAATTGTACGTAACGATGATCATATGACATCTGTACGTGATGTCATACTGTAAGCGATGATCATCGTTACGTACATTTGGGTCTGGGTACGAGACTAGTACATACATGTAGTAAGATCGAGCGCTTCAATCCATTGTTGTTTTCTCGAGCGTTCTTGGGGGAAGCGATGAAAAGAAACACTATTGTCTGTAATGTTTGTACTGCGGCACACGATGCAAACATGACCTGGCATTTGTAACAAGAAGCAAAGACGGTTTTTGAGAAAGAGAAAACGGTTAACTGGTACTCCGGACGTGACGTCACGAAGTAATTACTCGAAATAAAAAAATTTTCTTCTATACAGTTGGTAATTAGTCCATAGTTATTTTAAAAACCGGAAATAATTTAAAACGAACAACGGTTCTTTTTAACTGACCTGTTTTCTTACGTGTTACAACAGGATATACTACTATGTGTAATATATATTTATATCTTGTGCGGTTGCGTGCAAAAGTTTGCTTATCTCACCTTGTATGTACAGCTCAAATGATTCAATCGCCACATTCTCATCGTTCAGATCTTGATCAGTGCAAATCCGTACCTCCAAGTCCTCAGAGATGGGAGTTGGGAATGTCTTACAGAACCACGGGAGGTCTGGTGGATTGCAGCACGTGCTCTCGTTTCCACCACACTGCTGTCCGTCCCATAGAACGTCCGAGGAATACACGTAATTTACGTTCCAGTCAGGTCCTGGGTTGCCTGACTCGCAATAGTAATCAGAACCTACAAAAGAAGGTGGAGGAATCCCGCCTGTGCATGGACAGCTAATTTCATCATTCGTTTCCTTAAAGCCAACGGCATACGTATACACGTGACTTCTGTTTCCAGGTGACCCATATGTGACTGAGACCCCGTCCACGTAGTAAGTTTCGAGGTTATATCCTAGGCCTGCATAACCGCTGAATGCGTCAAGAGAACCTACCTGATAACCTCGGAACCATCCGCACACGGTCTGGTAGCTGGCTCCAGAAGTGGTTATATTCAATGAGTTGCAAGGTACGCTGCTTTTCTTTCTGCAGGATGATCTAGGTGATGTAATCTTTTGCCACGAGTTGGGACATTCTTGCGTTGGATCGGTCATATTCAGATAGCCGACCTTTATCCAATCCCGGCCTGGTGTGGTTTGGAGAAATGGAGAAGTAGAATTGACGACTGCGTATACCATTTTCAAAAGGCAAATCGCAAAGGGCATAAACAAGAAAACATAAATATCCTTCATCAGGGGACCGCCAATGAATTAGGACGCCAAGTATTGATGAGCTGAAGGAAGTGCAACTTCTTTAACTGTGCAGAGTAAATACTCCACTTCATGACGTCATGTCGGGAGTACTAAGTATAGTTAATAATTACAGATGCTGTTTTTGAAACTTTGGAGGCTGTATTTTGAGTGAAAAGAAAGTCTAAGAGAGTATCTAGACTGAAAGCAACAACATTGAGGTACCATTTAACATTTGATATCATGCATGTCCATTGGCTTGCAGTGTCAACATTTGGGATGCGATCAGGTCATGTAAACATCTATGACAGTCTGACCATAGAGATAGATTTGTTCTCGTCCCGCCATCTCGATTTGATGATGTGGAAAAAGAAACAAACATTATGACTGACTGTGGTCTCTATTTCGGGGTTATACTGTGGTGGTGGTGAAGATGTCCCTTCCAAGAAACATGATACAATGAGCATGCGCCAACGTTTTTTGCAATCAGTGCTTTGCCGAAACTGGAAGAATGGATACATTTCCATGTTCTGCTATAGGAAAAGGACCTAAAAAATACTGGAGTGATAAGAAGTACATGTGGACTGCAAGACTCTTTGTTGTGTTCTTGGCACACAAGGTTCCGAAATGAGGATTAAGTCTAGGTAGAAGCGCAGCTAGCTCCGTGACGCGCGTGTTGCTCAACCGGAATCACAATGTAGCGAATCAATGCAAGAGCATGAACATGTGAACACAGCTCGGGTTATATACGCACATACAACAATAACACAAAGAAGACAAGAAACATCATTGTGCGCAAGGGTGTGCGTGGGAATGGAGGCCTCAGAGAAGGCTCCCGCTGAGGCCACTATTGTGTATACGTAGGTGTTAATGTGTGCATGAATGAGTCCTGCCATAACACTCTTGCTTAGCACAACTGATCGAATATATGTACGGTGGTCCGGTAGATCGCGCGTAGGAACAATGGTACGAAATAGCTATAATTACTATTGATAGAAAGTAAACTTGGTCACAAGACAAATTAATTATTATCTGTCACGGTCTTGTAGGGAAACTGAACGCAAACAAGAGTTAATACCATCTGAATGGCATATTATTAGCAAAGAATTACAGATTTCTTGCTTTGCAAGTTGGCACTGATAATGTTTCACTGTATTACTGAGGTCATACATGTTTATAGGATCCAACAGGTATTCTGTAATTGTTTCAAAGAATGATATAAATTTGAAGTTTTATACCTTTTTAATATTATGTCTAATTTGCAATGCGTAAGAACTAAAGTAAGGCTCAATGCAGTTTTGAAGTATTCCTTTATATCTCAGGTCTATTATGCTATGAATAGTCGCAAATTTTGACATAACATGTTCCAGTGTATCCATGTAACAAATAGCATTTGATTCAAGTATCTTTATCAGTATACACATCAATGCATAGGTGTCAAAGTGGATTATACAGAATTGAGTGTAAAATTTCAATGTATCTGAACTTATTTCAAATTACACTGCCACTGAATAATACGAACAGTACTATAGCTTCTCTGATTCCTCAGATGGACACTCAAAACATATCAGGTTCTTTTTTATCTGGTTGGTAATTGCACACAGTTGATACAATACATGCTTCCACTTTAGCAAATGGATTTTGCAGTTGTGATCTTAGTGTCAAAAGTGATCGTGGAATATATGACTGGCAAGGAGTGCCTGGACAAAATGTATCTCAAATGTGTCAGTATGGCATCATAGGTCAATACATTACAAGATACTGCGATGTAAATCTGACTTGGAGAGACGACATTTCTAATTGTCCTACATGCAGTTGTGACAGATCAAATTAATCAACTGAATGTGGCCTTAAATAATGTAACGGAGTGCTAAATTGCAAAATATTATTGTGTAATTATCTTTTTGTTTCATTAGCAAACTCTCACAGCCAAAAACATAGTAAATGTTAGCACACAGCTACAAGATGTGGTGTCCCAAGCAACTCAATTGGTGGATCAGAGTGCTTCCAATCTGGCTGTTGTGACCACTGTTATCACCCAGATATCCAATGTAACACTATCCTCACCGGATTGTTTCGTCCTTACTATGTCGTTTTTGATGTGAAAGTAGTCGTTCGTTATCGATAAGGGAACTTTAAAATTGTGTCTTTCTCTGGTCTTTTCGCCATGTATATATGCACTTGGTGTTCAAAGAGTTAATGCAACCTTTGCACAGTGCAGAAAGGTGGTAGATAGTGGAGTAGTGGTCCTGGGTATCATTTTCTAGCTGGTCAGATATTCAATTATTTATTCCTCATATAGCAAACATAACAAAGCTGACCTGATACACAGAACTACACAACCGTTACTTCATTTATGCATTGATTTAAAATCTTACGCTAAGTGCAAAATGTGTTTATCACAACTCCATGATGCTTGCAAATGCTTGCTGTACTAGTAACCTTATAAGTACAAAAGCAATTATGAGGCCAATGAACCCCATTATTCAGATGACTTCACTAATGCATCCCTTCAGTACTCCCAGAGCAGGAATGCGTAACCCTCATCAGTGTAGTATATCAAGTTTAACAAGCCAGTTCACTCCCCCTATTGCAAGTTTATAAAGCGTGCCAGGTTATAATGGTGGACACACAGAATGTTCTTACACTTCCACATGTTCTATGACTATAACATCTACATGGGTTACATACATGTTAACGTACTATTGCACTTGCATGGATGTACAATAGTATTTTATAATCAACACAACACAACACACAGCACTGCAAGCATATGATGACACAGTAAATTATGATTGTGTATACTTGCATGTATATTACAGCTGTTTACACATGTTGAACGCTTGGAAAGTAGGCCCTACGCACAGAAATGAGTTCGATATATAAATCACGTAGTCTTACCGTACATGTATACATACATGTATGTATATATTTGTTGGATGACACGTATACCATGCAGCATTGACTAACAACGAATGCATGTTTTTCCTTTCTCTGAAGGATTTAGACAGGCCGGGAGAGAGTATAAATAATTGGCCCTCACTAGGTCTGCAGTCTGCAGAAGAGATGCATCGGATTTTCTACGCACGCAAACGGACGCAAGTTTGACTAGGAGTCTGGGCCCGCTTTGTCCGCCTTTCGTTGCGGAAAATTTCAGTAAAAATGAGCTTCCAAAGAAAGTAGCTGGTATTAGTGGTGCTACAGTAGTTGAGAGTAGCCCGACCTAAGCGTGCCGAAACGACACGCTAACGTCGAATTACATCCATACCAATGGCGTCTGGCAAAGGCACGTAACAAATAATTACATCATAGCATTGACGCAGGGCTGGAAACTGGGTGATGATTTACGGTATCACTCTATAATTCTGAAGTGACGCCTCATTATAGCCACCCAATGTTTCAAAGCTTACCATGACTCACCAGAAACTGCAAATCAAAAAACACACGCACTGTACTTCATATCTTAGCATGCCCACTCTATACGCGTAGTCTACATGACACATAAACAAAACGCGCAGGCCGTTCTTGTAAAGTCACGCAGCACGTGTTTTGGAGGGGCCATTACAAAATAAGATGACATAAACTTCAGGAACAAAATTGGAAGGTAAGCATACTACGGTAGTGATCTGGAGGCATGTGGTAATACGCATTTACGAACCTAAAGTGATGACTATAGGGTATGTAATTAGACGTTTTTAATCACATTCATAATCGGGGTCAAATCTTAGTTAATTTAACGACTAGTACTCCCGATGATGTTGCACATATCGCTTGATCCACGCGTTGTAAAATTTCGGCCTCTACCGTTTTATGATATGTTGCATGTGTATCGTGAATTAGGACGCGCTAGAGTCGTCGATCATATAGGGTAACCGCGAGGTCTCTTTTCCTCGTGTAGTCGATAGTAAACACGTACAATTTCCTCTTTCAATGTGCATACATGTATACCGATCAATTGTTAGCAAACAAGCAAGTACAGGCAATAAACACGAAGATAGGAAAAGTTTAAAGCTAGTAAATAAACTCTTATGGTCAGGTGCTGAATCTAACTGAAGAAAGATTGTCCCACCAGAGCAGTGTTTGTAATTAAATTTTGTTCATGTAGCTGCTGGTTTGATAGTTTGGAGCTTCTCTTTCTTATAGAAAGGTATGGATTTGAATAAATGAATGGTCATTCAACATCTACTGGTAGACCACACATAAGATCTTCTGGCAGCCGTGCCTCCCTTCCAAGCATCATGATAAATGGTGTCACACCTGTGGTCTCAAGAATGGATGTTCTGTAAGTTTCACATCTACATCCCAACCATTCTCACTGACAGCTATACTTCGTAAGTTCAGTAAGGTCCAATTAAACCATTCCATGTGACTGGGGGTGATAGGGTGTGGTTCGGATCTTCCTTACTCCAGCAGCCTTTATCACACCAGATTCAAAATTTCTTCCTTGATCAAAGTGTAGCTGCTCAGGTATACCAAAATGACATATAAACTCACCTACGAGATGTCGAGCCACTGTCATGGCTTCCATATTTGGTAATGGGTATGTTTCCTTCCACTTTGTAAAATAGTCTCCAATTACAAGAATGTACTTATTTCCTTGTTCTGTCTCAGGCAAAGGTCCCAGTATATCCATCGCTATTCTCTGGAGAGGTCTTTCCACATGATCAAGTTGCATTGGTGCACAGGGTGCTGGGATGGGCGCTTTCCTTGACCAGCAACATGAACAATAAACACACCACTTGATAATATCTTCTCTTTGCCCCACCAAATAGATACGACAACGCAGTTTGTGAAGAGCTTTCTTAGCCCCCATGTGCCCTCCTACCAATGAATTATGCAAAACCTTCCAATACAACAGGTACAAGCTTTGATGGGAGTACAAGCTGCAATCTCTTATTCATCCCCCCTCCCTGGGCATCCTGCCACTGACAACACAGAATGTTGTTTTTCATGATCAAATGATCACACTGTGCCCACAACGCCTTCATTTGTGATGATACATTCGTGGGAAAGACTTTAGGGATGGATCTAGTCTCCAGCCATGCAATAACTTGCTTGAAGTCTGGGTCCTGTCTGTGGTGTGCAACCAATTTCATGAAGGCGTCTATGATTCCATCAATGCAGCACACATTCATGGTCTTCACTGGCTTCCTCAGGTGGCAACCTACACTGAGAACATGGCATGCGAGACAGTGAATCTGCATTTGTGTGCCTCTTTCCTGGACGATGCACAACATCAAAGTAATATTCAGATAAAGTTTCTAACCACCTGGCTACTTGACCTTCAGGTTCATGAAAACTTTGCAACCATTGTAGGGAATAGGATGTGTAACCTCCCCTGCATAATGAAAATTGATTTTTCCGAATACTTTAGAAACAATAATCGATTTTTCAGGTTTTTGTGGATCTGAAAATCGAATAGTTTAAAAAACAAAAATCGAATAGGTTTTCCCAAATTTCCAGCCGTTATTTCGGTTATGGTGCTTGTGGAGTGCACACTGAGAAGATAATTTATGTCTGCGCAGAAATCCACCTGGTCGTGCACCCAAACTAGAGCTATGCATGTCAGTTTAAAACACAGAGACACTAAAGCCTACAGTAGCATGTGTTTGCCAAATAGAGTTTAATAAATTGTATGTCTTTACCATGCACTTGTACATGCAGCAGGCAATGGAAGTGCTAGTGCAACCGTGTATGTGACTCCAACCATCATCAGTGATGTGCTAGCTGTGGTGAATGACAATGTGACATTGGTGTGTGAGGCAGAGGCCTTTCCTCCTCCCCGGTACCAATGGGAACACATAGAACGCTATCAAACAGGAAGATCTAATATGGTGGGGATACACAGCAAAAAGCTGGAATTAAATGGAGTAATTTGCTGAATACACCCACGGCTGTATGCGACTGGAAACTGGGTATAATTAGATAATGTACGGTATCACTCTATAATTCTGAAGTGACGCCTCATTATAGCCACCCAATGTTTCAAAGCTTACTGTAATGAGAGCAGAAAGGGATACAGGCAGCACCAGATTAGACTGGCTAACATACATAAAAAGGAAGTATATATACATGTCCATCATGTTACGTAATTGCCTGTTCTGCGCATGCTCGCATTACACCACTCCCTCTCTTCTTAGTGGTGTACATATGCTCCGTAGCGATCAGGAGCTTTTCTTGTTCTGGTTGGATATCTGTGTGGAGCTTGTTCTATACGGTCTGGAACTGGTTCAGGTTGGTCTTCTACTGCAGGTAGTTCCATGTGCGCGTCAGTTTCGGTCTCATCATCTACATCCTCAAAACTGTCCAGCAGTTCCGCTCCTGAACCGACACCTGATGGGGACTTCAGAGGTGCTACTGGCAGCTGGGTTGATTCACGATTCTGTTCCACATCATTAACCTCCGCACTCGAGAGAAACGGCTTCAGTCTGTCAAAGTGAATTATTTTGGGCTTACCACCTTTTGGGCTTCGGATTTTGTAGACACTCTCACCAATTATATCAGAAACAGTTAGGGAGAGAAGGTTTTTGTTAAACCTTGACCCTTAGTGAATAATTACATCCTGGGTACGGTATATTTCCAGTCTGCAATGTCTCCAGTGTTTATAGTGTCTCCAGTGTTTCCAGGGTTTCCAGTGTCTGCAGTGTTTCCAGTGTTTCCAGTGTCTGCAGTGTTTGCAGTGTCTGCAATGTTTCCAGTGTTTCCAGTGTTTCCAGTGTCTGCAGTGTTTCCAGTGTTTAAATTATATCTCTGGAACGGCGCTCTCTTACCCGAACCGGCATTGCTCCAGTCGGGCTGCATCACCTGGCTCTGTTACATTTGCAACTGGTCTTATAATGGATGCTTTAGATTCATTACACACCAATGCAAGGAATGAGGTACCCTTCCTTGCCCATTTATTTACTGCATTTTCAATATGCAGAACGATTTGCAACAGTAAAGCCTATATATCTAATGCAGGTGTTAAAGGAAGAATATTTCTAATTTTTATTTCTTCAGTTGCTTAAGAAGTTATGTGCCAAATCGACATTATTGTCAAAGCAGCACACACTGAAATTGAAGTGAAATACATGTAGAAGCGTGCATCATCCGAGGTGTACATCAGCACATTATGAATGCTGAGTATATTTCACCACGAAGGTCCTAGAGGGAGAGCATTCACATAGGGCTGTCATATCTAAGAAGTTGCCACCACTGCATCGATCCAGTAGCGTGACAAGGTAGTTACAGTGTATGTACGTAGCTGGTAGCGCGCGGTTGTACGCTGAGTGGACATATAGTGCTGTATGTGGGGTGCATACATTGTTGTACGCTGAGTGTTGATACGTGTTGATAGCCATGTATGTGCCCTGAGTGTACTGTGCAGTGTGTACGCTACAGGTTCGAATATATAGCTATTTAACTTTTGCACAAACCTGTTGGTAACATACTCGTTTACGGCCTTCTATGCGCAATAGCCGCTCAGTGGCAATGTCATGAAGTATGTATGCTATACAGCCAGGGCTGCGGGCGCAAATATGCGTCTTCCACGTATAATCGGTTAAAGTCATGGGCCCTGGACAATAGCCCCTGTCACAATCCGACATCACAGTGTTTAGCTCTTTCGCCAATTATTACGGTACACATTTTGTGCAAAAAATGTGTTGCGCGTGCAGGAAAACGTAGTTAGCAAACAACATACACTATAAGTGTGGCTTTTGTATAGCACCTGCGGTGCAATATGCTCTGTTGCCCGTGAAAGAATTAATATACCGTACATGTATGGTAGATGATTTTAGACCTAACATGAACAACTGTAAATCAAAATTTATTTTGGACTAACGAAGTAAACTCACTGAATGTTATACTATTTTGTGAGCCCAAAGTTCCATCAGGATTTATGGATGTCACAGAAATGTTGTAATAAACAGCTTCATGTGTGACTTGGTGGACATAGAGACATGGGGAAGTGGTACAGACTGTGCAACCTTGACCAACTAAGCTGTCAGAACCGACAACTCTCACTGTGTATGTGGTCACATTGCCTCCCTGTATATGGGTACAGAGAATTGTAAGTTATCATGGCTACCAGATACAGCTGATTACCACTGGGATCCAGGATATCTCAAGTTGGCGAAGGGTGTTGTCAGGATTGAGAATAGATGCAGCTTGAATATTCGCCACTACTATAAGAGATGCATACAACATTGAATGAGTGCATGTCATACAGTGCATGTAAAAAAGTTTCAGTACCAAATAACTCTTCATCAACAATGTTAATAAGTATATCTCCTGTCGAGAAATTGAACATTTTAAATGTTGGATTGGTTGTAAAAAATGCAAGGAAACAAGGTACTGTTAAAGAGAGGCTTGATAGCACAGTATTTCACTGAAGTATTGAACTAACAAAAATAAAATTAGAAACATGTATAATCTCCTTGTGCAGCAAACATTTGCATGCATGCATGCATCATAAAGCTGCCATGCAAAGATTATCTCACTCTGTATGTACATTTCAAACGACACAATCGCCACATTCTCATTGTCAAGAACTTCATTCGTGCAAATCCGAACTTCCAAGTCCTCAGCGATGGGAGTTGGGAACGTCGTACAGAACCACGGGAGGTCTGGTGGACTGCAGCACGTACCCTCATTTCCACCACACTGCTGTCCGTCCCATAGAACGTCCGAGGAGTACCACACAGGGCTCCAGGGTGCATTAGGGTTGCCTGACTCACAATAGTAATCAGAACCCACAAACGAGGGAGCGCTAACACCTCCCCCGGCGCATGGACAAGCATCCCAATCCTGTTTTTCAGATACACCTGCAGCATATGTATACACGTGTTGTCTCTTTCCAGGAGACCCATATGTGATTGAGACTCCATCCACGTAGCCATCTTCGACTCGAAATGAAGAAGAGACATGAAAAGCGTCAGGCGATCCAAACTGATAACCTCGGAACCGTCCGCACACCTTTTGGTAGCGGAATCCGAAAGTGGGTATACTCAGAGAGTCGCATGCAAGGTGCCGTGGTTTTCTTTCCACATGCATATGATCGAGGCGATGTAAAGCTTTGCCACGAGTCGGGACATAGCTTCGATGGATCGGTCATGTTCAGAGAGCCGACCAGTTTCCACTCCAGGCCCGGTGTGTTCGTGAGAAATGCTGACTGCAAAGTAACTCAATAACAAGAACGGAGATGGCATTGTCAATCGATTCTTAAAATTGCATGCACACAGCAAAAACAGAATGATGCTTTTCACTCTTTGTCACTCCGGCTCATCCGAGTGAAAATAAAAGAGTGACTTTCACTCTTTTTACGCCGAGGGTTCCGCCACTAGGCTATAAAGCGTACGAGATATTGAAATCACGGTGATTTCGAAATCACTTTCTAGATTTTTGTTTGATTTCCGGATTTCGGAGTGATTTCTGGATTTCTATTCGATTTCTGGATTTCAGTGGATTTCCAGATTTCTGTATGATTTCTACCGTAATGCGTAAGATTTCTCTCGGATTTCAACATTTCGTCTGACGTTATATTCGAGAAACGTTTTATCAGATGAGTTCGAGCTTGGCTCTGCTCGTATCCGAGCTCGTATATTTTGACAGTTCAGCTTCACATACATGTACATGTACATGTATGCAGGTGGGCTAGGTTTACAGGTATGCAGGTGGGCTAGGTTTACAGGTATGCAGGTGGGCTAGGTTTACAGGTATGCAGATGGGCTAGGTTTACAGGTATGCAGGTGGGGTACCAATACAAGCTAACTACCGTATCAAGGCACTGAACTAGGTACACACTGCGAGAAAGCACACTACCAAGGCAAGCTACATGTACATAGTGTAACAAAGTAGGGTACCAACAAAAGCTTACAAGCTACACACTGCAAGATGGCGAACTATGAATGCAAGCTGCACACAGTAACAAGGCACTGGGTACCAAGACAAGCTATCTCCTGTAACAAGGCACTGGTTACCAAGATTAGCTGCAAGCTTGAAGTACCATGATAGGCTACATGATGTAAACAGGCACGGTACCAAGACATGAAGAAGGCTTACTACCAAGGCAAGCTACATAAGGTTTGGTGCCAAGGTACTGTAACAAGGTTTGGTGCCAAGGAACTGTAACAAAGCAGTGTAACAACACAAGCTACACGCTCTATGCACTAAGACAGGATACATGTTATAAACAGGCAGGGTAACAAGACAAAGCTACACACTGTAACAAGGCAGGTTACCAAGACTTGTTACATGATTTATACATGTAAGTACCAAGAACAGCTGCTACTCAAGTGCTGCAAGAAGGCAAACTATGAAGGCAAGCTGCATACTGTATACAAGGTGGGTGTCACAAGATAAGACTAGATGAACAACAAGGCAGTGTACCAAAACTAAAAGTACTAAGAAAGGCTACATACTGCAACAAGGCAGGGTAACAAGACAATTTAGTTACATAATTTATGTACCATGACAAGCTATGCACTGTGCTTGAGAAGGCACACTATCCAGACAAACTGCTTGCATACTGTAACAAGGTTTGGTAACAAGATGCTAGTGTACCATAACAAGCTACATGCTTAATGTACCAAGACAGGCTACACACAGTGAAAAGGCAGTATGTACCAATGAAGCTACATGACTGTTTTTTTTTCTCGAGATTGTGATTATTAAATTTGTTGGAAGGACTTCTAAACCTTAAAGTGGTTTTTCTGTGCATGTGTGTGTGTGTGTGTGTGTGTGTATGTGTGTGTGTGTGTGTGTGTGTGTGTGTGTGTGTGTGTGTGTGTGTGTGTGTGTGTGTGTGTGCAGGGCCGGCACACACGGTCCGGTTGGTCCGGTTTTGGCCGGACCAACTTTTATCCCGAAATGAAGGCGTGTCTGACCATGCCCACAAATATGATAATTATGTGACAAATTTGATTGCTCAATGAAATTTATCAGCTGCCCCCTGCGAACCTTGTCTATTATACAAATGTCACCGAATTGCCAAATACTCTGCATCAGCCTCAACATGTTTCATTTCCTAAGCGCTCTTTTGGAAAAAAGAATGTAGTTATGAGATCTTTTCAGGCATTGTGGTTTAAATCATGGCCTTTTCTTCACAACGATGAGGCACGCGATCTAGCGTTTTGTCATATACGTAAAAGGATTCAACGAAAAAAAGATGAGGTCTAGCACTAGAGCTGACCCTGCATTTCTAAGTTCTGCCATTCAAAATTGTATTGCCTAACTTCTAGGTTGCAGCTTTTCAATGTAGGTTACTAAAGGATTTTCCAATTGGAAGGGATTTGTCGTTTAAAAGCCATGAAGTCAGTGCCTGCCATCGAGAAGCAGTGGAAGTTTGTGTTACTCTACCAGCCACCTGTGAACATATTGGTGAGCAATTAGCAACGCAGTTTGCAGAAGGTAATCGTAAGATGCTGATTAAAATATTGTCTTGATTTTCGACAGCGATATTATGAGGCAATTGATCTTGCCATTAATTGCATAAAGGATAGATTTCAACAGCCTGGGTATGAGAACCTCCTATTGAAAGCTGCCTACAACGATAAAGAATTTAAGAGTGAGTTAGACTTTGTCTGTTCTTTCTACAAAGATGATTTTCAGTCAGAGCTTTTGCATTCTCAGCTGTGCATATTTAACACTGAATTTCAACGTTTCAACAAATCCAGCAGAGCATCAACAATAATTGATTAATTTAATGCTTTTCTACCCTTACAAATGCTCAAAATATTCTGCTCTCTCAAGTGGTCATTGCAATGAAAATGCTCTTAATTATGCCTGCTACAAATGCGCTAACTTCAGAAAGATCTTTTAGTACCCTTAGAAGGGTCAAGAACTACTTGAGAAATACAATTTGACAACAGAGGCTGAAAAATCTCATGGTCCTTCATGTTCATAAAGAGCTCACAGATAGTATCAAATTAGAAGAAATTGCTAATGAATTTGTGGGTGATTCACATCATAGAGTAAAAGTATTTGGAAGTTTTAATAACTTGACTGCATGCATAACACCATTTGATTCAAAATTTCAGTGAACATTATAAATGACTGTGATCTTTATAGCTCATGATTTCAATATTGATATAGAAAATGCTCATGAAAATGATCATGACTGAGTTATTAACGTGTGACGACTTTCGGTGCTAACATTACAGTCGCATGTACGCAATATATACCGGTATACCACGCGCGCATTATCCGATTTCGCAATTGAGTTTTTATAGCAATTTCATGTGAGATTGTTGAGCACGAAAAGTGACGCGGCTCCCGAGATGGGGGTGGGATGATTACACTGGTTATTGATTATTACAGTAGTCTGCTGATTGGTCTACGGATACATTTGAGTGTAGGTGTGCAGTAAAAAAATTTGCGCGCGCGCCCCTCCCTCTTTAACTGGCCGGTCTTGCCGGACAAACTTTTCTCGGAGTGCGCCGGGCCTGGTGTGTGTGTGTGTGTGTGTGTGTGTGTGTGTGTGAGTGTGTGTGTGTGTGTGTGTGTGTGTGTGTGTGTGTGTGTGTGTGTGTGTGTGTGTGTGTGTGTGTGTGTGTGTGTGTGTGTGTGTGTGTGTGTGTGTGTGTGTGTGTGTGTGTGTGTGTGTGTGTGTGTGTGTGTGTGTGTGTGTGTGTGTGTGTGTGTGTGTTACTGTCGTACATGTAGGTACCAGCTACAGCTGTACGGCACTTTAACTCACGTATGATAGTATCTGAGAAATCGGACCGATGTCGTTTTTTAAACATTCATGTGTCTCGTCCATGCTACAATTGATGCGCACCATACATGAATTCAAATTACCGTAAGATCGTAACGGCAAACCGCAAGATTCGATTTTGCAGAAATCGAGATACTTAGCGCGTACACCGAGGAAAGGCAACCGCATCGCGGACTAAACACCACCGTCGTACAAAGAGAGGTGGGGCAGTTTCGTTGCATACGACTCGAGGGTGGAGCTACGTGGCCAAGTTAGGTGGAGGTGTGGCATCCAGATGACATCATGATGGACGGGTATAAATAATTGTGCGCAATGCGCATGCGTACACGAGATACAGAAGCGTACGCTGAGTTCTAGTGATGAGCAAATTATGATGATTAGTTTTTGGTTTCAGAGTTGATATCTTAAAATTGCTACATCTCAATGCGGTTAATTGGATGTGGTCATTAAACCTAATTAATCTTGATTAATAATTTTTAAATTAAAAATATGGAGAAAAAAACCGTGATGTTAGTATGAAAATCCTAGATTTTTAGCTACATCTGATATTCCAGTACAAAAGCATCGCGTTCTTACGTGAAAACCCTGTATGTGGATGTACTGCGGTAGGAGATTTTATTACTCACCAGGATGATTTATTATATTCTTGACTAAATATTATATTTTATTGCTACAGTGTATGTGACTCCAACCATCATCACTCAACGTACCCAGTGACGTGCTAGCTGTGGTGAATGGCAATGTGACATTGGTGTGTGAGGCAGAGGCCTTTCCTCCTCCCCAGTACCTATGGGAGCACATAGAAGGCAATCTAACAGGAAGGTCCAATGTGATGGGGATAGACAGCAAAAAGCTGGAATTAAATGGAGTAATGTTTGGAGATGTACATATGCAAGGTTATATCCAACAATATAACTATCGGATCAAGAAAGGCCACTGTTACATGCAAATCATAGAATGAAGTATTAGCATTTGAAATTTAATTCCCAATAACAGCATATCGAAAGGTCAACTTGCCCAGATGTGGATATTATTTTGTTCCACAATATGTTAAACGGATATAATAATGGTTAAATATTTATGACTACATTGAAACACTTCTCTAGCTCTAAGCAATCGGAATTTATTCTCGCTTAAACCTGACCCTAACCAGGTCTGTGGCCAGGGCTATCGTGGCCAGGAATCTAAGACCAAAATACATGTATGGCGTCCAATGTGTTGTTTAATTATATGTTATGCATTTTGTCCATCGACTGGAGTAACAGTTACTCCATCATCAACCACTGTGGCTGTGAATGTCACTGTCTTTTTGAACTGCTCTGGTCTGGGTGGACCTGGCAACACCTACCAGTGGTCAACTGGTCAGATTACTCCTACCCTGCAGTTGAATGTAACCAATGGCACCTCTGATGGAGGCACATACACATGTGTTGTGACCAATGCAGCAGGCAGTGGAAGTGCTAGTGCTACAGTATATGTGACTCCAACCATCATCACTCAACCCAGTGATGTGCTAGCTGTGGTGAATGGCAATGTGACATTGGTGTGTGAGGCAGAGGCCTTTCCTCCTCCCCAGTACCTATGGGAGCACATAGGAGGCAATATAACAGGAAGATCTAATATGATGGGGTTAAACAGCAAAAAATTAAATGGAGTAATTTGCTGAATGCACCCACGGCTGTATGCGACTGGAAACTGGGAGTAATTAGATAATTTACGGTATCACTCTATAATTCTGAAGTGACGCCTCATTATAGCCACCCAATATTTCAAAGCTTACCATGACTCACCAGAAACTGCAAATCAGAAAATGAAATCAAATTCACGCACTGTACTTAATTTCTTAGCATGCCCACTCTATACGCATAGTCTACATGACACATAAACAACACGCGCAGGCTGTTTTTGTAAAGTCACGCGGCAGGTATTTTGGAGGAGCCATTACAAAATAACATGACGTTAACTTCAGGAACAAAAATGGAAGGTATAAACATACTACGGTAGTGATCAGGAGGCATGTGGCAATACGTATTTACGAACCTAAAGTGGTATCGCATTTTCTATCACCACGAACAAACGTAGCGAATTTCATGAATAATCGATACAAGTTGTGGTTTCATTCGTACATGTACATGTACCAGGTACATGATTATAGGTATGGATTACCACATTGAGCAAGTACCCATGTGTTGTAGAGTGTGTGGACAGAGGCTGTGGAAATCCAAAGCAAAGCTAAAGATCAGCTGTTAATGCAATGCATTCACAGTGAAAATAGCATTCACAGTGAAAATAGCATTAACAGTGAAAATAGCTTTTGACATCAACACTTCTGAGGGATGATGGCAACACACATCCTGAAAGGTTCTCTTGCTCTGATAAGCATTTGATGGGGAACATTCAGTGCCATAATGAAGGGGGTGCATCACAAGTGTATTTCAGTGGCACAAACATACATTTCATACAGGAATACAAGATACAATAAAACCTGTAGCACATGAACAATAGCAAAGAGTATAACACAGTGTACATAACAAACAAATAATAATACAAGAAAACAACATAGCATATAACAGACAATAAAAATAATTACACACTAACAAATGTGATCAAACGAGACTATAGTGAGACTCTGCCCTCATGTACTGCTAGGGCCAGATCACAATAAACTGGATGGTGGTATGAAGATCTACTTCCTCGCAGGCACATGATAGCACTGCGCAGTATGGCAAAAGACTGACAACATCTCAGCCAGCCCATAATGAGGGAATATGCCTTGTCTTGTTTGTCAGAAAGTAGGTCAGCTAACCGTTTGTAGAAAATGGTGGCTTCTCTCCCCATTGCACCCAAGGTGGAAAAAATAAGGGGTGTGAAGACGCCATGTTCAACATCCCGAATGCGTTGCTCGTATTCCCTTTTCTTGGCTTGGTCATGGGTACGAAAGAGAGCAGAAAGAGGTTTGGAAACGTAGCTAGATGCATTAGGGTGAAAAACCCTTACATCAAAGTATGCATCTTGGCCTTTTGACCAAAATCCTCTTGCTCTAATGTCTGCCCTGGCCTCGGCATCTGTGTTGGCTGTACGGTAAGAAAACGTTTCTCCATTGAGAGGTTGTAATGTTGGCTCTGTTGCAACATTATGACAAACTTCCGTCAGCAATGAGGCAGTAAAATCTCTGATGTCATTGTGCCTAACAGTTAGGAAACCACCAAGATGGCAAGTCATGGCACGGTCAACAAAGAACTGTTTTCCACAACTGCAATGTTGAGGGACATTGGGAAGGGACCAGTCGTATCTCAAGCACAAAGCATCACGAAACTCTCCTTCGTTTAGATGGAAGCAGATCTGCAATGGGAAGGGCAGATAACCAAGAGGACGAACCTTTTTCACAAGCCTGATCAAAGCAGCGTTGCAGTGATGGAGGTAATATCTTGTATATGCCTTCTGCTTTTTGTTGAAGCGACTTGTGATTTTCTGAACTGATATCCCTCTTCAGGGATTGAAGTACATGTAAGTTGTAGTCTAGCTGAATCTCGATGGTTCCCGTTGACACGATCATGGAAGTAAGGGGAGCAGTAAGTTTTACTGATACAAGGAAGGCAGGAGCGGACGTTTCGGTGGGATTGGCTATGCCCAGTCCCCCAAGTCGGACTTGTAGGGCAAGATAGCTACGTTCCAGACTGGAGCATGAAGGGCGGCCTGTTAGGGCTGGTAAAAGATATTCGTGAATTGCGTGCTCCAAAGGGACTAATAGGTTCTGTATGTCCGACATTGTCCTTGAGACGAAAGTCCACCGACTGGAGAGACCATGGGTGAATGCACTGTACGCTGAATGCGGGTGCGTGGCAGCAATACATGCCAGACTCTTAACTTCCTCAACCCAGGTGCATACTTTTTTTCTTGACATACTCTTCAGGGAAGGATTTAGAGCCAATGGTCGCCCCAAGACAACGCTTTCCAGCACAAATAGAAACATTGGTGCCAGCAAATAGCTGTTTGGCCTTCTCAGCATGCTCAGGTTTGGTGACTAAAAATGTTTTAGGTACGATACGTGTTCTGAAGGATCTGAAAAAATGGGGGACAGAGAACACTGATGTTGTGTAGAGCAGCTTGTCGGTTTAGCACATTAAAGGCATTGTTGGCATCGACTAATAAAATACCTTCCGTGGAAGTGTTTGAGAAGAGTTTCTGAATTGCATGTATTGCAGCTTCACAAGGCCAGCACACAACTGTAAGGGACAAGTAGCATCAGCAATGTCCTGACCAATAATGCTCAATACTGCCTTAGAAATGATTCGACGTGGTAGTTCTCCTATTGCTATTGGCCACACACCTGGGTTTTTATCCAAAGGTACCAGTCGACATGCCACAAAAGCACAGAGAAACTCTGAGGGAATATCAGCTGTGCATAAACGTTTGCCAACAGAGGCAAGTGCCGAACAGAGGTCTTGCATTTCATCAATGTATTTTATTTGAACAATACAATAAAATGACATCATGGTGCAAGCACTTCAGTGCATGTGTGTGGGTGGACACATGAAAAAGGCCAAAAGTATGAAGCGTTCACCAGGCACCTAATACACTACTAATAGCTCATCTTCAGAAGATTGCCTCAATCTCCACCAGCTTTATTGCATGAGCCTAGTCCACCTTGGCCAGCGTGAACAACCTGTTGATCTTAAAGAAGCTGAAGTGTGCACTGTGTTCCAACGTTCTTTCACAGCCACTAGAATTGACATGCAGTTCACTGGTATGCACCAAGTGCCTCACAGAGTGCATAGCAGCATCTGGCGCTGAGAGCTGTCCCTGTTGCTCAGACGATGATCTCCTCTGCTGCTATCAGATCTTTGAAGACTTTCACTGCGCTGGTCAACAGGGACATTAGAAGTCGTGATTATGAAGGGCATGAGTGTGTACCATCACTTACACCTGAGGACTGAAGCAAACTGCTGAGCTGCTGAAGAGAGCCATCTCTACCAGTCCCGACAAAGGTGTTGTACAACTTGCTACAAGAGGAGCGTTAAGGAAGTGTTTTGACTGGTACTGAATATCTACACTCACTTTAACCAATGACATTCATGCAAGTCACCAAAGCCAAGCAACAAACCACAGCCGCCTGATCAAGGACCAGATGCTCTGAAATACAGAGAACATGGAAGTATTGTCAGTGGAGAAGCATCTGCCCACAACCAAAAAGAAGTTCTCACCCTCAGTGATAAAGAGTGACAATGTTTGTTGGCGAATGCAAGCATCTCATCATCCATTGAGATTGGTCCAGCTCAGGTATTGGCAATAAGTCTGGTCTTGCTATACCTTGGAATAAATTGAGACTTCTAAGTTGGTATGATATCATAAATGCATGCAGCACTCACTGATTTTTCTGGTAGTTGAAATCAATAGAGATTCATCTGGCTGGGGAGGAAAGGATGTGTCACATCTCTCCAGCCACATTATGAAGGAAATAGTCCTCCTTTACATTTCCACTTCCTTTGCGTGGAGATGAAATCAAAGGAGGCTCCTTTAGTTTACATTCCCCATCTAGTAGATAAGGTTGCCCACGTCTTAAAGGTAAGGTGAAATACAAATGC
This sequence comes from Ephydatia muelleri, assembly GCA_013339895.1. NCBI lineage: Eukaryota > Metazoa > Porifera > Demospongiae > Spongillida > Spongillidae > Ephydatia > Ephydatia muelleri. Next base: position 34,552,910 of record JABACO010000001.1, on the reverse strand, counting down.
TCTTACTTTTAAAATCATGGTTGCAGTGCCAGCAGGCTTACCAGGCATGAAGGGTTTATACCTGCCAGTGAGGATGGATTCCAAGGCTAGTCAAGAGTTCATGGTCTTATACCATATCCTGAAGCAACAGTCCCCTTTAAAATACATCTCCTGGAGGATCATGCAGTACAGTGGGCAAATACCTACAAAACTTGCTGGGTTCAGTCTTTTGGGAGACCAGGGGGCTGAATCGATTCATGCCAAGTTTAATAGACTTGGCTTGGTAATTGCTCCAATCTGTGAAAGAGTGGAGAACCTGCTATGCATTGTTAATAAACATCTATTAAGCATTGAACCACATCTGGTAGCTGCCATCCCCCTTCCAGCTAGCTAGTGTGTATGTGTGTGTGCACGTGTGTGTGTGTGTGCGTGCATATGTGTGTGTGCGTGTGTGTGTGTGAGTGTGTGTGTGAGTGTGTGTGTGAGCGTGTGTGTACGTGTGTGTGTACCATCATCATTAGTGAGTGTTATATTTTACTGTGTGTGTATATGTACTTAATGTGAGCTGAAAACTAGAGGCTAACGTCATGTAAGTGGAACAAAAGCTGAGCATCATGAACACAGAGTTTAGCAAGCCAGATAGGAAAGTTTTATTTCACACCTTTCAGAGAAGGGTGATGTGAGTGTGTAGGAAGTTAAAGCCTTAAACGTCTCATGTTGCATACATTATCTACCGAAAACTATGGAGCTCAGTGAAGTTGTCAATACATGCACGATATAGAGGGACACACTGAGTACAAAAGCCCAGTCCCAATGGGGTATAGAAATCGAATACAATTAGTGGCCCCTCAAACATGCATAAGGAAGGTAATGAATGGCGCGAATTTAAGCGGGAAATGTTTAACTTTGCACAACTGTATCATTGTATAATGGATAGAGTACAAACTAACAAATGGAACGATTCAATAGCAATCGACTGGACCCTACTACCTACATTCCAAGTTGTGAAGCGATATGCTGCTACCTGAAGATGTGGTTTTGAACCCCAAGAAATATCAGACCTCATACCATCGGCATGGAGATACCGCAAGATACCAAATTATATTGTCCCATAGAGAAACGGTGTGGTATGATGTTATGAAAACAAGACATTAGTAGCATTAATGATACTGAAGTTATAGCGATTCAAGCAAAGCGCAATTTGTCCCATATTGTAATTCACAATCAATATATGGCATAGTGCTTTTTAAAGTTTTAAAAATGGCAATTTCAAACTCAGACCTAACAGAATATACGAATTGTATGACACCATAAAAAACATTCCATACGCATTTTGCAATGAACAGATTACACATTCATGCGAGTTTAATTTTCTACAATGAATGATTCAGCTCTTCAATAGATACATTCGTAGATGACCTAACAGAGAAGTAAGAGAAGTAATATATAATCTTAAGTGACCAGCAGCATGCTTATTAGTGTCAAGTTTACCATCTTTTCCTAACATTTATGATAAATATACATAGTTATCACCTATTGCATTCACCAGTGAAATGTACACAGCAACAACTTAAGGAAATCGTAGGTGTCTCTGTGGACATGTAAGACTTCAATAATAAACGCATATTAAGATCGTGATTGATAAATCATTATAAACCTCATGCACTAATTCACAAGTGCACGTCTCAAACAAGTTCTCGTGTATATGTATCTACCCTTATCTTCTAGTATGCAAGCATGCGCGGGAAGTGTAAGAGGAGAAGAAAGAGGAAGGGGAGGAGGAATGAGAAGGAGAGAAAGAAGACTAAATTTTGTATATGCGTGTGTGTCAACTTGCAATTATGGTAAAGCGCGTAACAACTAACGCATGTACAGTATTGCACACCATATACATGTACATGTATAAACAACATAGCAAGCAAAAATTATGTATGCATAATAGTAGCACTTTGAGCAATGAAATTGCATAACTAACAATCATTTCATCAATAACTTGACTCAAAATAATAATAGGTATTCAGCTAGATCGAAAACTCATGCATGCACTTAATGTTCTTGAGGCTTGTATATCCTCTGAGTCTGATGTATGCTATTCGCGGACCATGTGTGACAACTAGCGAATCCAAAATGCAAAGGTTTATTTGAAGTGCTTACCACTGCACATAAACAATTATGACTCGCTCCTTTGGTGGTCACAGTATCAGCTTCCTTGAAATGATTTAATCATGACAAGGACACGACGCTTGTTTAATGAGATCAGAAGTGAGTCCCACGCAAGTGCCAGAAAGTTGTAGATGCGGTCGTGCGGGTCGTGCGGGGTCATTCATAGGCAGTGCATGCGGCAGATATGTGCGATGTGTTATTTGATCAGTAAAAGGATGTAGAATTGGTAGTGCAAAAAGCAAGAAAACAAGTTACAGTGCTGTTACCGTGGAGTTTGATAGGATCCTACAATGCAATGAACAGTCCTACATTTTGCTAATTATGCTTCTATATTTGCTAATGTACGGCTGCTTAGATGTGGACCCTATCAAACCCCACTGCACCTTGTTTCCTTGCTTTTAGCACCACCAATTTTACATTCCACAGCACTTTCTCAATATAAAAGTTTTGAGAAGCAGCAGGAGAGGGATAAGAATCATTTATTTGCGATTGTATTGAAACAAAGCAAACAGTTATATACAACAAACACGTATTGCACACCATATTATAGCTGTATACAAAATATAGCAAGCAAAAAAAATTTAGTAACACTTTAATTAATAACATGGCTCTACAGTTCATCTTCCACTTGTTTGTTGCTGTCGCACAAGTCTTTGCTAGTATCACATCCACCTTTGTCTTTTGCATCGAATCCTTTCCACACCACATCTTCCATGGTGTGTTTATGCCATGTAACTGAGGGAACAAATAGTGCAGCCAAGCCTTCCAATTCATCTGTTTGTTCTATTTGTGATTGTGCAGGTGTATCTTCGTCGTAAAATTTCAATTCCACAATTTCATTCATGTGACGCTTATGTCGAGAGATAACAGACTCTGACTGATCAGATCTGTACTGATCATGCCGCTTCTCGTGTTTACCAGTGGTACTCGATTTTGGGGCAAGTATTTTGCCAAGCATCTTGTGTACCCAGACAAATCGCACTTCACTGTTTAAGACACAGAAGAAAATGAATATCAGAAATCCTTGAAATGAGTTGGTAAGCGAAAACACAATTTGGAATGCTTGGTTAGCTCTCACAACAGTCAGTGCTCCAAAGATCCAGGTGAGGCCAAAGAGAAATGTGATGGAAGTGACATTTATCATTAGTTGCAGAGAACCAAACTTCCCCTTATGCTCTTTTGAACGTCTCCATTGATGCCTCACAAGTACCACCATTACAGCAATGAATATGATCATGTTAAACAAGAGTACTAATAAAATAGGACCCAAAAATGCTGCAAAAAATGCCACAGTGTTATTGATGAAGCAGCTACCCATAAAGAAAGACATTCAAACACTGTCATGTAAATCAGAAAACTTACTATCCTGAAGTTGAGTTATTCATTTCTATTCTTTTAACAAGCAAATTACGGTCAATAGAAAATGGAATGACTACTGGAATCAGTGGACCCACTGGGGAGGGGGAAAGTACAATCTCTTACATACTCTCCATCAGATTCACCACTTTTTCCTCCAACCATATATAAATACCTACCCCAACAGATGATTGACAGCACAACCAAGTATCGTGTTGTTGCCTGGAAAAAGACTAAGACAATCTTCTGGAACATGAATAGAGCCTCTGCTCCCATCCACATCACTGCTGCTAGGGTGAAGTAGTGGATCAACACTGACACAGTCACACAGCCCCCGAAGCGTTCAGTCCTGTCAATCCCAATCACAAATACCAGAAACATGCCAATGAGGGCACAGCACAGCTGGATATGATACTTTGAGACATCCTTCTGCCGAATTTTTCTATTTTATCATTTGGAGAACCATGAAGAAAACACATAGATGTCAATGACTGCTAACCCACTTTATGCATAACAGTGTTATGACTGTAGTCACTGAACCACAAAGGGACAGTGATATTCCAATTTTGGATATGATGTCTATTTCAGGAGGAGTAGGACTTGATGTATTGTGTGGGCCAATTCTTGCTGATATGTCCTAATAAAACAAAGTGACCAGTAAATGCAGGTTATGTAACTCCAGTGATTATACTTACCACAAGCACAGCAAAATTGGTTAAGTGGAAGCATCTGCACTGCACTTGAATGGTTGTGTTCTTCTGTTCATGCTTTGTTTCACAACCATCAGCTGTCCAATTCCCTATTCCACCTACATGGTTCAAAATTAATGATGAGTACATACCATAGATTTGCCAACAACCAATGTCCATAGTGGAAATTGATTAATTTTCAGATGGGTTTTTTTTTCTCGATAGATAAGGGTTTTCCATCAAGATTACTCAATTCCAGGGTAGGAAAGGGAAATCCTTGCACTCACTGGCTTTGGTATGTTTATTTAATCAGATATGCAATAATTTCATGTCATACTTGCACTAAAACTTAATTATTTCATCCTCCTACCAAACCAGGTTTTCCTTCCTATCATACCTGAAGCCTTAAAATTCCAGCTCACGCAATAAAAATCCAAAAACACCTTGCTCTGTGCCTAGCAAAAGAAGTAGTTGATAATTCAGTCATTTTATACTGTATCAGCTTACTGTAATAGGTATGGAGAAATTTAGCACAACAGGATCAGTTAGATTTGTTATCTGCTCTTCTGTAGCAACTGTAACACCAATAACCAAAGGAGACACCTCAACACCACCTGAAGAATCCACTATTGGAAACAGTGATGCAGTTTTGTAGACTGTAAAAAAAATGCCAACTACTGTTAAATTGGATGATATGGAACTGAACAATGATGGTGGTAATTCAACTGAAGCTCTTAGCTCAGATAAACTAGACATTGTTGGGACACTTGAACTATTCGCTGATATCTGGTCACTTTTCTCTGTACTAAAACTCTTTCCAGAATTCACAAGTGTGACTAATGAGACCTAAAAGTATTGAAAGGAGTACAATCATTAATACTATATTCCCATCTTATACACCAACAAACCTTTTCAGCAACAATTCTTGCTCGATCATGTGTAAAATCCAGATTTGTAAAGTTATCTTGCTGGACAAATCGTGTTGCTATTTTCTCAAACAACTGAACAATTCTGTGAAAATGGTGCCATCATTAAGTGTGCAAGGCATCACATGTTGCATTTACACTGAGCCACTTGTGTTTAAAACCATTGAAGGCCAAGTTTGGATATTGCTTAGTACTGACACAACATTGATGATGGTCTGAGGAAGAGTTTTTGTTAGTGCAAGAGATGGAGTTACATTCAAGTGCACTTACATTATTGGATACAGGTACATCCGGTGAGGATAGTGTTACATTGGATATCTGGGTGATAACAGTGGTCACAACAGCCAGATTGGAAGCACTCTGATCCACCAATTGTGTTGCTTGGGACACCACATCTTGTAGCTGTGTGCTAACATTTACTATGTTTTGGGCTGTGAGAGTTTGCTAATGAAACAAAGTGATAATTACGCTATAACATTTTGCAATTTAGCACTCCGTTACATTTTTTAAGGCCACATTCAGTTGATTAATTTGATCTGTCACAACTGTAGGACAATTAGAAATGTCTTCTCTCCAAGTCAGATTTACATCGCAGTGTCTTTTAATGTATTGTCCTATGATGCCATACTGACACATTTGAGATACATTTTGTCCAGGCACTCCTTCTTGCCAGTCATATATTCCACGATCACTTCTGGCACTTAGATCACAACTGCAAAATCCATTTGCTAAAGTGGAAGCATGTTATTGTATCAACTGTGTGCAATTACCAACCAGATAGAAAAGAACCTGATATGTTTTGAGTGTCCATCAGAGGAATCAGAGAAGCCATAGTACTGTTCTTAATATTCAGTGGCAGTGTAATTTGAAATAAGTTCAGATAAATTGAAATTTTACACTCAATTCTGTATAATCCACTTTGACACCTATGCATTGATGTGTATACTGATAAAGATACTTGAATAAAATGAACTGCGTCTATTTCTTACGAGGATGCACAGGAACATGTTACGTCAAAATTTGACTTTTGTGAGTAATAACTGCTACTATTCACAGCATAATAGACCTGAGAGATAAAGGAGTACTTCAAAACTGCACCTGAGGTTTAACGGTGCTCACCTCATCTTGAAACTGTGAGAGAACTGCGTCATTTTGGTGATTTTCTACATTCGTTGATGTAGACACTCTTATGTACAAAACAGTAGGATTTTGTGTTGGTCCTACATGTAAATACAATTATTGGGATGTGAAGGTGAGTGGGGGTGAAGAAGAGTATGATGACCCCTTGATGCTTCCTATGATATACCTGGTGTTTGCAAACATGAAGATATAGCTTTAAAAGTTATTACTTCATTAACATGATTGGATTATGTTTCACCACTTAGTGTACTTGTTGCACAAATATTAATGGTGTAAGCAAAATAAAAGTTGGTTTAAAATTAATAACTTAAATCATGAAAACCCAGATCTGTCACATAAATTCCACCCAAGAAATTTGTTTCGTTGATTTAGTATTAAAGCACGCCATTATCATAGTGAGTTTTATTTAATACTTAATCACCTAATACATACATGAGGAAAATAAAACAAATCATAGCCATAAACTACTACCATTGTACAGCACCTTAATACTGTACTTTTAAACTACTCAGACCAACACATTGAATTATGAAACCAATTCAATAACTCAATATGTAGGCTAAATCTTTGATTTAGTAAACCATTTTGGTCATTAAAAGTTATTACTTCATATTAATGTTTAATCTCCAGCTCACGGTCCTTATACTAATGATAATGCAATTCTCTTATTTCCATGGAGAAATACAACGAACAGAGATACTATTCATTGTACCTACATCACTTCTTTTATTTCAGCTGTAGAATATAAATACATTTACGTAAGTTATGTTCTCATAATTAATACAAAATACCGTTGGGATGCATTTCTAATGTACACATGATTTTTACATACATTAGTGATGGAATTATGATTGACAAAGTACCGCAGTTTTATGTTTTCTGAAAGCTAGATTGCTAGGATGATTGAGCCTAACTTTAGTTGTTACGCATTGCAAATCAAACATAATATTGAAACGGTATAAAAACTTTGAAGTTATAACATTAGTTGAAAATATTACAGAATACCTGTTGGATCTTATAAACATTTTAATGACCTCAATAATTACAGTGAAATTATCAGTGTCAACTTGCAAAGCAAGAAATCTGTAATACTTTGCTACTTACATGTATGTGTACTTGTTGTGCAAATAATAATGGTAACTAAGATTAAGCCATTTCCCCGAGCCCTTCCCTGGGTGTCTTGGTGCTACACCAATCTTTGGCATCCACTGGGCACCACCTCAGGTGTGCAGCAAGGTGATCCACATGGCTCCCTTCTATTTTCTCTCGTTATTCACCCTGTCATCATTGAAAGCTTGTGAGTCCCTATTTTTTAACAAATGGTACTTGAACGATGGTGCTCTGGCTGGGTCCAAGACTAGCATCGTTCAGGCCCTATCTATCTTGAATAATCAGGCCCCCCCCCCCCCTCCCCCCTTTGGCCTATTTCCTAACTTCAGCAAATGGGAACTTTTTAGCAAAACCCCCCTACCTGACCTTCATGATGATGCTATCACTACACGCTCAAATGTTCCCAATTTTGTCATTCTTGGGTCACCAATTGGAGATAAAAGCTTTTGTGAAGACTTCGCATCATCAGCCATCAGGGCATCTAATATCTTGCACCAACAACTGCAGAAACTAGAGGATCCCCAGATTGCTCTAACTCTCCTTCGCCAGTGTGCAGCCTTCTGCAAGCTCACGCACATTGCACGTACCACACCTCCAAACTTGATTCAATCCGCTCTCGCTACATTTGATGATAATGTTAGAGCTTGCTTCATGGAGTGCACTGCTATTGACCTGTCACGTAACTGCCCAGCCTGGAAGCAAGCCACGCTGAGCTTATCCCATGGTGGTTTGATCTGTTTTTCTCCATTGCTCTGCTGCATACATCAGCTCAACTTGATTAGTGCCTCCTTCCCTGACCACATCATTTCACCATACCTCCTTGAGGCCATCAATATTTATAATGCCCTTGTTTCTCCAAATGAAGCACTTTCATCAACCTTTGACTCCATCCACACCAATCGACATGTTTTGTCACAGAATCTTGCAGACAAACAGTTTCAATCCCTCTTGCAAAGCAGCACCCTTGCTGACCGAGCCCGACTTCTTTCCGTCTCATCCCCACATGCTAGCTCTTGGTTGCCCCTTCACCGACCTTAGGCTTGCATTTAACACCATCCGAATGTCAGTTTGCCATCAAATGGTGGCTTGGTATTCAGTTATGTGAGCCTGGCACTGTGTGTGCCCTTTGCCCGACCAAAGCCCTTGAGGCTCACCACGCTCTAACATGCAAGAGAGGTAGTGATGTAATTGCGTGTCATAACCACCTTCGCGACACCTTGCATCACCTCTTCAAGAAAGCCTTATACAACCCTAAGCTGGAAGCTGGCAGTGGTCTTGGACATGACCAGAAACAATCTAGACCGGCAGACATTCTAGTTAACAACTGGGGCTTCAATGACAAACCTGCTGCGTTCGACCTGTCTGTGTCGTTCTCCGCTAAAACCTGACATAGTTTCCGAAGCGGGACACACAGCAGGCGCTGCAGCTTTTGCCACAGAACAGCGAAAGATACAAGCAAATTCAGGGATTTGTGAAAAACTAGGCTGGAGTTGCATACCCCTTGTTGTTGAATCATTCGGGGCCTGGGGCCAACTTGCCTCTAACACATTCAAGAAACTTGCTTCCCGCCTTTCAGTCCAGGTTAACTCCTCCACTTCCACCACTCTGGACAGCATTTATTCCAGACTAAACCTTTCCTTGTGCGCTCGAATACCAGAGCATTTCTTGCAAGGGCAGGTCCCCGTGCTAAAGTCTCAGACATCTACTTAGATGGTTGACTCAAACATAGTTGTTATGTGTGAGAGTAAAAAACCTACTTCAAACCGTAATTTGAATCTGCTATATCACCCACATGAATCATCAGATCTATCGCATAATTTAATACATTGTACTAAATAATTTCACGCTAAGGAATATGTGAGTTCATTTACTATGATTTTTAATCAATACTAAATCGACTAATACATATATGAGGAAAGTAACAAAACTATAGACATAAACTACTACCATTATTAGAACACCTTAATATATAGACAAGATAATATTTAACTAATACCATAATCAGACACAGGCCAACGTATTGAATTTCAAAACAAATCCAAATTACAAAACATGAGCTTCAATATCTTACTTTGGAGCTAAATTAATTGATTTTGTTAGATTATTTAAGGCTTAATTGGTGTTCAAATTTGGTTTAACTATTAATTCATTTTATAGGTCACTTTTCAGCTTATTTAATGAGCCTTCATTTATTTAACCGTTGATGATAATGGCAATTTGTTTACACAAACATTTGCCTACGGGATTATACATCAACTGATAATGATACTGATAAAATCGTTTGTTGTCATTTGCAAACACTCGGTACTCAGGTTGCATTTTACCAGGAAATGTTGTTGCATTTCTTGTTACATTGAGACTGCAACCCGCATCTGTGAAAGCACACAGAAAAATAGAGTATTCAGTGTTATTCAATAGGTTTTGGAGCAAAAGTGTGGTAGCATTTGAAATGTTGTACGGACTGGGTGGAAAGCCTCTTGAAGGAGTGTATGTCACCTAGTTGAAAATAAATTTCCACATCCTGTTTTATAGTTTATTTGTACTCACCATGTATCCTAATATAATTCCATTACTGCAGGTTGGTGGGCTCCATGACACTAGCACACTACTGTAACTGATAACACGGGTACTAATGTTGAGGGGAGAAGTGGGAGGAGCTTGGAGGGTTGTGAATAAACGAGGCATGGATAAAGCTCCATTTCCTTCCATTGTATTGACCAAAACCTCAAATGAGTAAGAAGTGAAAGGAACTGTAGTGTCAAAAATGGTAGTGTTGAGGTTTAGAATGTATGTCATGGTTATTCACTTACTAAGTGACATATCTTGCAGTTGAATGTACCTTTGATACCCAGGAACTGTCATGTAGTAACTCAAATTTTGTCCACACCTACAGTCTGCATTAATTGAACTGGCGTCCTCCACAGTGACATTAACAGAATAGGAGAGGACTGTGTAGTTCTTTTCCAGAGGACAACTCCAGGTAAGATTGGCAGAGGTAGCAGTGAGTGCACTGGTCAGTACTTCTGGTGGTTGTGGGACTTGAGCATACACTGTGGGTCATGATAGAATGGATTGAAACTGGTATGCACTCTGAGGAGACTATTGAGGACTCACCATTGGGGGATGAATCAAGCACTGCACCACTAAAGGGTCGAGGACCTTGGCTAGTGTATGCCCTCACTGAAATGTTGTACCGCACACACTCTTGGAGCCTATTCAGTATCACCTGATTCGAATTACCAGAGGTGTTTACATAGGTGGTTCCCAGCTGTCCATTGCCCAATGGCCATGAGTATTTTACTTCATAAGCAATGATAATGAAATTATTTGCAATTTGGTCCCAACTAACATTGATTGAAGTTGGTGCAATGGTGATGGCAGCAACATTGCCTGGAGCTCCACTGAGAACTGAAAATGGAATAAAAGTATAAATGGGACACTTAACTGGAAAATTGTACTTATTATAGATGATACAGTGTCTAGCAAAATCATCCTTCTGGGGTGTAGATTTTATTTTGATCTGCACCTGGATACTATTGGAATTGAAACAATTTGGGTTACTAAATTTTGTACTCACTGCATGGAATACGTGTAGGCCACATAAACCATTTAAATTGAGAAGTAATGTGGGAAACAGTGCATGATATGTGAAAGCAAATTGTTGTACCCTTGTTTTTAATAAAACATAATTTGTCATAGTATGAAGTGCTATTGTTTTTGCTGCATGAATGACGATGAGTATGTTTTGCACATATGTTGGTCACGATTTTGCACAGGTCAATGTGCACGTGCATCAAAGTGGTGAGCTAGCATGTAGACATGTTCAAGTACTCTGTGAGAAATATCAGAAACCAAAGTCACTGTAAGTTATACAATAGGCCTAGATGAATGGGTGATGCATAAATAATGACATGACCAAATTAACAGAAAAGAATTTGTATTGACTTCCCACTGACTAGAGAAGGGTGATGTAAAAGCCTTACATATTGCATATACTCTTCTTTTTTAACAAATGTGTACATGTGGGTATGGTGCAAGTGTACAATGTGTGTACTAAGGAAAAACAAAAAACACATCACAAACACTGTATGAAGATTATGCACTACATAAGTTCAAAGTGTCACATGTAATTGCAATAAAGATCATTTTATCCTGAAAAAAAAACTGAATTAGACTGTTTTGAAAAAAAAAAAAAGTAACCTTAAGAATCGCATACGCCTTTCAGCTGCCTGTGCGGATCCTTCCCTCACACTCGCGTATGACAAAACAGATGAGTTTTGCGGAAATGTGATGGTGAGAGATCACGAGCACCCGGTCTACCTAATACCCAGTTCGGGACCAAAATGTCAGCAGGGCGCGTACGATGTTCTTCATGTCCCAGATGGGACTTAAGATTATTAAAATAATTAATAACAACCCAATAGTTCGATTCCATTAACCTATTAACTATTATTAAATTAAAGTTAGGTAGAATAGTCCTTGCGATGTAGTTGTCTTTGTGGTGTGAGGAGTCCAAGTCAGGCAGTGAAGGTTTGCCTGGCTTCCACTCCCCAGTTACAATATGTTTCAACTGCTAGAGGTACACACACCCAGCCCAACTCTACACATTTAGCTGAAACACTACTGCGCACTGTTATTGCGTGTGAGAATAAGCGTAATGTAATATAGTCTCACTATTCCCTGTGAGCCATTATCTTCAAGACTGTATATTACATGTAACACTTGATGCCCACTAACAGTACTGTTGCAAAACTCCTGTATTCATCACAGCTGGACATGATGAGCAAACATTCAACTCTGCGCTGAAAACCACTAGATCAATATTGATGCGGCCTCCTTCGCCAAGTCCTTCGCGGTTTGTGGGTAAAGGATCTGACGTTGATTCACCCCCGTCGAACTGTCTGAAAGAAGCCGTTTCGCATCGTAAGTAGAATGGATTTGTTTGTTTCATCGATAGTCTACTTGTGTCGTATTATTTTCATTACATGTTGCCTAAACGGCCGCTCCGTGTTTATGTTTCGGCACTTGGAAAACAAAATTGTACATTTAAATTCATAGGAGGCATGTAGCCAAGTTCAGGATTTTGATTGAAATGATGATTATCAACGTGACGTCACATCCGGAGTACGCGAGTCCTATGTCATCACACTTGTTGACGCTCGCAAAAATAGTATGCAATCATCTTCCATAACGCTTTGTGAAGACGACACTCAGGTGCTGCGCTGCCTGAGCCGTTAGAGAGTCACAACGTAGCCAGCACTCAAATGGTGGCTTCTTTGCTGTAGAATAAAAGGCAAATCATGTTTAAGGAAAAGGATATAATAGAAAGTATCAGGGAAGCTATTAAAAGTGGAGCAGAAGTGATTGACGTAGACAGTTCATATACCTGGCTCGAAACAGCAACAGCTGTATTTGGAAAGTAGTGGTCAGTTAGCTATTGACATCAGACTACCTGTATCTGGTTGGGAGGTGATTTATTCAACTGCGAATTTTAAATTATTCTCAAACAGATGTCTGCAGTAATAATATGAACGTGCATGCCTTGATATGAGTAGAATTCTGTATGAGTATCTCGTAAAAGGTGTTGGCCGATCACATGTAATAGGAGCATTCAAAGCAATCTCAAGGGGCTACAAACCACTGGGCATCAGGAAAGATAGACAGGCACGGCATCTTAACACTTTTGTCATGTGCAATCTACAATGAAGCTATCAATGAAAGCAGACAAAAACCGAGTACTCTGCCATGAAGAAAGCCTGGCATATATTCAATAGGCTACCTGTGAATGCCCAGCATGATAAGTTGCCAGGTATAAGATCAAGAACTTGTTTTCCCCAAATAGAAAAGCAGCCTCCTGCACACATATATCAGCATTGCTACACCATAACATCAATGCCTGTTTCTGGACCTCAAGAAGCATAGCCAGATGAAATGAGCAAAGACAAGGAACTACCAGTCACATCATATCTGGAATGTTCCTCGTACACGAAAAGATAGCACTTTAAGGGTATCTGAAACACATTTTGAGAAAGATGATTATAGGAGGATGAAGAAAGCTAAGCATACAAGTGTGCATGAATCTGACACAAGTAGTTAATGATCAGTAAGTGCCTTGACCTTGCTTTTTAGTTCATCATTTTCATATTTTAAAGTCGCAATTTCATCAGCCACTGAAGTGCATGGTGCATCAATGGTTGGAATTTCATGTAACTTGGAAGTCTATTAAAAGCTGCTCTCCTCCTATCATCGGAGATGGGATTGGAGAAGTCACAAACGACGCAACAACAGACTCTGTTTAAGATGCATCGCAGCTATCATGGTCATTTTTAAGCGATAAACACTAGGATTGCTCCTTATCGATTCACGTCGTTTAGCTCTCTTGTTTCTGTCTGTACCTAGTTTGTTTGGTGATACAAAATGACTCCCAATGTTCAGTAGTGGGTCTCGACTTGCATCTGCATCAATGAAGTTGTCGGCTACGTACATACATAGTCTCGTACCCAGACCTAATTGTACGTAACGATGATCATATGACATCTGTACGTGATGTCATACTGTAAGCGATGATCATCGTTACTTACATTTGGGTCTGGGTACGAGACTAGTACATACATGTGGTAAGATCGAGCGCTTCAATCCATTGTTGTTTTCTCGAGCGTTCTTGGGGGAAGCGATGAAAAGAAACACTATTGTCTGTAAGGTTTGTACTGCGGCACACGATGCAAACATGACCTGGCATTTGTAACAAGAAGCAAAGACGGTTTTTGAGAAAGAGAAAACGGTTAACTGGTACTCCGGACGTGACGTCACGAAGTAATTACTCGAAATAAAAAAATTTTATTCTATACAGTTGGTAATTAGTCCATAGTTATTTTAAAAACCGGAAATAATTTAAAACGAACAACGGTTCTTTTTAACTGACCTGTTTTCTTACGTGTTACAACAGGATATACTACTATGTGTAATATATATTTATATCTTGTGCGGTTGCGTGCAAAAGTTTGCTTATCTCACCTTGTATGTACAGCTCAAATGATTCAATCGCCACATTCTCATCGTTCAGATCTTGATCAGTGCAAATCCGTACCTCCAAGTCCTCAGAGATGGGAGTTGGGAATGTCTTACAGAACCACGGGAGGTCTGGTGGATTGCAGCACGTGCTCTCATTTCCACCACACTGCTGTCCGTCCCATAGAACGTCCGAGGAATACACGTAATTTCCGATCGCGCTTGGTCCTGGGTTGCCTGACTCGCAGTAGTAATCAGAACCTACAAACGAAGGTGGAGGAACTCCGCCTGTGCATGGACAGCTGATTTCATCATTCGTTTCCTTAAAGCCAACGGCATACGTATACACGTGACTTCTGTTTCCAGGTGACCCATATGTGACTGAGACCCCGTCCACGTAATAAGTTTCGAGGTTATATCCTAGGCCTGCATTATTGGCGAATGCGTCAGGAGTACCTATCTGATAACCTCGGAACCATCCGCACACGGTCTGGTAGCTGGCTCCAGAAGTGGTTATATTCAATGAGTCGCAAGGTACGCTGCTTTTCTTTCTACAGGATGATCTAGGTGATGTAATCTTTTGCCACGAGTTGGGACATTGTTGCGTTGGATCGGTCATATTCAGATAGCCGACCTTTATCCAATCCCGGCCTGGTGTGGTTTGGAGAAATGGAGAAGTAGAATTGACGACTGCGTATGCCATTTTCAAAAGGCAAATCGCAAAGTGCATAAACAAGAAAACATAAATATCCTTCATCAGGAGACCGCCAATGAATAAGGACGCCAAGTATCGATGAGCTGAAGGAAGTGCAACTTCTTTAACTGTGCAGAGTAAATACTCCACTTCATGACGTCACGTCGGGAGTACTAAGTATAGTTAATAATTACAGATGCTGTTTTTGAAACTTTGGAGGCTGTATTTTGAGTGAAAAGAAAGTCTAAGAGAGTATCTAGACTGAAAGCAACAACATTGAGGTACCATTTAACATTTGATATCATGCATGTCCATTGGCTTGCAGTGTCAACATTTGGGATGCGATCAGGTCATGTAAACATCTATGACAGTCTGACCATAGAGATAGATTTGTTCTCGTCCCGCCATCTCGATTTGATGATGTGGAAAAAGAAACAAACATTATGACTGACTGTGGTCTCTATTTCGGGGTTATACTGTGGTGGTGGTGAAGATGTCCCTTCCAAGAAACATGATACAATGAGCATGCGCCAACGTTTTTTGCAATCAGTGCTTTGCCGAAACTGGAAGAATGGATACATTTCCATGTTCTGCTATAGGAAAAGGACCTAAAAAATACTGGAGTGATAAGAAGTACATGTGGACTGCAAGACTCTTTGTTGTGTTCTTGGCACACAAGGTTCCGAAATGAGGATTAAAGCAGGAGTTGCCGTATAAAAGGAGCTTGGATCCAAAAATTTCAACCGGCCGTGCGGCTGTTTTAGATTAAAAATGGTGGCTTCATATACATAGAGCTAGAGGCTTGGCAACAACAGTTACAGCGTACAAGTTCAAGCACGCATGCATGTTTTGAATGCCATTTCATGCAACAATACCATTTCTGAAGTTAATAACACTAAGTTAACAAACTGGATCACATGTTCGTATAATGGCGACCTCTTCACCAGAAGATACGTACTCTAGGTTTAGACTGCATCTGCAAGGGTCCTTTTCCTCTTGAGAGGAAAAGGAAATTTTTCTGAGTAGATTTGAGGCAGCGAAGCAACTACTTGCACCCGGTTGCAAGCGGAACGCTACTATCAGCGTGTTGAATACTTTGCTGGACCGTGTATTGACACAACCCGAGAATGTCCAGGCCTCAAGTAGCAGAACATTCTTTTCTAGGAATGAAATGATGTTGGATTCAGCAGGTTAGTTGGATGGATATATACATGTACGTTCGGTTATACAAAATTTGGTTTACTAACTTACTAAGGGATCTATACGGGAGACGAAGACGCCAGTGACCAAGACCTCTTTGTGGTCGAGCGTAAGACCTTCAAGAGTCTTTGTTCGGGCCTTGTCCAGCAGTGTGGCTGTCTCTCCAACCCATCTTGGACTATAGCTTCTTTCATAAAGGTATGAGTACCGTAAGTAATTCTCTGTATAAAACTCATTTACTACTCACTTAGAAGGGACATGTAGCTAGGGTCCAGTTTGTTTGCCCACACTGCAAGCAGTCACGTGTCTGGGCTAGTTCCAGAGTGCTGTCTCGTCATTACCTTGCTAATCAGAAGTAAGAGTACCATTTGGATTTAGTAGTATCAATGTAAACGTGATTCTTTTTGCAGACTGGTCCATGCTTTCACCTGTGCTGGCATGTTGCCTCGCCAGTACATGAATTTCTATTTATTTGCTGGTATGGGTGTAGTGAAGCAGAAAAACATCAGTTCAGGTGGGTGCTGAGATGATCGATTTATTTTATTTTACATCCTGTTCTAATCCATGTTCATTCAGTTTATCAGAACAAACTGTACCAGCAAGTGGTGGCAGATGTAGCAGAGGAGTCTATGAAAGCTGCTGTTGAACGTGTGAAGGAAAGCCCTCACCGTGCTACAAGTGGAGAGGTTAGAGTGCCACATAAAAAAAAAGTGTATCAATATATTTACTATATAGTGGGTTATAACTGATGCACGTCACGATTCTACGTCAAATGCATACCACTCAACGGTACCTTGTCTGGCTGGAAGGTATGCACATAAGTTCTAAATGCCCATGTTTATCAGCGTATTGTCCATTTCAGTACACATAGGATTGTTGGGAATTTCCACTCTTTCCAGACAGCAGCACAGAGTTGCTCAGACCAGGGGGGTGGCATGCATAAGATAGTCTTGCCTCAAGTTATTGCCCGAGGTTTGCTCTTGTGTCCCAACATTTTACAATTTCACATTTTCTTTCTAACAAAGGGTTAAACATCACAAAGGTAGCCCATGACTCAGGCTACTATAAAGCTGTATGTACGACAACTCGGGATGGTCAATTCCTACGACCCTTGGCATGGTAAGGTATCTATTGGTTTTCAGTGGTGAATTGATTGGAGTTATTGCAGGCACTAAGAATGTGGGGAAGCAGTTGCGTCATATCTGTGCCGGTACAGGGATAGGACGTGGTTCACTGAACTTTCTGATAAGGGTATGTACTTTCTGGACATATTGATTAAAAATGAAATATCTGACTGACTATTCAGCAAGGTGCACCAAGGTGCACTTGTATTGGTGCATGAGGAACTGTGGTGGCAACCCTGTCCGTCTACGTGCAATGATCATGAACATCAGCAAGCACTTTCAGGTTTGTATTTACATAGTGGGTGGGTGTGTATGTGTGTATGTTCTGTGTATGTGATGTGAATGTGTGTGATTGTGTGTCTTTTATGTGCATTAGTGCATTCCATACGTGATATGCATCCCTGTCTGTGATTCAGGGTGATCACCAAAGTTGCTATTCTGAGAGTCCCTGTCAACAGCCAGGTTACGTTCCACAAAGGAAGCCTCTCACTATGCCGGCAGCCATTAGTGCATATGAGGCTGCACTACGAAATACCCTCATCTACAAAAACGCTGATTCGTGCCATCTGGTATACATGTAACATGAACAACATATTATGTGAATGTACATATTTGTGTTCTTCCAGTGTCGGGACACCTACTGAATTGAGTCATTTAACCATCAGCTGCTCACCTACCTCCCAAAGAGAATTCTCATCCACACCAAGACATTTGAAATGCGTATAAACTTGGCTGTGATGGATTGGGTGAGTGCTCTACTTGTTCTGTATGTGTGATGAGATTATGCATCCACATCGATCAGAATGAAAACTGTCAAAGGATGGCAACAAGTCACCACGAATACACAGATGTTCGCCGACCAGACCATCACTCCACATACAATGTGTTGGTCAAGAAAACATATCGTTTTGTACAGAACATCTGGAGTATGTACGTTCTCAGGAACATCACATCTCAACAGTAAGTGACGATCAGTGATGCCTAATAATTGTTGTAAGACAAGTACTTTTTAGGATACTTCAGGATGATGAAGATGATGATGATGATATGGTGTTGCCTTATGATGCAGCTATGTATGATGGAGACTATGTGGACAGTGAGGATGATGACTATGTTTGTTCAGAGGATGGTGGGGATGACGAGGAAGAAGATAACTGAAGTTCTGTGGCTGTAGGTGATTTCCTATATTTACATAATTTTTATGCCCAGATGTCTTTTGTCAGCCACAGGTCTCATTTTATGAATTGATATCCCTGTCTTTATCTCAAAACAGTTCTTTTTAGAACTACCAGTACGAACAACAGATTTACTTTGTCAGATCTGCATCTGACAGCCAATGATGTATGTACATTATGAAAGCAAATCAATTTCGTCTCATTTTCCTTGCAGATCTTGAACCGTGGCTGCAGCTGGCACTTGATGGACTTGTGTGACTACTAAACTACATGTACATCCTACCACGTTGTGGTGGTCCATGACCTGCCTGAGGACAACCCCAAAGCCTGCACATAGACACTTGGAACTTGGTGAAATGTGTGTCTTGAATGGACTGGAGGCTACTAGTGATGCCCTTTGTAAGCCTAAACATGGGATTGATAAGGCTTGGCAAAGTCGTATCTCTCATCTGCATGAAATAATGTAGGAAAGCATATGTACATGTTTTCTATATTGATTGAGCTATTCCAGCTAAAACAGTATTGGAAATCATTCAGTTCATTCATTTCCACAACTTTCCCATAGCATGGATGAATGCCCCCTCGTGCTATCTGTGCATAATGGGATAATCAAATGAACAGGCAGCAATATGAATACGCACACATTCATGAGTCAGGTACTGGTCAGCAACACATACAATACTAAATAACTTGTTACAAAAATGATGATCTGTAGTTAGTGTAAGGAATGCCCACTGGATTTGGATACCTGCTTCTGATTTCCTATGTAGCAAAGAGATTATAAGTACACTTTCTAATACGAAGGTTGGATCATTCACATTTTGTACACATTTTGGCATTATCTCTCTTCTGTCCAATGGGTGCATCACCAATCCCTTCCTCGCCAGGTATGTTGGGTGGTCCCACAACCCCAGGTCTTTCAAAAGCTTCCAGAATTGCTGGTAAAGTTTGTACCGCTTTCTGTCATTGGCTAAGGATGGGACAGCTCTCCCAGTGAGGAACACAGGTGGCCGACGGATTATGCAAGGCCAAAACAGCTAGGCAGTGTGGACAACAAGGTTCATTTGGAGTGCCATTCAGCACTGGTGGGTCTCCTCCTGATGGGATATTGTTGCTATGACAACCAAGCAATTAACCTCGTGGGCACTGCACTGTATAAGTTTCTGAACTGGCTAGCATTTGTAACATCTTAGAGCCCTGTACAACTGGAGTTGGTGGCTGGCACTTGACAGGTATCTTGGCATGTTATTTCTATGCATACATTATCCACCCCTCCTGTGTTGTGATGGTCTATGACTTGTCTTACAGTTAGGTCAGCCACAAATGTCGCAGGCAGGCATCCATGGCCAGTGGTACATTCAACCACAACCTTGCATAAATGAGTGTGTAGGAATGTGGGTGATCACTGGTACAATTGAACTACAGATGAGTAGGAATGTGGCTGATTCTGGCTTGTGTATGAGTATACTAACTAATTGCATTGCTCTATATATTACCTGTGTTAATTATTTGACTAATTCGTTTTGCTGAATCATGTGCCTGACAACATATAACCTTACCTTTATTCTAGGAACGGCGCTAGGTTCGGAAGACATAATTCGCAGAAATTTCAGCACGTGGAGATGTGGTTTTTGATTTCCAGTAAATGAGACAGCTGGAATCAGGGCTTTCAAAAGTTTTCTCCTGTTTTGTTTGCTCACGCAAATGCTCATATTTTGTTTGCTCACGCAAATGCTCATGCAGCCACGCTCACCTTTGAAACTCACGTAAAGCCTCGCAGAGCTTGTAACAGCTATCAATGCACTCTCCAGTATAAACTGAAACACAATGCGAGTCTGTTTCGAGAACAAATAAACACGCGCGATAGAGTACTAAGAAGTACTTGATCTGCCCGTCTTAACGATGTAAAAACGATGTAGCCAGCAAGTTTGGGTGAGAATCCTAACAGCTTACAAAACTACGCCATTCTGAGGATGTTGAGCTCACGTGATTTCCGGTTGGATCCAAGCGCCTTTTATACGGGAGTTTGAGCACGGCCTGCGCCACTATTTACGTGGCGTCTCCTCCTTTAAGTCTAGGTAGAAGCGCAGCTAGCTCCGTGACGCGCGTGTTGCTCAACCGGAATCACAATGTAGCGAATCAATGCAAGAGCATGAACATGTGAACACAGCTCGGGTTATATACGCACATACAACAATAACACAAAGAAGACAAGAAACATCATTGTGCGCAAGGGTGTGCGTGGGAATGGAGGCCTCAGAGAAGGCTCCCGCTGAGGCCACTATTGTGTATACGTAGGTGTTAATGTGTGCATGAATGAGTCCTGCCATAACACTCTTGCTTAGCACAACTGATCGAATATATGTACGGTGGTCCGGTAGATCGCGCGTAGGAACAATGGTACGAAATAGCTATAATTACTATTGATAGAAAGTAAACTTGGTCACAAGACAAATTAATTATTATCTGTCACGGTCTTGTAGGGAAACTGAACGCAAACAAGAGTTAATACCATCTGAATGGCATATTATTAGCAAAGAATTACAGATTTCTTGCTTTGCAAGTTGGCACTGATAATGTTTCACTGTATTACTGAGGTCATACATGTTTATAGGATCCAACAGGTATTCTGTAATTGTTTCAAAGAATGATATAAATTTGAAGTTTTATACCTTTTTAATATTATGTCTAATTTGCAATGCGTAAGAACTAAAGTAAGGCTCATAGCAGTTTTGAAGTATTCCTTTATATCTCAGGTCTATTTTGCAAAACTCCTGTATTCATCAAAGCTGGACATGATGAGCAGACATCCAACTCTGCGCTGAAAACCATTAGATCAATGTGCGGCCTCCTTCGCCAAGTCAATCCGACTTCCTTCGCGGTTTGTGGGTAAAGGATCTGACGTTGATTCATCCCCGTCGAACTGTCTGAAAGAAGCCGTTTCGCATCGTAAGTAGAATGGACTTGTTTGTTTCATCGATAGTCTACTTGTCTCGTATTATTTACATTACACGTTGCCTAAACGGCCGCTCCGTGTTTATGTTTCGGCACTTGGAAAACAAAATTGTACTTTTAAATTCATAGGAGGCATGTAGCCCACAGGCGTTTGCGGCCATATATTTTGTGGACAAAACGTATGTAATCCGAAAAATTTGAAATGATTGCGTAATGCCTATAGCAACGCCCTTGACAACCTGGAGAGCTGAAAACGTGAGCTGGTACAAAAGACAGGATGGCTACAAGCGCCATTTAAAAGCAGATTACAAAAGAAGCTACAGTTTCCTCTTTTTGATGCAAGTCATTAGGGCCAGCAATTCTTGCCACGGCAAGTTATGGCTGTTGAAAGCGGGTAACCCTCGACGTACCTTTCCTCTTCAAAGTGTGTTTTCCACGTTCCCAACCGATAGAAAGTTTGAATTCAAGCTAGAAATTAAAGTTAACAGAAGGTACTAACTAGTTCTTGTATGTTCTTGTAGCCACGATTTTTTTTACCAGCGATATTTACTGTTGAAGTTTATCCTGAATTGCGGTATTATTATTAGGAGGAGGCGCCACATTTTGTAGAGCTGCAATCAGTAAGTGCTCCTTAACAATGAGCAACAAATGTTTCACAGGATCTGTTACCAAATGGTACATCTTTTGCAAGGTGCATGAATGGATTGGCTTCTTTCTCACCCCATGAGACCGAATCCAATATGTGTTTGCCATGCCAATACCCTCTTTGAGCATATTTTATTCTTAATTATACCTGGAGGGTCTTGTGTATATGGTTGCCAACTAACACACCACCTAAGTATTGTTGCCTATGGATGTTAAAAGATTGGAGGGCTTCATCCAATTGCTTGACAAAGGGACCAGCAAATTCCTTGTCAGTCACTGTGGTGCTGTTGATTATTTCCTCCTTCTGTTCGCTTGCTTTCAATCAGTGTTTGTTCTACAGACTGTCTCATGTCTTCTTCCACCTGCTGGACGATAATCTGAGTTTGATCTATGCCGTGAACCACTGGATGGTACAGTCAGTGCATACCAATGCCCTACATGGTAGCTCCAAGCTCCAGTGGTTGGCTCACAATCATTAGTCATATGGGACACCACAGCTGCTCCAGGATTACTGGATGATTGGAACTGTGCTCATCCAGTAAAAATCCCATTTGGATGGGAGGGGCAACTGCACGAATGCCAGCAACAATTTTGTGTGGATACAAGTTTGCTGGTTGAACACCTGACTTTTGTGGTTGGTTGTTTTGGTAAGAAAAGACCAGTGTAAACTTACATGTATACTTGCATCAATTCAGTACACATAATTATTTTATGGTACCTTCTTGCAGACAACTGCTGTGTGCACTGTCCAATCAAAAGGGCGAAGTAAACTATGCACTCTTCAGATAATTTCCATCCATCACTTATTTGCATAAACAAAAGATGGTGGGTGAGTGGCTCAATATGTCATTGCCTGTGTTAATTGCACAGACTGAGTGCAAATCGTCTGCAAAATCTCTGCACTTGTAGAACTCATTTTTCCCCTTTCTAGCCTCCGTCAAGAAGCGGCCATACACTCTGCATCGCTGGTTTATCTTCATTACGTGGATCCCCATACAATACTGCCCCTTTTATTCATAAAAAAACTCACTTCTAAATCACAGGTTTAAAAAAATCGTGGCTAGTTCTGTGTGTTGTATATGTGTTTCCCCATGTGTGCTGATGAGCGTTATTGCTCGCCAAACGTTTTCTATCGGTTGGTTCCTCCACTACGCACGCTTAAAGTAACCCCCTCTTTTCCCGCCAAAGACACATGGGCGTGAAAACGGGCTGCGCATATCACTGATAATAATGCTTGTACTTGCGCGTCGATGGTTTTGCTTACAGATATGTTACAGCATTTGCAGATGCTATTTATTTTTACTAAACGTCTCAAAGTAAGTATGATTTGTGGTTCGCAAAACATGAACAGTATAATGAGATATGATATTACTTTTGGTTTTGGCTTTTTGTAAATTCTAATTATCGACTTTTTGTCCAGCCGCAAACGTCCGTGAGCCAAGTTCAGGAATTTTGATGATTAACGACGTGACGTCACGTCCGGAGTACACGAGTCCTATGTCATCACACTTGTAGACGCTTGCAAAACATCTTCAATTCCAGCATAACGCTTTGTGAAGACGACACTCCTGGTGCTGCGCTGCCTGAGCCGTTAGAGAGTCACAACGTAGCCAGCACTCAAATGGTGGCTTCTTTGCCGTAGAATAAAAGGCAAATCATGTTTAGGGAAAAGGATATAATAGAAAGTATCAAGGAAGCTATTAAAAGCGGAGCAGAAGTGATTGACGTAGACGGTTCATATATCTGGCTCGAAAACAGCAACAGCTGCATTTGGAAAGTAGTGGTCAGTCAGCTATTGACATCAGACTACCTGTATCTGGTTGGGAGGTTATATATTCAACTGCAAATTTTAAATCATTCTCAAACAGATGTCTGCAGTAATAATATGAACGTGCATGCCTTGATATGAGTAGGAATTCTGTATGAGTATCTCGTAAACGGTGTTGGCCGATCACATGTAATAGGAGCATTCAAAGCAATCTCAAGGGGCTACAACCACTGGGCATCAGGAAAGATAGACAGGCACGGCATCTTAACACTTTTGTCATGTGCAATCTACAATGAAGCTATCAATGAAAGCAGACAAAAACCGAGTACTCTGCCATGAAGAAAGCCTGGCATATATTCAATAGGCTACCTGTGAATGCCCAGCATGATAAGTTACTAAGTATAAGATCAAGAACTTGTTTTCCCCAAATAGAAAAGCAGCCTCCTGCACACATGTATCAGCATTGCTACACCATAACATCAATGCCTGTCTCTGGACCTCAAGAAGCATAGCCAGATGAAATGAGCAAAGACCAGACACATCATATCCTTGTATATGGAATGTTCCTCGAACACGAAAAGATAGCACTTTAAGGGTATCTGAAACACATTTTGAGAAACATGATTATAGGAGGATGAAGAAAGCTAAGCATACAAGTGTGCATGAATCTGACACAAGTAGGTAATGATCAGTAAGTGCCTTGACCTTGCTTTTTAGTTCATCATTTTCATATTTTAAAGTCTCAACTTCATCAGCCACTGAAGTGCATGGTGCATCAATGGTTGGAATTTCATGTAACTTGAAAGTCTGTTAAAAGCTGCTCTCCTCCTATCATCGGAGATGGGATTGGAGAAGTCACAAACGACGCAACAACAGACTCTGTTTAAGATGCATCGCAGCTATCATGGTCGCTTTTAAGCGATAAACACTAGGATTGCTCCTTATCGATTCACGTGGTTTAGCTCTCTTGTTTCTGTCTGTACCTAGTTTGTTTGGTGATACAAAATGACTCCCAATGTTCAGTTGTGGGTCTCGACTTGCATCTGCATCAATGAAGTTGTCGGCTACGTACGTACATTGTCTCGTACCCAGACCCAAATGTACGTAACGATGATCATCGCTTACAGTATGACATCTGTACGTGATGTCATACTGTAAGCGATGATCATCGTTACGTACATTTGGGTCTGGGTACGAGACTAGTACTTACATGTAGTAAGATCGAGCGCTTCAATCCATTGTTGTTTTCTCGAGCGTTCTTGGGGGAAGCGATGAAAAGAAACACTATTGTCTGTAAGGTTTGTACTGCGGCACACGATGCAAACATGACCTGGCATTTGTAACAAGAAGCAAAGACGGTTTTTGAGAAAGAGAAAACGGTTAACTGGTACTCCGGACGTGACGTCACGAAGTAATTACTCGAAATTAAATAATTTTACTCTATACAGTTGGTAATTGGTCCATAGTTATTTTAAAAACCGGAAATAATTTAAAACGAACAACGGTTCTTTTTAACTGACCTGTTTTCTTACGTGTTACAACAGGATATACTACTATGTTTAATATATATATATCTTGTGCGGTTGCGTGCAAAAGTTTGCTTATCTCACCTTGTATGTACAGCTCAAATGATTCAATCGCCACATTCTCATCGTTCAGTTCTTGATCAGTGCAAATCCGTACCTCCAAGTCCTCAGAGATGGGAGTTGGGAATGTCTTACAGAACCACGGGAGGTCTGGTGGATTGCAGCACGTGCTCTCGTCTCCACCACACTGCTGTCCGTCCCATAGAACGTCCGAGGAATACACGTAATTTCCGATCGCGCTTGGTCCTGGGTTGCCTGACTCGCAGTAGTAATCAGAACCTACAAACGAAGGTATGGGATCTCCGCCTGTGCATGGACAGCTATATCTATTAAAATTCGCTTCCCTAATGCCAACCGCATACGTATACACGTGACGTCTGTTTCCAGGTGACCCATATGTGACTGAGACGCCGTCCACGTAGTAAGTTTCGAGGTTATATCCTAGGCCTGCAATATTGGCGAATGCGTCAGTAGTACCTATCTGATAACCTCGGAACCATCCGCACACGGTCTGGTAGCTGGCTCCAGAAGTGGTTATATTCAATGAGTCGCAAGGTGCGCTGCTTTTCTTTCTACAGGATGATCTAGGTGATGTAATCTTTTGCCACGAGTTGGGACATTCTTGCGTTGGATCGGTCATATTCAGATAGCCGACCTTTATCCAATCCCGGCCTGGTGTGGTTTGGAGAAATGGGGAAGTAGAATTGACGACTGCGTATGCCATTTTCAAAAGGCAAATCGCAAAGTGCATAAACAAGAAAACATAAATATCCTTCATCAGGAG
The DNA here is from genome assembly GCA_013339895.1 of Ephydatia muelleri. Lineage (NCBI taxonomy): Eukaryota > Metazoa > Porifera > Demospongiae > Spongillida > Spongillidae > Ephydatia > Ephydatia muelleri. The sequence goes on along the minus strand of JABACO010000001.1, from coordinate 34,526,608 downwards.
ACCGCCAATGAATTAGGACGCCAAGTATTGATGAGCTGAAGGAAGTGCAACTTCTTTAACTGTGCAGAGTAAATACTCCACTTCATGACGTCATGTCGGGAGTACTAAGTATAGTTAATAATTACAGATGCTGTTTTTGAAACTTTGGAGGCTGTATTTTGAGTGACAAGAAAGTCTAAGAGAGTATCTAGACTGAAAGCAACAACATTGAGGTACCATTTAACATTTGATATCATGCATGTCCATTGGCTTGCAGTGTCAACATTTGGGATGCGATCAGGTCATGTAAACATCTATGACAGTCTGACCATAGAGATAGATTTGTTCTCGTCCCGCCATCTCGATTTGATGATGTGGAAAAAGAAACAAACATTTTGACTGACTGTGGTCTCTATTTCGGGGTTATACTGTGGTGGTGGTGAAGATGTCCCTTCCAAGAAACATGATACAATGAGCATGCGCCAACGTTTTTTGCAATCAGTGCTTTGCCGAAACTGGAAGAATGGATACATTTCCATGTTCTGCTATAGGAAAAGGACCTAAAAAATACTGGAGTGATAAGAAGTACATGTGGACTGCAAGACTCTTTGTTGTGTTCTTGACACAAAAGGATCCGAAATGAGGATTAAGTCTAGGTAGAAGCGCAGCTAGCTCCGTGACGCGCGCGTTGCTCAACCGGAATCACAATGTAGCGGATCAATGCAAGAGCATGAACATGAAATACATAACACAGCTCGGGTTATATACGCTCATACAACAATAACACAAAGAAGACAAGAAACATCATTGTGCGCAAGGGTGTGCGTGTGAATGGAGGCCTCAGAGAAGGCTCCCGCTGAGGTCACTATTGTGTATACGTAGGTGTTAATGTGTGCATGAATGAGTCCTGCCATAACACTCTTGCTTAGGACAACTGATCTTGAACGTACATGTACGGTGGTCCGGTAGATCGCGCGTAGGAACAATGGTACGAAATAGCTATAATTACTATTGATAGAAAGTAAATTTGGTCACAAGACAAATTAATTATCATCTGTCAAGTCCTTGTAGGGAAACTGAAGGCAAACAAGTAAGAGTTAATATCATCTGAATGGCACTTCAGTAGCAAAGAATTACAGATTTCTTGCTTTGCAAGTTGACACTGATAATTTCACTATATTACTGAGGTCATTAAAATGTTTATAGGATCCAACAGGTATTCTGTAATTGTTTCAAAGAATTATAACTTTGAAATTTTATACCTTTTTAATATTATGTCTAATTTGCAATGCGTAAGAACTAAAGTAAGGCTCAATGCAGTTTTGAAGTATTCCTTAATTCTCAGGTCTATTATGCTGTGAATAGTTGCAAATTTTGACATAACATGTTCCAGTGTATCTATGTAAGAAATAGCATTTTATTCAAGTATCTTTATCAGTATACACATCAATGCATAGGTGTCAAAGTGGATTATACAGAATTGAGTGTAAAATTTCAATGTATCTGAACTTATTTCAAATTACACTGCCACTGAATAATACGAACAGTACTATAGCTTCTCTGATTCCTCAGATGGACACTCAAAACATATCAGGTTCTTTTTTATCTGGTTGGTAATTGCACACAGTTGATACAATACATGCTTCCACTTTAGCAAATGCATGGATTTTGCAGTTGTGATCTTAGTGTCAAAAGTGATTGTGGAATATATGACTGGCAAGAAGGAGTGCCTGGACAAAATGTATCTCAAATGTGTCAGTATGGCATCATAGGTCAATACATTACAAGATACTACGATGTAAATCTGACTTGGAGAGAAGACATTTCTAATTGTTCTACAGAGTTGTCACAGATCAAATTAATCAACTGAATGTGGCCTTAAAAAATGTAACGGAGTGCTAAATTGCAAAATATTATTGTGCAATTATCTTTTTGTTTCATTAGCAAACTCTCACAGCCAAAAACATAGTTAATGTTAGCACACAGCTACAAGATGTGGTGTCCCAAGCAACACAATTGGTGGATCAGAGTGCTTCCAATCTGGCTGTTGTGACCACTGTTATCACCCAGATATCCAATGTAACACTATCCTCACCGGATTGTTTCGTCCTTACTATGTCGTTTTTGATGTGAAAGTAGTCGTTCGTTATCGATAAGGGAACTTTAAAATTGTGTCTTTCTCTGGTCTTTTCGCCATGTATATATGCACTTGGTGTTCAAAGAGTTAATGCAACCTTTGCACAGTGCAGAAAGGTGGTAGATAGTGGAGTAGTGGTCCTGGGTATCATTTTCTAGCTGGTCAGATATTCAATTATTTATTCCTCATATAGCAAACATAACAAAGCTGACCTGATACACAGAACTACACAACCGTTACTTCATTTATGCATTGATTTAAAATCTTACGCTAAGTGCAAAATGTGTTTATCACAACTCCATGATGCTTGCAAATGCTTGCTGTACTAGTAACCTTATAAGTACAAAAGCAATTATGAGGCCAATGAACCCCATTATTCAGATGACTTCACTAATGCATCCCTTCAGTACTCCCAGAGCAGGAATGCGTAACCCTCATCAGTGTAGTATATCAAGTTTAACAAGCCAGTTCACTCCCCCTATTGCAAGTTTATAAAGCGTGCCAGGTTATAATGGTGGACACACAGAATGTTCTTACACTTCCACATGTTCTATGACTATAACATCTACATGGGTTACATACATGTTAACGTACTATTGCACTTGCATGGATGTACAATAGTATTTTATAATCAACACAACACAACACACAGCACTGCAAGCATATGATGACACAGTAAATTATGATTGGTGAACATGCATGTATATTACAGCTGTTGAACGCTTGGAAAGTAGGCCCTACGCACAGAAATGAGTTCGATATATAAATCACGTAGTCTTACCGTACATGTATACATACATGTATGTATATATTTGTTGGATGACACGTATACCATGCAGCATTGACTAACAACGAATGCATGTTTTTCCTTTCTCTGAAGGATTTAGACAGGCCGGGAGAGAGTAAAAATTATTGGCCCTCACTAGGTCTGCAGTCTGCAGAAGAAGTGCATCGGATTTTCTACGCACGCAAACGGACGCAAGTTTGACTAGGAGTCTGGGCCCGCTTTGTCCGTCTTTCGTTGCGGAAATTGGTTGATCAGGAACTTCCCAAGGGAGTGGCTGGTATTCGTGGTGCTACAGTAGTTGAGAGTAGCCCGACCTAAGCGTGCCGAAACGACACGCTAAGTTCGAATTACATCCATACCAATGGCGTCTGGCAAAGGCACGTAACAAATAATTACATCATAGCATTGACGCAGGGCTGGAAACTGGGTGATGATTTACGGTATCACTCTATAATTCTGAAGTGACGCCTCATTATAGCCACCCAATGTTTCAAAGCTTACCATGACTCACCAGAAACTGCAAATCAAAAAACACACGCACTGTACTTCATATCTTAGCATGCCCACTCTATACGCATAGTCTACATGACACATAAACAATACGCGCAGGCCCTTTTTGTAAGGCCACGCAGCACGTATTTTGGAGGGGCCATTACAAAATAAGACGACGTTAACTTCAGGAACAAATTTGGAAGGTAAGCATACTACGGTAGTGATCGGGAGGCATGTGGCAATACGTATTTACGAACCTAAAGTGATGACTATAGGGAGTGTAATTAGACGTTTTTAATCACATTCATAATCGGAGTCAAATCTTAGTTGATTTAACGACTAGTACTCCCGATGATCTTGCATATATCGCTCGATCCACGCGTTGTACAATTTCGGCCTCTACCGTTCAATGACTTGTTGCATGTGTATCGTGAATTAGGACGCGCTAGAGTCGTCGATCATATAGGGTAACCGCGAGGTCTCTTTTCCTCGTGTAGTCGATAGTAAACACGTACAATTTCCTCTTTCAATGTGTATACATGTATACCGATCAATTGTTAGCAAACAAGCAAGTACAGGCAATAAACACGAAGATAGGAAAATTTTAAAGCTAGTAAATAAACTCTTATGGCCAGGTGCTGAATCTAACTGGAGAAAGATTGTCCCACCAGAGCAGTGTTTGTAATTAAATTTTGTTCATGTAGCTGCTGGTTTGATAGTTTGTAGCTTCTCTTTCTTATAGAAAGGTGTGGATTTGAATAAATGAATGGTCATTCAACATCTACTGGTAGACCACACATAAGATCTTCTGGCAGCCGTGCCTCCCTTAAACCATTCTACATCCCAACCATTCTCACTGACAGCTATACTTCGTAAGTTCAGTAAGGTCCAATTAAACCATTCCATGTGACTGGGGGTGATAGGGTGTGGTTCGGATCTTCCTTACTCCAGCAGCCTTTATCACACCAGATTCAAAATTTCTTCCTTGATCGGAGTGTAGCTGCTCAGGTATACCAAAACGACATATAAATTAAACTCACCTATGAGATGTCGAGCCACTGTCATGGCTTCCATTTTTGGTAATGGGTATGTTTCCTTCCACTTTGTAAAATAGTCTCCAATTACAAGAATGTACTTGTTTCCTTGTTCTGTCTCAGGCAAAGGTCCCAGTATATCCATCGCTATTCTCTGGAGAGGTCTTTCCACATGATCAAGTTGCATTGGTGCACAGGGTGCTGGGATGGGCGCTTTCCTTGACAAGCAACATGAACAATTAACACACCACTTGATAATATCTTCTCTTTGCCCCACCCAATAGATACGACAACGCAATTTGTGAAAAGCTTTCTTAGCCCCCATGTGCCCTCCTACCAATGAACTATGCAAAACCAACCAATACAACAGGTACAAGCTTTGATGGGAGTACAAGCTACAATCTCTTAGTCGTCCCCCCTCCCTGGGCATCCTGCCACTGACGATACAGAACGTTGTTTTTCATGATCAAATGATCACACTGTGCCCATAAAGCCTTTATTTGTGATGATACATTCGTGGGAAATACTTTAGGGATGGATCTAGTCTCCAGCCATGCAATAACTTTCTTGAAGTCTGGGTCCTGTCTGTGGTGTGAAACCAATTTCATGAAGGCATCTATGATTCCATCAATGCAGCACACATTCATGGTCTTCACTGTCTTCCTCATGTGGCAACCTACACTGAGAACATGGCATGCGAGACAGTGAATCTGCATTTGTGTGCCTCTTTCCTGGACGATGCACAACATCAAAGTAATATTCAGATAAAGTTTCTAACCACCTGGCTACTTGACCTTCAGGTTCATGAAAACTTCGCAACCATTGTAGGGAATAGGGTGTGTAACCTCCCCTGCATAATGAAAATCGATTTTTCCGAATACTTTAAAAACAATAATCGATTTTTCAGGTTTTTGTGGATCTGAAAATCGAATAGTTTAAAAAACAAAAATCGAATAGGTTTTCCCAAATTTCCAGCCGTTATTTCGGTTATGGTGCTTGTGAAGTGCACACTGAGAAGATAATTTATGTCTGCGCAGAAATCCACCTGGTCGTGCACCCAAACTAGAGCTATGCATGTCAGTTTAAAACACAGAGACACTAAAGCCTACAGTAGCATGTGTTTGCCAAATAGAGTTTAATAAATTGTATGTCTTTACCATGCACTTGTACATGCAGCAGGCAATGGAAGTGCTAGTGCAACCGTGTATGTGACTCCAACCATCATCAGTGATGTGCTAGCTGTGGTGAATGACAATGTGACATTGGTGTGTGAGGCAGAGTCCTTTCCTCCTCCCCAGTACCAATGGGAACACATAGAACGCTATCAAACAGGAAGATCTAATATGATGGGGATAAACAGCAAAAAGCTGGAATTAAATGGAGTAATTTGCTGAATACACCCACGGCTGTATGCGACTGGAAACTGGGTATAATTAGACAATTTACAGTATCACTCTATAATTCTGAAGTGACGCCTCATTATAGACACCCAATGTTTCAAAGCTTACCATGACTCACCAGAAACTGCAAATCAGAAAATAAAATCAAAATTACGCACTGTACTTAGCATGCCCACTCTATACGCATAGTCTACATGACACATAAACAACACGCGCAGGCTGTTTTTGTAAAGTCACGCGGCAGGTATTTTTGGAGGAGCCATTACAAAATAAGATGACGTAAACTTCAGGAACAAAATTGGAAGGTATAAACATACTACAGTGGAAACCATCACACTAGCTCCTATAATTTTTCTGTGTTGTAAACTTCTTTACTTGAATTTATTTCAATAACAGAAGGCTAAAATGCAAATCTGAAAACTCACATTTAGTGCACAACTATCTAGCAATATAGATTGAAAGTAAAAAGGCATCACGTGATTATTTGCTTTTGTTATTAATTCTTGTATTGACCACAGTACTAAAATAGTTGCAAGTTGAATTTCTCCCCGTGTAGGCAATGAAACATAACCAAATTTGCAGTGTAACTAAAGAGCAAGTTGTTACAACCGTTGGCCGCGGCGGTTTTCAAGTCCGGTAAATAGTTATGGCTTTATCGAGATAGAAGTGCGTTTTTAGTTACTAAAAGCTTAGGGATGCCGTTTTGTAGGACGCTCTTGCTACGCTGAAAGAATTGATTTCACAAGTAGTCAAATGGTAGGTCTATCGCAAAACCGCTATTATGAGGTAATAGCCTCTACTTTGCCGCTGAAAAAGTCTTATTAAACACGAATGGCTGAAAACCACCGCCATTTCTGCAATTCTTCAATGAATCGCATTTGAAAGTGACATTTTATTATTGTTTATTAAAACAAGGCGAGGTGGAACAAGCGACCTAGCAACATCGATACGATGAAACCGACAAAGAGGACCCGATCAGCTATCGAAGAAGCTGCCAACAAGGAGTTCCAATCTTTGAATGAATTTCTGCCCAATCTACCGGACACCTCTTTACTGTACATGAGCTGATTGAAAACATCTTGCTCACTCTGGCTTGGGCATCACTGGGTGATACGCTTTCTGACAGTTCCAGATAATACATTCGCAAGGCTAGTGTTCGAGCATCTGTGTCCGGTAGATTGGGCAGAAATTCACTCAAAGATTGGAACTTCTTGTTGGCAGCTTCTTCGATAGCTGATCGGGTCCTCTTTGTCGATTTCATCGTATCGATGTTGCTAGGTCGCTTGTTCCACCTCGAGCTGCAGAGTTTCCTCTCGGTCTTCGACGCGCCTTGAGATCTTTCCAAGTTGATGCTGCAGACTTACTAGCCGCTCTTTGCGACGGCTGGAAGAGGCAGCATGGCTAGCTAGGTTCTGAAAAGAACCGTTTTCGCACTCTCCAATGACAACTTCGTTAAACATATCAACAACGCGATAATTTTAATAATAACAATAATATTCATAGGGAAAGTGTCACGTTTCAAATGCGATTCATTGAAGAATTGCAGAAATGGCGGTGGTTTTCAGCCATTCGTGTTTAATAAGACTTTTTCAGCGGCAAAGTAGGGGCTATTACCTCATAAGAGCGGTTTTGCGATAGACCTACCATTTGACTACTTGTGAAACCAATTCTTTCAGCGTAGAAAGAGCGTCCTACAAAACGGCATCCCTAAGCTTTTAGTAACTAAAAACGCACTTCTATCTCGATAAAACCATAACTATTTACCGGACTTGAAAACCGCCGCGGCCAAAGGTTGTAACAACTTGCTCTTTAGTTACACTGCAAATTTGGTTATGTTTCATTGCCTACACGGGGAGAAATTCAACTTGCAACTATTTTAGTACTGTGGTCAATACAAGAATTAATAACAAAAACAAATAATCACGTGATGCTTTTTTACTTTCAATCTATATTGCTAGATAGTTTTGCACTAAATGTGAGTTTCCAGATTTGCATTTTAGGCTTCTGTTATTGAAATAAATTCAAGTAAAGAAGTTTACAACACAGAAAAATTATAGGAGCAAGTGTGATGGTTTCCACTGTACGGTAGTGATCTGGAGGCATGTGGCAATACATATTTCATGAATAATCGATACAAGTTGTGGTTTCATCCTTACGTGTATGTACCTGGTACATGATTATATATAGGTATGGATTACCACATTGAGCAAGTACCCATGTGTTATATAGTGTGCGGACGGAGGCTGTGGAAATTCAAAGCAAAGCTAAAGATCAGCTATTAATGCAATGCATTCACAGTGAAAATAGCTTTTGTCATCAACACTTCTGAAGGATGATGGCAACACACATCCTGAAAGGTTCTCTTGCTCTGATAAGCATTTGATGGGGAACATTCAGTGCCATAATGAAGGGGCTGCATCACAAGTGTATTTCAGTGGCACAAACATACATTTCATCAATGTATTTTATTTGAACAATTCAATAAATTGACATCATGGTGCAAGCACTTCAGTGCATGTGCGTGGACACATGAAAAGGCCAAAAGTATGAAGCGTTCACCAGGCACCTAATACACTACTAATACTCATCTTCAGAAGATTGCCTCGATTCTCCACCAGCTTTATTGCATGAGCCTAGTCCACCTTGGCCAGTGTGAACAACCTGTCGATCTTAAAGAAGCTGAAGTGTGCACTGTGTTCCAACATTCTTTCACAGCCACTAGAATTGACATGCAGTTCACTGGTATGCACCAAGTGCCTCACAGAGTGCATAGCAGCATCTGGCGCTGAGAGCTGTCCCTGTTGCTCAGACGATGATCTCTGCTGCTATCAGATCTTTGAAGACTTTGACTGCGCTGGTCAACAGAGACATTACAAGTAGTGATTATGAAGGGCATGAGTGTGTACTATCACTTACACCTGAGGAGTGAAGCAAACTGCTGAGCTGCTGAAGAGAGCCATCTCTACCAGTCCCCACAAAGGTGTTGTACAACTTGCTACAGGAGGAGCAGTTAAGGAAGAGTTTTGACTGGTACTGAATATCTACACTCACTTTAACCAATGACATTCATGCAAGTCACCAAAGCCAAGCAACAAACCACAGCCGCCTGGTCAAGGACCAGATGCTCTGAAATACAGAGATCATGGAAGTATTGTCAGTGGAGAAGCATCTGCCCACAACCAAAAAGAAGTTCTCACCCTCAGTGATAAAGAGCGACAATGCTTGTTGGCTACTGCAAGCATCTCATCATTCATTGAGATTGGTCCAGCTCAGGTATTGGCAATAAATAGCTCTTGCTATACCTTGGAATAAATTGACACTTCTAAGTCGGTATGATATCATAAATGCATGCAGCACTCACTGATTTTTCCGGTAGTTGAAATCAATAGAGATTCATCTGGCTGGGGAGGAAAGGATGTGTCACATCTCTCCAGCCACATTATGAAGGAAATAGTCCTCCTTTACATTTCCACTTCCTTTGTGTGGAGATGAAATCAAAGGAGGCTCCTTTAGTTTACATTCCCCATCTGGTAGATAAGGTTGCCCACGTCTTAAAGGCAAGGTGAAGTACAAATGCTCTTACTTTTAAAATCATGGTTGCAGTGCCAGCAGGCTTACCAGGCATGATAGGTTTATACCTGCCAGTGAGGATGGATTCCAAGGCTAGTCAAGAGTTCATGGTCTTATACCATATCCTGAAGCAACAGTCCCCTTTAAAATACATCTCCTGGAGGATCATGCAGTACAGTGGGCAAATACCTACAAAACTTGCTGGGTTCAGTCTTTTGGGAGACCAGGGGGCTGAATCGATTCATGCCAAGTTTAATAGACTTGGCTTGGTAATTGCTCCAATCTGTGAAAGAGTGGAGAACCTGCTATGCATTGTTAATAAACATCTATTAAGCATTGAACCACATCTGGTAGCTGCCATCCCCCTTCCAGCTAGCTAGTGTGTATGTGTGTGTGTGCACGTGTGTGTGTGTGTGTGCGTGCATATGTGTGTGTGCGTGTGTGTGTGTGAGTGTGTGTGTGAGTGTGTGTGTGAGCGTGTGTGTACGTGTGTGTGTGTACCATCATCATTAGTGAGTGTTATATTTTACTGTGTGTGTATATGTACTTAATGTGAGCTGAAAACTAGAGGCTAAAGTCATGTAAGTGGAACAAAAGCTGAGCATCATGAACACAGAGTTTAGCAAGCCAGATAGGAAAGTTTTATTTCACACCTTTCAGAGAAGGGTGATGTGAGTGTGTAGGAAGTTAAAGCCTTAAACGTCTCATGTTGCATACATTATCTACCGAAAACTATGGAGCTCAGTGAAGTTGTCAATACATGCACGATACAGAGGGACACACTGAGTACAAAAGCCCAGTCCCAATGGGGTATAGAAATCGAATACAATTAGTGGCCCCTCAAACATGCATAAGGAAGGTAATGAATGGCGCGAATTTAAGCGGGAAATGTTTAACTTTGCACAACTGTATCATTGTATAATGGATAGAGTACAAACTAACAAATGGAACAATTCAATAGCAATCGACTGGACCCTACTACCTACATTCCAAGTTGTGAAGCGATATGCTGCTACCTGAAGATGTGGTTTTGAACCCCAAGAAATATCAGACCTCATACCATCGGCATGGAGATACCGCAAGATACCAAATTATATTGTCCCATAGAGAAACGGTGTGGTATGATGTTATGAAAACAAGACATTAGTAGCATTAATGATACTGAAGTTATAGCGATTCAAGCAAAGCGCAATTTGTCCCATATTGTAATTCACAATCAATATATGGCATAGTGCTTTTTAAAGTTTTTAAAATGGCAATTTCAAACTCAGACCTAACAGAATATACGAATTGTATGACACCCATAAAAAAACATTCCATACGCATTTTGCAATGAACAGATTACACATTCATGCGAGTTTAATTTTCTACAATGAATGATTCAGCTCTTCAATAGATACATTCGTAGATGACCTAACAGAGAAGTAAGAGAAGTAATATATAATCTTAAGTGACCAGCAGCATGCTTATTAGTGTCAAGTTTACCATCTTTTCCTAACATTTATGATAAATATACATAGTTATCACCTATTGCATTCACCAGTGAAATGTACACAACTACAACTTAAGGAAATCATAGGTGTCTCTGTGGACATGTAAGACTTCAATAATAAACGCATATTAAGATCGTGATTGATAAATCATTATAAACCTCATGCACTAATTCACAAGTGCACGTCTCAAACAAGTTCTCGTGTATATGTATCTACCCTTATCTTTTAGTATGCAAGCATGCGCGGGAAGTGTAAGAGGAGAAGAAAGAGGAAGGGGAGGAGGAATGAGAAGGAGAGAAAGAAGACTAAATTTTGTATATGCGTGTGTGTCAACTTGCAATTATGGTAAAGCGCGTAACAACTAACGCATGTACAGTATTGCACACCATATACATGTACATGTATAAACAACATAGCAAGCAAAAATTATGTATGCATAATAGTAGCACTTTGAGCAATGAAATTGCATAACTAACAATCATTTCATCAATAACTTGACTCAAAATAATAATAGGTATTCAGCTAGATCGAAAACTCATGCATGCACTTAATGTTCTTGAGGTTTGTATATCCTCTGAGTCTGATGTATGCTATTCGCGGACCATGTGTGACAACTAGCGAATCCAAAATGCAAAGGTTTATTTGAAGTGCTTACCACTGCACATAAACAATTATGACTCGCTCCTTTGGTGGTCACAGTATCAGCTTCCTTGAAATGATTTAATCATGACAAGGACACGACGCTTGTTTAATGAGATCAGAAGTGAGTCCCACGGAAGTGCCAGAAAGTTGTAGATGCGGTCGTGCGGGTCGTGCGGGGTCATTCATAGGCAGTGCATGCGGCAGATATGTGCGATGTGTTATTTGATCAGTAAAAGGATGTAGAATTGGTAGTGCAAAAAGCAAGAAAACAAGTTACAGTGCTGTTACCGTGGAGTTTGATAGGATCCTACAATGCAATGAACAGTCCTACATTTTGCTAATTATGCTTCTGTATTTGCTAATGTACGGCTGCTTAGATGTGGATCCTATCAAACCCCACTGCATCTTGTTTCCTTGCTTTTAGCACCACCAATTTTACATTCCACAGCACTTTCTCAATAGAAAAGTTTTGAGAAGCAGCAGGAGAGGGATAAGAATCATTTATTTGCGAATGTATTGAAACAAAGCAAACAGTTATATACAACAAACACGTATTGCACACCATATTATAGCTGTATACAAAATATAGCAAGCAAAATAATATTTAGTAGCACTTTAATTAATAACATGGCTCTACAGTTCATCTTCCACTTGTTTGTTGCTGTCGCACAAGTCTTTGCTAGTATCACATCCACCTTTGTCTTTTGCATCGAATCCTTTCCACACCACATCTTCCATGTTGTGTTTATGCCTTGTAACTGAGGGAACAAATAGTGCAGCCAAGCCTTCCAATTCATCTGTTTGTTCTATTTGTGATTGTGCAGGTGTATCTTCGTCGTAAAATTTCAATTCCACAATTTCATTCATGTGACGCTTATGTCGAGAGATAACAGACTCTGACTGATCAGATCTGTACTGATCATGCCGCTTCTCGTGTTTACCAGTGGTACTCGATTTTGGGGCAAGTATTTTGCCAAGCATCTTGTGTACCCAGACAAATCGCACTTCACTGTTTAAGACACAGAAGAAAATGAATATCAGAAATCCTTGAAATGAGTTGGTAAGCGAAAACACAATTTGGAATGCTTGGTTAGCTCTCACAACAGTCAGTGCTCCAAAGATCCAGGTGAGGCCAAAGAGAAATGTGATGGAAGTGACATTTATCATTAGTTGCAGAGAACCAAACTTCCCCTTATGCTCTTTTGAACGTCTCCATTGATGCCTCACAAGTACCACCATTACAGCAATGAATATGATCATGTTAAACAAGAGTACTAATAAAATAGGACCCAAAAATGCTGCAAAAAATGCCACAGTGTTATTGATGAAGCAGCTACCCATAAAGAAAGACATTCAAACACTGTCATGTAAATCAGAAAACTTACTATCCTGAAGTTGAGTTATTCATTTCTATTCTTTTAACAAGCAAATTACGGTCAATAGAAAATGGAATGACTACTGGAATCAGTGGACCCACTGGGGAGGGGGAAAGTACAATCTCTTACATACTCTCCATCAGATTCACCACTTTTTCCTCCAACCATATATAAATACCTACCCCAACAGATGATTGACAGCACAACCAAGTATCGTGTTGTTGCCTGGAAAAAGACTAAGACAATCTTCTGGAACATGAATAGAGCCTCTGCTCCCATCCACATCACTGATGCTAGGGTGAAGTAGTGGATCAACACTGACACAGTCACGCAGCCCCCGAAGCGTTCAGTCCTGTCAATCCCAATCACAAATACCAGAAACATGCCAATGAGGGCACAGCACAGCTGGATATGATACTTTGAGACATCCTTCTGCCGAATTTTTCTATTTTATCATTTGGAGAACCATGAAGAAAACACATAGATGTCAATGACTGCTAACCCACTTTATGCATAACAGTGTTATGACTGTAGTCACTGAACCACAAAGGGACAGTGATATTCCAATTTTGGATATGATGTCTATTTCAGGAGGAGTAGGACTTGATGTATTGTGTGGGCCAATTCTTGCTGATATGTCCTAATAAAACAAAGTGACCAGTAAATGCAGGTTATGTAACTCCAGTGATTATACTTACCACAAGCACAGCAAAATTGGTTAAGTGGAAGCATCTGCACTGCACCTGAATGGTTGTGTTCTTCTGTTCATGCTTTGTTTCACAACCATCAGCTGTCCAATTCCCTATTCCACCTACATGGTTCAAAATTAATGATGAGTACATACCATAGATTTGCCAACAACCAATGTCCATAGTGGAAATTGATTAATTTTCAGATGGGTTTTTTTTTCTCGATAGATAAGGGTTTTCCATCAAGATTACTCAATTCCAGGGTAGGAAAGGGAAATCCTTGCACTCACTGGCTTTGGTATGTTTATTTAATCAGATATGCAATAATTTCATGTCATACTTGCACTAAAACTTAATTATTTCATCCTCCTACCAAACCAGGTTCTCCTTCCTATCAAACCTGAAGCCTTAAAATTCCAGCTCACGCAAGAAAAATCCAAAAACACCTTGCTCTGTGCCTAGCAAAAGAAGTTGTTGATAATTCAGTCATTTTATACTGTATCAGCTTACTGTAATAGGTATGGAGAAATTTAGCACAACAGGATCAGTTAGATTTGTTATCTGCTCTTCTGTAGCAACTGTAACACCAATAACCAAAGGAGACACCTCAACACCACCTGACGAATCCACTATTGGAAACAGTGATGCAGTTTTGTAGACTGTAAAAAAAATGCCAACTACTGTTAAATTGGATGATATGGAACTGAACAATGATGGTGGTAATTCAACTGAAGCTCTTAGCTCAGATAAACTAGACATTGTTGGGACACTTGAACTATTCGCTGATATCTGGTCACTTTTCTCTGTACTAAAACTCTTTCCAGAATTCACAAGTGTGACTAATGAGACCTAAAAGTATTGAAAGGAGTACAATCATTAATACTATATTCCCATCTTATACACCAACAAACCTTTTCAGCAACAATTCTTGCTCGATCATGTGTAAAATCCAGATTTGTAAAGTTATCTTGCTGGACAAATCGTGTTGCTATTTTCTCAAACAACTGAACAATTCTGTGAAAATGGTGCCATCATTAAGTGTGCAAGGCATCACATGTTGCATTTACACTGAGCCACTTGTGTTTAAAACCATTGAAGGCCAAGTTTGGATATTGCTTAGTACTGACACAACATTGATGATGGTCTGAGGAAGAGAGTTTTTGTTAGTGCAAGAGATGGAGTTACATTCAAATGCACTTACATTATTGGATACAGGTACATCCGGTGAGGATAGTGTTACATTGGATATCTGGGTGATAACAGTGGTCACAACAGCCAGATTGGAAGCACTCTGATCCACCAATTGTGTTGCTTGGGACACCATATCTTGTAGCTGTGTGCTAACATTTACTATGTTTTGGGCTGTGAGAGTTTGCTAATGAAACAAAGTGATAATTACGCTATAACATTTTGCAATTTAGCACTCCGTTACATTTTTTAAGGCCACATTCAGTTGATTAATTTGATCTGTCACAACTGTAGGACAATTAGAAATGTCTTCTCTCCAAGTCAGATTTACATCGCAGTGTCTTTTAATGTATTGTCCTATGATGCCATACTGACACATTTGAGATACATTTTGTCCAGGCACTCCTTCCTGCCAGTCATATATTCCACGATCACTTCTGGCACTTAGATCACAACTGCAAAATCCATTTGCTAAAGTGGAAGCATGTTATTGTATCAACTGTGTGCAATTACCAACCAGATAAAAAAGAACCTGATATGTTTTGAGTGTCCATCAGAGGAATCAGAGAAGCCATAGTACTGTTCTTAATATTCAGTGGCAGTGTAATTTGAAATAAGTTCAGATAAATTGAAATTTTACACTCAATTCTGTATAATCCACTTTGACACCTATGCATTGATGTGTATACTGATAAAGATACTTGAATAAAATGAACTGCGTCTATTTCTTACGAGGATGCACAGGAACATGTTACGTCAAAATTTGACTTTTGTGAGTAATAACTGCTACTATTCACAGCATAATAGACCTGAGAGATAAAGGAGTACTTCAAAACTGCACCTGAGGTTTAACGGTGCTCACCTCATCTTGAAACTGTGAGAGAACTGCGTCATTTTGGTGATTTTCTACATTCGTTGATGTAGACACTCTTATGTACAAAACAGTAGGATTTTGTGTTGGTCCTACATGTAAATACAATTATTGGGATGTGAAGGTGAGTGGGGGTGAAGAAGAGTATGATGACCCCTTGATGCTTCCTATGATATACCTGGTGTTTGCAAACATGAAGATATAGCTTTAAAAGTTATTACTTCATTAACATGATTGGATTATGTTTCACCACTTAGTGTACTTGTTGCACAAATATTAATGGTGTAAGCAAAATAAAAGTTGGTTTAAAATTAATAACTTAAATCATGAAAACCCAGATCTGTCACATAAATTCCACCCTAAAATGTGTTTGTTGATTTAGTATTAAAGCACGCCATTATCATAGTGAGTTTTATTTAATACTTAATCACC
Source organism: Ephydatia muelleri (assembly GCA_013339895.1). Classification (NCBI taxonomy): domain Eukaryota; kingdom Metazoa; phylum Porifera; class Demospongiae; order Spongillida; family Spongillidae; genus Ephydatia; species Ephydatia muelleri. Next base: position 34,510,518 of record JABACO010000001.1, on the reverse strand, counting down.
TAATACATACATGAGGAAAATAAAACAAATCATAGCCATAAACTACTACCATTGTACAGCACCTTAATACTGTACTTTTAAACTACTCAGACCAACACATTGAATTATGAAACCAATTCAATAACTCAATATGTAGGCTAAATCTTTGATTTAGTAAACCATTTTGGTCATTAAAAGTTATTACTTCATATTAATGTTTAATCTCCAGCTCACGGTCCTTATACTAATGATAATGCAATTCTCTTATTTCCATGGAGAAATACAACGAACAGAGATACTATTCATTGTACCTACATCACTTCTTTTATTTCAGCTGTAGAATATGAACACATTTACGTAAGTTATGTTCTCATAATTAATACAAAATACCGTTGGGATGCATTTCTAATGTACACATGATTTTTACATACATTATTGATGGAATTATGATTGACAAAGTACCGCAGTTTTACAGAATACCTGTTGGATCTTATAAACATTTTAATGACCTATAAATTACAGTGAAATTATCAGTGTCAACTTGCAAAGCAAGAAATCTGTAATACTTTGCTACTTACATGTATGTGTACTTGTTGTGCAAATAATAATGGTAACTAAGATTAAGCCATTTCCCCAAGCCCTTCCCTGGGTGTCTTGGTGCTACACCAATCTTTGGCATCCACTGGGCACCACCTCAGGTGTGCAGCAAGGTGATCCACTTAGCTCCCTTCTATTTTCTCTCGTTATTCACCCTGTCATCATTGAAAGCTTGTGAGTCCCTATTTTTTAACAAATGGTACTTGAACGATGGTGCTCTGGCTGGGTCCAAGACTAGCATCGTTCAGGCCCTATCTATCTTGAATAATCAGGCCCCCCCCCCTCCCCCCTTTGGCCTATTTCCTAACTTCAGCAAATGGGAACTTTTTAGCAAAACCCCCCTACCTGACCTTCATGATGATGCTATCACTACACGCTCAAATGTTCCCAATTTTGTCATTCTTGGGTCACCAATTGGAGATAAAAGCTTTTGTGAAGACTTCGCATCATCAGCCATCAGGGCATCTAATATCTTGCACCAACAACTGCAGAAACTAGAGGATCCCCAGATTGCTCTAACTCTCCTTCGCCAGTGTGCAGCCTTCTGCAAGCTCACGCACATTGCACGTACCACACCTCCAAACTTGATTCAATCCGCTCTCGCTACATTTGATGATAATGTTAGAGCTTGCTTCATGGAGTGCACTGCTATTGACCTGTCACGTAACTGCCCAGCCTGGAAGCAAGCCACGCTGAGCTTATCCCATGGTGGTTTGATCTGTTTTTCTCCATTGCTCTGCTGCATACATCAGCTCAACTTGATTAGTGCCTCCTTCCCTGACCACATCATTTCACCATACCTCCTTGAGGCCATCAATATTTATAATGCCCTTGTTTCTCCAAATGAAGCACTTTCATCAACCTTTGACTCCATCCACAGCAATCGACATGTTTTGTCACAGAATCTTGAAGACAAACAGTTTCAATCCCTCTTGCAAAGCAAGCAGCACCCTAGCTGACCGAGCCCGACTTCTTTCCGTCTCATCCCCACATGCTAGCTCTTGGTTGCCCCTTCACCGACCTTAGGCTTGCATTTAACACCATCCGAATGTCAGTTTGCCATCAAATGGTGGCTTGGTATTCAGTTATGTGAGCCTGGCTCTGTGTGTGCCCTTTGCCCGACCAAAGCCCTTGAGGCTCACCACGCTCTAACATGCAAGAGGGGTAGTGATGTAATTGCGTGTCATAACCACCTTCGCGACACCTTGCATCACCTCTTCAAGAAAGCCTTATACAACCCTAAGCTGGAAGCTGGCAGTGGTCTTGGACATGACCAGAAACAATCTAGACCGGCAGACATTCTAGTTAACAACTGGGGCTTCAATGACAAACCTGCTGCGTTCGACCTGTCTGTGTCGTCTCCGCTAAAACCTGACATAGTTTCCGAAGCGGGACACACAGCAGGCGCTGCAGCTTTTGCCACAGAACAGCGAAAGATACAAGCAAATTCAGGGATTTGTGAAAAACTAGGCTGGAGTTGCATACCCCTTGTTGTTGAATCATTCGGGGCCTGGGGCCAACTTGCCTCTAACACATTCAAGAAACTTGCTTCCCGCCTTTCAGTCCAGGTTAACTCCTCCACTTCCACCACTCTGGACAGCATTTATTCCAGACTAAACCTTTCCTTGTGCGCTCGAATACCAGAGCATTTCTTGCAAGGGCAGGTCCCCGTGCTAAAGTCTCAGACATCTACTTAGATGGTTGACTCAAACATAGTTGTTATGTGTGAGAGTAAAAAACCTACTTCAAACCGTAATTTGAATCTGCTATATCACCCACATGAATCATCAGATCTATCGCATAATTTAATACATTGGACTAAATAATTTCACGCTAAGGAATATGTGAGTTCATTTACTATGATTTTTAATCAATACTAAATCGACTAATACATATATGAGGAAAGTAACAAAACTATAGACATAAACTACTACCATTATTAGAACACCTTAATATATAGACAAGATAATATTTAACTAACACCATAATCAGACACAGGCCAACGTATTGAATTTCAAAACAAATCCAAATTACAAAACATGAGCTTCAATATCTTACTTTGGCGCTAAATTAATTGATTTTGTTAGATTATTGAAGGCTTAATTGGTGTTCAAATTTGGTTTAACTATTAATTCATTTTATAGGTCACTTTTCAGCTTATTTAATGAGCCTTCATTTATTTAACCGTTGATGATAATGGCAATTTGTTTACACAAACATTTGCCTACGGGATTATACATCAACTGATAATGATACTGATAAAATCGTTTGTTGTCATTTGCAAACACTCGGTACTCAGGTTGCATTTTACCAGGAAATGTTGTTGCATTTCTTGTTACATTGAGACTGCAACCCGCATCTGTGAAAGCACACAGAAAAATAGAGTATTCAGTGTTATTCAATAGGTTTTGGAGCAAAAGTGTGGTAGCATTTGAAATGTTGTACGGACTGGGTGGAAAGCCTCTTGAAGGAGTGTATGTCACCTAGTTGAAAATAAATTTCCACATCCTGTTTTATAGTTTATTTGTACTCACCATGTATCCTAATATAATTCCATTACTGCAGGTTGGTGGGCTCCATGACACAAGCACACTACTGTAACTGATAACACGGGTACTAATGTTGAGGGGAGAAGTGGGAGGAGCTTGGAGGGTTGTGAATAAACGAGGCATGGATAAAGCTCCATTTCCTTCCATTGTATTGACCAAAACCTCAAATGAGTAAGAAGTGAAAGGAACTGTAGTGTCAAAAATGGTAGTGTTGAGGTTTAGAATGTATGTCATGGTTATTCACTTACTAAGTGACATATCTTGCAGTTGAATGTACCTTTGATACCCAGGAACTGTCATGTAGTAACTCAAATTTTGTCCACACCTACAGTCTGCATTAATTGAACTGGCGTCCTCCACAGTGACATTAACAGAATAGGAGAGGACTGTGTAGTTCTTTTCCAGAGGACAACTCCAGGTAAGATTGGCAGAGGTAGCAGTGAGTGCACTGGTCAGTACTTCTGGTGGTTGTGGGACTTGAGCATACACTGTGGGTCATGATAGAATGGATTGAAACTGGTATGCACTCTGAGGAGACTATTGAGGACTCACCATTGGGGGATGAATCAAGCACTGCACCACTAAAGGGTCGAGGACCTTGGCTAGTGTATGCCCTCACTGAAATGTTGTACTGCACACACTCTTGGAGCCTATTCAGTATCACCTGATTCGAATTACCAGAGGTGTTTACATAGGTGGTTCCCAGCTGTCCATTGCCCAATGGCCATGAGTATTTTACTTCATAAGCAATGATAATGAAATTATTTGGAACTTGGTTCCAACTAACATTGATTGAAGTTGGTGCAATGGTGATGGCAGCAACATTGCCTGGAGCTCCACTGAGAACTGAAAATGGAATAAAAGTATAAATGGGACACTTAACTGGAAAATTGTACTTATTATGGATGATACAGTGTCTAGCAAAATCATCCTTCTGGGGTGTAGATTTTATTTTGATCTGCACCTGGATACTATTGGAATTGTAACCTTTTTGGGTTACTAAATTTTGTACTCACTGCATGGAATACGTGTAGGCCACATAAACCATTTAAATTGAGAAGTAATGTGGGAAACAGTGCATGATATGTGAAAGCAAATTGTTGTACCCTTGTTTTTAATAAAACATAATTTGTCATAGTATGAAGTGCTATTGTTTTTGCTGCATGAATGACGATGAGTATGTTTTGCACATATGTTGGTCACGATTTTGCACAGGTCAATGTGCACGTGCATCAAAGTGGTGAGCTAGCATGTAGGCATGTTCAAGTACTCTGTGAGAAATATCAGAAACCAAAGTCACTGTAAGTTATACAATAGGCCTAGATGAATGGGTGATGCATAAATAATGACATGACCAAATTAACAGAAAAGAATTTGTATTGACTTCCCACTGACTAGAGAAGGGTGATGTAAAAGCCTTACATATTGCATATACTCTTCTTTTTTAACAAATGTGTACATGTGGGTATGGTGCAAGTGTACAATGTGTGTACTAAGGAAAAACAAAAAACACATCACAAACACTGTATGAAGATTATGCACTACATAAGTTCAAAGTGTCACATGTAATTGCAATAAAGATCATTTTATCCTGAAAAAAAAACTGAATTAGACTGTTTTGAAAAAAAAAAGTAACCCTAAGAATCGCATACGCCTTTCAGCTGCCTGTGCGGATCCTTCCCTCACACTCGCGTATGACAAAACAGATGAGTTTTGCGGAAATGTGATGGTGAGAGATCACGAGCACCCGGTCGACCTAATACCCAGTTCGGGACCAAAATGTCAGCAGGGCGCGTACGATGTTCTTCATGTCCCAGATGGGACTTAGGATTATTAAAATAACAAATAACAACCCAATAGTTCGATTCCATTAACCTATTAACTATTATTAAATTAAAGTTAGGTAGAATAGTCCTTGCGATGTAGTTGTCTTTGTGGTGTGAGGAGTCCAAGTCAGGCAGTGAAGGTTTGCCTGGCTTCCACTCCCCAGTTACAATATGTTTCAACTGCTAGAGGTACACACACCCAGCCCAACTCTACACATTTATAGTGTAATAGCTGAAACACTACTGCGTACTGTTATTGCGTGTGAGAATAAGCGTAATGTAATATAGTCTCACTATTCCCTGTGAGCCATTATCTTCAAGACTGTATATTACATGTAACACTTGATGCCCACTAACAGTACTGTTGCAAAACTCCTGTATTCATCACAGCTGGACATGATGAGCAGACATTCAACTCTGCGCTGAAAACCACTAGATCAATATTGATGCGGCCTCCTTCGCCAAGTCCTTCGCGGTTTGTGGGTAAAGGATCTGACGTTGATTCACCCCCATCGAACTGTCTGAAAGAAGCCGTTTCGCATCGTAAGTAGAATGGATTTGTTTGTTTCATCGATAGTCTACTTGTGTCGTATTATTTTCATTACATGTTGCCTAAACGGCCGCTCCGTGTTTATGTTTCGGCACTTGGAAAACAAAATTGTACATTTAAATTCATAGGAGGCTGTAGCCAAGTTCAGGATTTTGATTGAAATGATGATTATCAACGTGACGTCACATCCGGAGTACGCGAGTCCTATGTCATCACACTTGTTGACGCTCGCAAAAATAGTATGCAATCATCTTCCATAACGCTTTGTGAAGACGACACTCAGGTGCTGCGCTGCCTGAGCCGTTAGAGAGTCACAACGTAGCCAGCACTCAAATGGTGGCTTCTTTGCTGTAGAATAAAAGGCAAATCATGTTTAAGGAAAAGGATATAATAGAAAGTATCAGGGAAGCTATTAAAAGTGGAGCAGAAGTGATTGACGTAGACAGTTCATATACCTGGCTCGAAACAGCAACAGCTGCATTTGGAAAGTAGTGGTCAGTTAGCTATTGACATCAGACTACCTGTATCTGGTTGGGAGGTGATTTATTCAACTGCGAATTTTAAATCATTCTCAAACAGATGTCTGCAGTAATAATATGAACGTGCATGCCTTGATATGAGTAGAATTCTGTATGAGTATCTCGTAAAAGGTGTTGGCCGATCACATGTAATAGGAGCATTCAAAGCAATCTCAAGGGGCTACAACCACTGGGCATCAGGAAAGATAGACAGGCACGGCATCTTAACACTTTTGTCATGTGCAATCTACAATGAAGCTATCAATGAAAGCAGACAAAAACCGAGTACTCTGCCATGAAGAAAGCCTGGCATATATTCAATAGGCTACCTGTGAATGCCCAGCATGATGAGTTACTAAGTATAAGATCAAGAACTTGTTTTCCCCAAATAGAAAAGCAGCCTCCTGCACACATATATCAGCATTGCTACACCATAACATCAATGCCTGTTTCTGGACCTCAAGAAGCATAGCCAGATGAAATGAGCAAAGACAAGGAACTACCAGTCACATCATATCTGGAATGTTCCTCGTACACGAAAAGATAGCACTTTAAGGGTATCTGAAACACATTTTGAGAAACATGATTATAGGAGGATGAAGAAAGCTAAGCATACAAGTGTGCATAATTCTGACACAAGTAGGTAATGATCAGTAAGTGCCTTGACCTTGCTTTTTAGTTCATCATTTTCATATTTTAAAGTCGCAATTTCATCAGTGCATGGTGCATCAATGGTTGGAATTTCATGTAACTTGGAAGTCTATTAAAAGCTGCTCTCCTCCTATCATCGGTGATGGGATTGGAGAAGTCACAAACGACGCAACAACAGACTCTGTTTAAGATGCATCGCAGCTATCATGGTCATTTTTAAGCGATAAACACTAGGATTGCTCCTTATCGATTCACGTCGTTTAGCTCTCTTGTTTCTGTCTGTACCTAGTTTGTTTGGTGATACAAAATGACTCCCAATGTTCAGTAGTGGGTCTCGACTTGCATCTGCATCAATGAGAGTTGTCGGCTACGTACATACATAGTCTCGTACCCAGACCTAATTGTACGTAACGATGATCATATGACATCTGTACGTGATGTCATACTGTAAGCGATGATCATCGTTACGTACATTTGGGTCTGGGTACGAGACTAGTACATACATGTGGTAAGATCGAGCGCTTCAATCCATTGTTGTTTTCTCGAGCGTTCTTGGGGGAAGCGATGAAAAGAAACACTATTGTCTGTAATGTTTTTACTGCGGCACACGATGCAAACATGACCTGGCATTTGTAACAAGAAGCAAAGACGGTTTTTGAGAAAGAGAAAACAGTTAACTGGTACTCCGGACGTGACGTCACGAAGTAATTACTCGAAATAAAAAAATTTTCTTCTATACAGTTGGTAATTAGTCCATAGTTATTTTAAAAACCGGAAATAATTTAAAACGAACAACGGTTCTTTTTAACTGACCTGTTTTCTTACGTGTTACAACAGGATATACTACTATGTGTAATATATATTTATATCTTGTGCGGTTGCGTGCAAAAGTTTGCTTATCTCACCTTGTATGTACAGCTCAAATGATTCAATCGCCACATTCTCATCGTTCAGAGCTTGATCAGTGCAAATCCGTACCTCCAAGTCCTCAGAGATGGGAGTTGGGAATGTCTTACAGAACCACGGGAGGTCTGGTGGATTGCAGCACGTGCTCTCGTTTCCACCACACTGCTGTCCGTCCCATAGAACGTCCGAGGAATACACATCTGTTCCGATCGCGCTTGGTCCTGGGTTGCCTGACTCGCAGTAGTAATCAGAACCTACAAAAGAAGGTGGGGCTCTTCCCCCTGCGCATGGACAGCTAATTTTATCATTCGTTTCCTTAAAGCCAACGGCATACGTATACACGTGACTTCTGTTTCCAGGTGACCCAAATGTGACTGAGACCCCGTCCACGTAGTAAGTTTCGAGGTTATATCCTAGGCCTGCATTATTGGCGAATGCGTCAGGAGTACCTATCTGATAACCTCGGAACCATCCGCACACGGTCTGGTAGCTGGCTCCAGAAGTAGTTATATTCAATGAGTCGCAAGGTACGCTGCTTTTCTTTCTACAGGATGATCTAGGTGATGTAATCTTTTGCCACGAGTTGGGACATTCTTGCGTTGGATCGGTCATATTCAGATAGCCGACCTTTATCCAATCCCGGCCTGGTGTGGTTTGGAGAAATGGAGAAGTAGAATTGACGACTCCGTATGCCATTTTCAAAAGGCAAATCGCAAAGTGCATAAACAAGAAAACATAAATATCCTTCATCAGGAGACCGCCAATGAATTAGGACGCCAAGTATTGATGAGCTGAAGGAAGTGCAACTTCTTTAACTGTGCAGAGTAAATACTCCACTTCATGACGTCATGTCGGGAGTACTAAGTATAGTTAATAATTACAGATGCTGTTTTTGAAACTTTGGAGGCTGTATTTTGAGTGAAAAGAAAGTCTAAGAGAGTATCTAGACTGAAAGCAACAACATTGAGGTACCATTTAACATTTGATATCATGCATGTCCATTGGCTTGCAGTGTCAACATTTGGGATGCGATCAGGTCATGTAAACATCTATGACAGTCTGACCATAGAGATAGATTTGTTCTCGTCCCGCCATCTCGATTTGATGATGTGGAAAAAGAAACAAACATTATGACTGACTGTGGTCTCTATTTCGGGGTTATACTGTGGTGGTGGTGAAGATGTCCCTTCCAAGAAACATGATACAATGAGCATGCGCCAACGTTTTATGCAATCAGTGCTTTGCCGAAACTGGAAGAATGGATACATTTCCATGTTCTGCTATAGGAAAAGGACCTAAAAAATACTGGAGTGATAAGAAGTACATGTGGACTGCAAGACTCTTTGTTGTGTTCTTGGCACACTAGGATCCGAAATGAGGATTAAGTCTAGGTAGAAGCGCAGCTAGCTCCGTGACGCGCGTGTTGCTCAACCGGAATCACAATGTAGCGAATCAATGCAAGTGCATGAACATGTGAACACAGCTCGGATTATATACGCACATACAACAATAACACAAAGAAGACAAGAAAAATCATTGTGCGCAAGGGTGTGCGTGGGAATGGAGGCCTCAGAGAAGGCTCCCGCTGAGGCCACTATTGTGTATACGTAGGTGTTAATGTGTGCATGAATGAGTCCTGCCATAACACTCTTGCTTAGCACAACTGATCGAATATATGTACGGTGGTCCGGTAGATCGCGCGTAGGAACAATGGTACGAAATAGCTATAATTACTATTGATAGAAAGTAAACTTGGTCACAAGACAAATTAATTATCATCTGTCACGGTCTTGTAGGGAAACTGAACGCAAACAAGAGTTAATACCATCTGAATGGCATATTATTAGCAAAGAATTACAGATTTCTTGCTTTGCAAGTTGGCACTGATAATGTTTCACTGTATTACTGAGGTCATACATGTTTATAGGATCCAACAGGTATTCTGTAATTGTTTCAAAGAATGATATAAATTTGAAGTTTTATACCTTTTTAATATTATGTCTAATTTGCAATGCGTAAGAACTAAAGTAAGGCTCAATGCCGTTTTGAAGTATTCCTTTATATCTCAGGTCTATTATGCTGTGAATAGTCGCAAATTTTGACATAACATGTTCCAGTGTATCCCTGTAACAAATAGCATTTGATTCAAGTATCTTTATCAGTATACACATCAATGCATAGGTGTCAAAGTGGATTATACAGAATTGAGTGTAAAATTTCAATGTATCTGAACTTATTTCAAATTACACTGCCACTGAATAATACGAACAGTACTATAGCTTCTCTGATTCCTCAGATGGACACTCAAAACATATCAGGTTCTTTTTTATCTGGTTGGTAATTGCACACAGTTGATACAATACATGCTTCCACTTTAGCAAATGGATTTTGCAGTTGTGATCTTAGTGTCAAAAGTGATCGTGGAATATATGACTGGCAAGAAGGAGTGCCTGGACAAAATGTATCTCAAATGTGTCAGTATGGCATCATAGGTCAATACATTACAAGATACTGCGATGTAAATCTGACTTGGAGAGACGACATTTCTAATTGTCCTACATGCAGTTGTGACAGATCAAATTAATCAACTGAATGTGGCCTTAAATAATGTAACGGAGTGCTAAATTGCAAAATATTATTGTGTAATTATCTTTTTGTTTCATTAGTAAACTCTCACAGCCAAAAACATAGTAAATGTTAGCACACAGCTACAAGATGTGGTGTCCCAAGCAACACAATTGGTGGATCAGAGTGCTTCCAATCTGGCTGTTGTGACCACTGTTATCACCCAGATATCCAATGTAACACTATCCTCACCGGATTGTTTCGTCCTTACTATGTCGTTTTTGATGTGAAAGTAGTCGTTCGTTATCGATAAGGGAACTTTAAAATTGTGTCTTTCTCTGGTCTTTTCGCCATGTATATATGCACTTGGTGTTCAAAGAGTTAATGCAACCTTTGCACAGTGCAGAAAGGTGGTAGATAGTGGAGTAGTGGTCCTGGGTATCATTTTCTAGCTGGTCAGATATTCAATTATTTATTCCTCATATAGCAAACATAACAAAGCTGACCTGATACACAGAACTACACAACCGTTACTTCATTTATGCATTGATTTAAAATCTTACGCTAAGTGCAAAATGTGTTTATCACAACTCCATGATGCTTGCAAATGCTTGCTGTACTAGTAACCTTATAAGTACAAAAGCAATTATGAGGCCAATGAACCCCATTATTCAGATGACTTCACTAATGCATCCCTTCAGTACTCCCAGAGCAGGAATGCGTAACCCTCATCAGTGTAGTATATCAAGTTTAACAAGCCAGTTCACTCCCCCTATTGCAAGTTTATAAAGCGTGCCAGGTTATAATGGTGGACACACAGAATGTTCTTACACTTCCACATGTTCTATGACTATAACATCTACATGGGTTACATACATGTTAACGTACTATTGCACTTGCATGGATGTACAATAGTATTTTATAATCAACACAACACAACACACAGCACTGCAAGCATATGATGACACAGTAAATTATGATTGTGTATACTTGCATGTATATTACAGCTGTTTACACATGTTGAACGCTTGGAAAGTAGGCCCTACGCACAGAAATGAGTTCGATATATAAATCACGTAGTCTTACCGTACATGTATACATACATGTATGTATATATTTGTTGGATGACACGTATACCATGCAGCATTGACTAACAACGAATGCATGTTTTTCCCTTCTCTGAAGGGTTTAGACAGGCCGGGAGAGAGTATAAATTATTGGCCCTCACTAGGTCTGCAGTCTGCAGAAGAGGTGCATCGGATTTTCTACGCACGCAAACGGACGCAAGTTTGACTAGGAGTCTGGGCCCGCTTTGTCCGCCTTTCGTTGCGGAAAATTTCAGTAAAAATGAGCTTCCAAAGAAAGTAGCTGGTATTCGTGGTGCTACAGTAGTTGAGAGTAGCCCGACCTAAGCGTGCCGAAACGACACGCTAAGGTCGAATTACATCCATACCAATGGCGTCTGGCAAAGGCACGTAACAAATAATTACATCATAGCATTGACGCAGGGCTGGAAACTGGGTGATGATTTACGGTATCACTCTATAATTCTGAAGTGACGCCTCATTATAGCCACCCAATGTTTCAAAGCTTACCATGACTCACCAGAAACTGCAAATCAAAAAACACACGCACTGTACTTCATATCTTAGCATGCCCACTCTATACGCATAGTCTACATGACACATAAACAAAACGCGCAGGCCGTTTTTGTAAAGTCACGCAGCACGTGTTTTGGAGGGGCCATTACAAAATAAGATGACATAAACTTCAGGAACAAAATTGGAAGGTAAGCATACTACGGTAGTGATCTGGAGGCATGTGGCAATACGTATTTACGAACCTAAAGTGATGACTATAGGGTATGTAATTAGACGTTTTTAATCACATTCATAATCGGGGTCAAATCTTAGTTAATTTAACGACTAGTACTCCCGATGATGTTGCACATATCGCTTGATCCACGCGTTGTAAAATTTCGGCCTCTACCGTTTTATGATATGTTGCATGTGTATCGTGAATTAGGACGCGCTAGAGTCGTCGATCATATAGGGTAACCGCGAGGTCTCTTTTCCTCGTGTAGTCGATAGTAAACACGTACAATTTCCTCTTTCAATGTGCATACATGTATACCGCAGGCAATAAACACGAAGATAGGAAAATTTTAAAGCTAGTAAATAAACTCTTATGGTCAGGTGCTGAATCTAACTGGAGAAAGATTGTCCCACCAGAGCAGTGTTTGTAATTAAATTTTGTTTGTTCATGTAGCTGCTGGTTTGATAGTTTGGAGCTTCTCTTTCTAATAGAAAGGTGTGGATTTGAATAAATGAATGGTCATTCAACATCTACTGGTAGACCACACATAAGATCTTCTGGCAGCCGTGCCTCCCTTCCAAGCATCATGATAAATGGTGTTACACCTGTGGTCTCATGAATGGATGTTCTGTAAGTTTCACATCTACATCCCAACCATTCTCACTGACAGCTATACTTCATAAGTTCAGTAAGGTCCACTTAAACCATTCCATGTGAATGGGGGTGATAGGGTGTGGTTCGGATCTTCCTTACTCCAGCAGCCTTTATAACACCAGATTCAAAATTTCTTCCTTGATCGGAGTGTAGCTGCTCAGGTATACCAAAACGACATAAAAACTCACCTATACGAGATGTCGAGCCACTGTCATGGCTTCCATATTTGGTAATGGGTATGTTTCCTTCCACTTTGTAAAATAGTCTCCAATTACAAGAATGTACTTGTTTCCTTGTTCTGTCTCAGGCAAAGGTTCCAGTATATCCATCGCTATTCTCTGGAGAGGTCTATCCACATGATCAAGTTGCATTGGTGCACAGGGTGCTGGGATGGGCGCTTTCCTTGACCAGCAACATGAACAATTAACATACCACTTGATAATATCTTCTATTTGCCCCACCCAATAGATACGACAACGCAGTTTGTGAAGAGTTTTCTTAGCCCCCATCTGCCATCCTACCAATGAGCTATGCAAAACCATCCAATACAACAGGTACAAGCTTTGATGGGAGTACAAGTTGCAATCCCTGGGCATCCTGCCACTGACGATACAGAACGGAAACCAAAAGTGCAGGTGAGTCTATGAAATGATCAAATGATCACACTGTGCCCATAAAGCCTTCATTTGTGATGATGCATTCGTGGGAAATACTTTAGGGATGGATCTAGTCTCCAGCCATGCAATAACTTGCTTGAAGTCTGGGTCCTGTCTGTGGTGTGCAACCAATTTCATGAAGGCGTCTATGATTCCATCAATGCAGCACACATTCATGGTCTTCACTGTCTTCCTCATGTGGCAACCTACACTGAGAACATGGCATGCGAGACAGTGAATCTGCCTTTTTGGGCCTCTTTCCTGGACGATGCACAACATCAAAGTAATATTCAGATAAAGTTTCTAACCACCTGGCTACTTGACCTTCAGGTTCATGAAAACTTCGCAACCATTGTAGGGAATAGGGTGTGTAACCTCCCCTGCATAATGAAAATCGATTTTTCCGAATACTTTTAAAAAACTAATCGATTTTTCAGGTTTTTGTGGATCTGAAAATCAAATAGTTTAAAAAACAAAAATCGAAAAGGTTTTCCCAAATTTCCAGCCATTGTTTCGGTTATGGTTCTTGTGGAGTGCACACTGAAAAGATAATTTATGTCTGCGCAGAAATCCACCTGGTCGTGCACCCAAACTAGAGCTATGCATGTCAGTTTAAAACACAGATACACTAAAGCCTACAGTAGCATGTGTTTGCCAAATAGAGTTTAATAAATTGTATGTCTTTACAATGCACTTGTACATGCAGCAGGCAATGGAAGTACTAGTGCAACCGTGTATGTGACTCCAACCATCATCAGTGATGTGCTAGCTGTGGTGAATGACAATGTGACATTGGTGTGTGAGGCAGAGGCCTTTCCTCCTCCCCAGTACCAATGGGAACACATAGAACGCTATCAAACAGGAAGATCTAATATGATGGGGATAAACAGCAAAAAGCTGGAATTAAATGGAGTAATTTGCTGAATACACCCACGGCTGTATGCGACTGGAAACTGGGTATAATTAGATTATGTACGGTATCTCGATAATTCTGAAGTGACGCCTCATTATAGCCACCCAATGTTTCAAAGCTTACCATGACTCACCAGTAGGGTGTGTAACCGGTTATCAGGTTATTCGGGTTATTCGGATATTCGCAAAAACATATCCGTTCGAATAGCAATTTAGCATTATTCGGAAAAATCGATTAGTAAGTTTTATCTATTCGGAATAACCGGTTTATGTTTCTCCATTCGGAGGTACTCAGGTATTCGTCGTCAGCATCGACAATTCGCCCATTATTCGAATACCTTTTATACCGATATCCGGATATGATTTTCAAATGAGTATTCATAATTAGAGTTATATATATAACATACGTCACTGTTGTTTTTACTATTTATACATACATGCAATGTGGGACGACATCGGAAGCAATTAATAATTTGATAGGTATTGAGTAAATAGATAGTAATATAATACAAAACATTTAATGTGTATTACCGGTAATTGGGGATGCAAAATGTACAGCGTAATGCTTTTATCGTCGTCTTCATGTAGGTAAAAGTTCATTAGTATATGTCACGAGTTGTGTTTATATGTAGTAGCAATAAATTTATGTACCGGTACTAGTATTGCATTGTTTTATTGTACAGTGGTACGAATTGAACATATCTGAGTATTGAGCTAGCGAGTGAAATAGAATTACAGACTTCTCACCCACTTCAAGTAAGTATACGGGCTCTGTTTGAGTATGTATAGGAATTAGAGAGCATTACGCAATCGGGAAGTTTCATATGCATTTAGCGAGAACGTGAATGGAGTGTTGTTGGATGATTGTAAGTGGAGTACGTGATTGTAGGTGATGTGGGGTGAGTTTTAATGGTGATGTCTGGTCTCAGTGGTTAGTGTTGGATGGTTAGGTTTACATTACTATTGATATATACAAGTGCATGGTAAAGTCATACAATCTATTAAACTATTTGGCAAACACATGCTAATGTAGACCTTTGTGTCTGTGTTTTCAACTGACATGAATAGCTCTAGTTTGGGTGCGAGACCAGATGGATTTCTGTGCAGACATAAATGATCTTTTCAGTGTGCATTCCACAAGCACTATAACCTGAATAACCTAGGTATTCGGCAGGAAATTTGGCAAAACCTATTCGGAAAAATCGATTTTGTTTTTTAAACTATTCGGAAAAATCGATTTTCAAGTCCACAAAAACCTGAAAAATCGATTAGTGTTTTTAAAGTATTCTGAAAAATCGATTTTCATTATGCAGGGGAGGTTACACACCCTACTCACCAGAAACTGCAAATCAAAATATGAAATCAAATTCACGCACTGTACTTAATTTCCTAGCATGCCAACTTTATACGCATAGTCTACATGACACAAAACAACACGCGCAGGCTGTTTTTGTAAAGTCACGCGGCAGGTATTTTGGAGGAGCCATTACAAAATAAGATGACGTAAACTTCAGGAACAAAATTGGAAGGTAAGCATACTACGGTAGTGATCAGGAGGCATGTGGCAATACGTATTTACGAACCTAAAGTGGTAACGCATTTTCCATCACTACGAACAAGAGTAGCGTATTTCATGAATATAAATATTATTGTCGTTAGGGGTGGGCGTCTACAAAATCTTCCCTCACAAACGTAGACATGCCGTGTTCTTCTATCCTTGACGCCTACAAGAAATCATGCATGGTTAGTATGCCCCAATAGATGAAGCCATCGTAACATAGGAAAATGAGTCTTCGTCTGTACGCATCTGTACACAGACAGAGAGTGCGAATCACAAGGTATTCATCATACAACCACATCAATACATACAAATACTGCCACAATAATGCATTATTGACCGTGAATAATGTAAATGACGTTCTACAGCTCCACGATGTGTCCAGCTGTACACAGACAGAGAGTGTGAAACACAAGGTACCCTACAACACAGCAAACATACAGATATAATGCTGGTGTATTACAGACAGTGACTGTGATGATGATCTTCCAGAACTCCCTCCATCTGTGCTGCTGTATAAGTCACAAGGTACCATACACACAGTCACATTGTACACGAGTAATGCCCCATGCATCACAGACACTGGTCACAATGCAAAATGTTAGTTATACGATAGGGTATATATGAATACGCAAAATATACGCCTGAGTACAATATTTGAAATAAAAGGCGGCGTATATCCGCAAGTGTTAAATACGTCACCGTTTATATAGGCACAATGAAGTGTACAAAAATGTACCTCCGTAAGTATATTTATATCATATACCACCGTGTATATTCAAGTTAAACATATTCTTGTGTGTATATTTGTGTGCAAGTTATCAATTCTCGTATAAGCGTTAATAAGCATCTAATTACTAAGGAGCCGGCGCTTAGCCTTTAGTACTTAATTATACCTTGCATGCGACAGTCAGTACAAACCGAACTTGACACGCTCAATGCCGAAGTCGGAATTCGAAGCCTAGCTGTACAGATTGATGTAACTTATAAATTCACTTCGCACACACTACATCCTACATACAAACCCATCATGCACACACTCGCACACACTTCTGATCTGACACACATGCATGGCATACACATACGAATTCATTTAGTAAGATATGTATGCAGGCTTGAATGCACAGTTCTTCACTCCACGGGGCGTGACATTCCAATCAACGAGTTCAACGCAAAAGTTGATGGCGATATAGAATCACAATTATGTCGAATATGATGATCTCCTTTCGGATTTTTGACTTGGCAGTTAGAACTGGTATAGATCGTAAACACCTCGTAACAGAGCACATATCCAGAAATGGCCCATACATACGCGGTCATCCTGTTGTTTTTTTTCCACATTGAATTTCAAACTTACTCTAAAAATCGATTTGATTGTAATATGCATTTTTCATGAAAAAAACATTACGCACCCTTTTACTAAAATCAAGAAATTTAAATTAATCTCAACCACGCATGATTAATTCATAAATGTGTTGAAAAGATGACGCAAGATAATCTTAATACCTCATGACGTCAACGACGAAACTTTGGCTCACGTGCTGCACATGTAACATTGATTTACATCTGGTATAATTAAATAGTAAAACAACGAAAGTCTACATTGCTTCTGCGCGAGGGTGTGGCTACTGCAGTACGTTCATGCATATGTGCATGGATTGAAAAGTCAGTTAGTTGATTATGCAACGCATGCCGATAGGGACTGACCAAACATTCAGAAATCATGTGTGCACACAATATATCTGTTATGCCTCATTGCAGTGTGCAATGTGATCTGTTCTTTTAATTTATCGTTGTCTACTTGAACCAGCTAACAAGGATTATTAACTATTACAATCCTTGCTCGAACCCAGTGGGATATGCCTCATGTCATTCTCTTTGTCAGTAGCA
The DNA here is from genome assembly GCA_013339895.1 of Ephydatia muelleri. NCBI lineage: Eukaryota > Metazoa > Porifera > Demospongiae > Spongillida > Spongillidae > Ephydatia > Ephydatia muelleri. The sequence goes on along the minus strand of JABACO010000001.1, from coordinate 34,492,892 downwards.
CTCGCGGCATTACTTTCAAAGTGGTTGTATGTTTCAACGCTTATACGTAAGTTCTATCAGTATACATGACGGCGATTTTTATATAGGCTCTATTGCCTGGTAACCTCGGACAACCTCAGTTACAATTTCCACGCTTTTCTTGTTCATTTCACTAGTTACGAGCATTATCCGTGCATGCATGCATTGCGATACATGGTACATGATCCAATTATGCTGTCATAGTCTGCGATTAATTAAGTTAAGTTAATTCAGCGATTAATTAAGTTAAGTTAATTGTGCAATCATAGTCTGCGATTAATTAAGTTAAGTTAATTGTGCATTACACAAATAACATAACTGCACCGCTGCAGTAATGAATGCTTTGAAGTGCAGTTTACGCGAAGATAGTAAACCAGCTCTCAATTGCATGCGTGGTAAATGCATGCATGATGAAGAGATTAGAACTAACTTGCTGCCCATGCAGGGCACTGATGCATGGATGTGCATTCGCTGTTATACATAATCAGTAGGCTGCATACTTTTACTATCTGTGCGTGTGCACCTAAATTGGTGCCCGCATTCAATACAGGCATGATGCAAATGGTTGCATGCATATGGTATATGGTTACAATGCAGAGTGCAGCTGATTGTATGCAGGCATTGTTTCCTTGCAACTACTGGTTATGACAATAACAAAGGTCAGGTTTTGGCATCTGTTTACTACCACTATAATCTTTCGTGCAGCTAGTATAGTCAGAGATAATATATGTATAGTCCTTCACAATTCACTGGGATAAATGTTCAGTTGATTTATGATCAAATGAGCATGGTTGAATGGATTGATGACTACAGGTTAAAAGTGACACTGTCAATAAACCTAATGTTCGTGCAAAGGTGATCTGCGAGTATGTATTGCATGCAGAGCGATCACGCAAGGTAATACGTTATTATAAATAGGACATTAAATGATAATCGAATCGGATCAGCTTCAAAACCGTTCTATAGATCTTGCAAATAATAAAGCGGGGGAAATTAAAGGATGCAACACCGAACTGACTGATCCGCCGCCATATAAACCTAGTCCCTCATATATATGCTCTGAACAGACAATTTGCATGTCTGCGACATTAATTAATTAATTAACGATGACCTTACTATAGGTATTATCTCCCACCGTACACGCTAGCTGGCGTGGGCACAAATTTCAGATAGAAAGCCGTTTATAATTAGCTGTTCTCGAATGCAGACTGCCCGCATAAGTGACATGTTACCCAAGATGCTGTAGCGGACCCGTGGGGTTGTGAACGGTTATGAAGCATAAAATTAGAATCGGAGCGCCACTTAGGCGAATCGCGTCTCAGTCTTGTATTTCGAAAACCCTCCCACCCTCCCCCCCCCCCCCCCCCCCCCCCTCGTTTTCGTACTCAACCAGGGCTCCGCGAACCCCGGCCCCTTACCAAAATACTGCATGGATCCGCCCCTGCCAAGCGGGGATGTGGCCAGTAATAGTTTATGAGTTAATAAACCTAACTATAATTATTTTGTAAAGCTACATGTATAGGTACATACATGTAGCCGGTGTTATGACGACCATTTATTCAATAATGGTCAAGATGGCGGTGCCAGTAACCATTGTTCAAAGGCTCCCCGAACTAGAAAAATCTAGGTAATGGAAAAAACAAATGGCATGAAAACATGTACCAATGTGCTGCAAATCATAATAAAGGGTGGCAACTCAATTTTTCGTTAAGATTCAATTTAAAAAAACAGTGGAATACAGTAATTAGGTCAGAAAACATTGATTTTGTGTACACTTTAATGGGAAGCTGTTTTGCTTTCCCGAACTGAAATCTTCAATTATATTTTTGCACAGTTTGCACCTTACAACCTTTCTACACGTAAAAATGAGGTGGCAAATGTTTTATTACTTGCAATTAGTTAATAAAATTCAAGAGTAACCATTTTTCATACATTTAAAAAGGTCTACGTCTAACTTTGTTTTGTATAAATCCGAACCATTAGTACTAATAAATTCAACACAAATTCAAACCACACTACCCCTATGTACTAGCAATAGAACGCATGCTATAGGATGTCTTTTTGAACACCATCACTTTCCTGGTGACCGCTGATTTCTGCATATGAGTAATCGTATTCGTTACGGTATGTTATCGGTTTGTAGCATATTGTAATTACAAGCTGTTCCTATTTGGCATTTCGAGTCCGTTCCATACTGTAAATTATTACGGTCCTGAATCAATCCCGGAATCGCCCGTGACTCGGAATGTTAAAGTCTAACGGTTCCGTATCAGGATAAATTTTTTCGTTGTGTACTCTAATTGGTGCACTTTTAAATTTGGTACAAAAATTATAAATAGTAAATAACAACGATAACTGTGTATAACAGCACTAACCTATTGTACAAGTAAGATTATCACCAATTTCTTGAACTGGCATAAGAAATCTTTAATGTTACTCTGCATTACTATACATTTACAAGCCTGCATTAGAAACAATACCATACTTTCCATATCATTATGTACTGTATATCCATGCCAAATTGAACAGTAATGGTAAGAATGAAAATGGTACACATTAGCATTACAAAATAGTAATGACACGTACATGTCCACACGCACACGGACACACACACTAGCACACACACAGATGTCCACGCACACGCATAAACACACAACACCCCGACAGACACACAGTTGCACGTACACACACACAGATTTACACACACACGCATACACAGACAGATGTCCACACACACGCATACACAACCAGATGTCCACATGCACACGCATATGCAGACACATACACACAGACAGATGTCCACACACACAGACTGTCCAGCAGTATCTGCTAAATATGAGAGGCTTTATTCTGCTGAGGAAGTAAGGTGGCTTCAGTGTTTACGATGCATTATATCCAAATTCAGAAATTGCTTACATCCCCATGGTTCATGAAGTGTTTTATGAAATTGAAACACTTCACATCACTGACAAGTAAAATCCAAAGACAATCACTCTCCTGTTGTTACTGCATATTGGCCTGAATCATTAGAGCAGAATGGCCCTATATGTGAACTAAGTGCTGGAGCTATTTAGTATTTTTTCCCATACCAATTAAATCATAATGTCGTCTTATGAACCACAACAAATTTGGTCATCTATTTGCTCGTGTACATTGGTTTGAAAAGCATCTATGTCCGGAGGTTTACCTTACCTTATGTCCTGTTGTGCAGTGTGTGGTACAACTGTGAAGTTTGACTTCGGAACAGATTATGTACTATTGCTCTGTCCAACGAACAAAAACATCCATCTATAAATACTCGAATGCATTGGTTATGTGATACGTAATCTATGTGCATGTGTGTGTGTGATGTAAATATATGTTTTCTCAGTCATGACATGTGGTGTAATTGTGATCAGTTCTATGTGATTCTATATATCGCCATCCACTTTTGCATTGAACCAATTGATTGGAATGTCACGTCCCGTCCTGCATGCATATCTTACTAAATGAATTCGTATGTGTATGCCATGCATTTGTGTCAGAAGGATGTGTGCATGATGGGTTTGTATGTAGGATGTGTGTGCGAAGTGAATTTATAAGTTACATCGATCTGTATAGCTAGGCTTCGATTTCCGACTTCGGCATTGAGCGTGTCAAGGTCGGTTTGTACTGACTGTCGCATGCAAGGTATAATTAAGTACTAAAGGCAAGCGCCGGCTCCTTAGTAATTAGATGCTTATTAACGCTTATACAAGAATTGATAACTTGCCCACAAATATACACACAAGAATATGTGAAACTTGAATATACACGGTGGTATATGGGACAGTTTCCGCGAAAATTGCCCCACGGTTAAAATGTTATAAAAATGCATCGCGTTTGAATCGCTATAACTTCCCAAGCTATCGACTTCCTATGTTCAACACTTCATAGTGAAATGGCGTAGTATGAAGTGTTGAAACTAGGAAGTGGATAGCATTATTTGTTGGGAAGTTATAGCGATTCAAACGCGATGCATGTTTATAACATTTTAACAATTTTCGCGGAAACTGTCCCATATGATATAAATATACTTACGGAGGTATATTTTTGTACACTTCATTGTGCATATATAAACGGTGACGTATTTAACACTTGCAGATTCTTGACTATACGCCGCCTTATATTACTCAGGCGTATATTTTGCGTATTCCTCAAATATACGCAAATATATACCCTATCGTATAACTAACTTTTTGCACTGTGACCGGTGTCTGTGATGCATGGGGCATTACTCGTGTACAATGTGACTGTGTGTATGGTACCTTGTGACTTATACAGCTGCACAGATGGAGGGTGTACCTGCGCCAACCAGGGACCCAACGTCATGCAACAATCTGAACACTGGACCAACTAAGGATGTGACAACAACTGATCAGCTGTCATGGACCTGGTCAAATGATCTTTTTAGCAGTTACTGTGTGTTTCTGGTTTCCAAACTGCCGTTTGTAATGTGAATAAAGACTATTTATTGTTACGTTGGTTGATCCAGGGCAAGTTTGTGTCTGTAATGAATGTACTTGTGTGTGAGAGTGTATGTTTGCGAGACTGAGTGATTGTTTATTGGTGGATGTACATCTGAGGAGTGGCTTGCTGTAGGTAACAGTTGTGACCTTGTATGTACAATGAGTTGTGCTATTGTTGATCTTGGCAAAGAGTTGAGGAGTGGTCTTCACATCCACTGACTGGAGCCTGTGTACATTTTCCCCCCAAGCAGTATCCCAGTTTATGAAAACATCTTTGTTCTTATAGTGGGTGGAGCCTGTGTTTGGTCCTATATAAATGTATTGACTTTTAATAGCCCAGTGCAGTTGTACTTTTATGGAAGTTACTTTGTGATGGTAAGTTAACTTTAGCTTCAGTTTAGTTGTTTTATTACATGTGCCCTTTTATGGCCACCTATTAGACGAAAGCATAACTCTGAACCTGGTGCACTTCCTTCAAGTTTGTGGCAGCAGTTGCTTCATATTGGTACCACAACCGATCTGATTTATGTGTGCAAAAACAAATTTGTGCAAGTCATCATTATCAGGTATATAAAATTATTTGTACAATGTAAATGTTTTATGCTGAGGATGTAATGATGAAACACATGCATAGCCATATGTGTGTTATAATGTGGGTGTGTACACATATGTTAGAATGAAGATACATTTAGACCTGCACTAGAGACCAAGCAGTTCTGGTTACAGAGGGAAAGGTTGCTGATCATGTACAGGAAGATACCAGTACTCATTTGGATGGAGAGATTAAGAAGGAAGGAGCTAATGATGTAGAGACTGTGGGTGAAGGACCAAGTATTAGTGAGCAACAAGATGGTGTGGATGAAGGGCCTAGTGATGGTGTGGATGAAGGGTGTGGATGAAGGGCCTAGTGATGGTGTGGATGAAGGGCCTAGTGATGGTGTGGATGAAAGGCCTAGTGATGGTGTGGATGATGGGCCTAGTGATGGTGTGGATGAAGGGCCTAGTGATGGTGTGGATGAAAGGCCTAGTGATGGTGTGGATGAAGGGCCTAGTGATGGTGTGGATGAAGGGCCTAGTGATGGTGTGGATGAAGGGCCTAGTGATGGTGTGGATGAAGGGCCTAGTGATGGTGTGGATGAAGGGCCTAGTGATGGCTTGGATCAAGATCCTAGTGATGGTGTGGATGAAGGGCCTAGTGATGGTGTGGATGAAGGGCCTAGTGATGGTGTGGATGAAGGGCCTAGTGATGGTGTGGATGAAAGGCCTAGTGATGGTGTGGATGAAGGGCCTAGTGATGGTGTGGATGAAAGGCCTAGTGATGGTGTGGATGAAGGGCCTAGCGATGGTGCGGATGAAGGACCTAGTGATGGTGAGAACTATCTGACTGGAAGTACAAAAGTACAAAAATTCTGAAGTATATCTAATTTCAACAGGAATTCATTACATACATGTGTATGTAATGCATTATCCAGTCCAGAGCATCACCAAAGCAATCAAACTCTTTTGACTGCGGAGCATTTTTATGTTTTGTTTTGTGAGGAGGCTGAAAAGTGTTGACCCCTTAACATGCATTTGAACATATTTTTAGACTGCAAGACTAGAAGTGGAGGGTTTGGATTATGTACACACACAAGTAAGGATCTCAGCTTCATTACCAGTCAGTTGTGAAACTGTTGTAGGAAATGATGCCACGATTTCGAGCCCAAATGGCTTATGAACTGTCAGAAGGTACACTTTACCCACTGCAAACATTCAAAAAGAGCATTGATAATCCAGGTGATGAGCAGAGTTTGTACGAGGAATTGAAACAATTCCAAATCATTGTAACAAACACAAATCACATGAACAGTAAATTTATGCAAGGTATTATCCAATTTCAGAGATGAATTTGTGGTATTAACCAGTTGGATAAAGACACTGATGCAAGTTTCCAGGATTGGAGTGACAAGGAAGATGATGACACAAGTGTAGAAAGTGATAGCAGGAGTGTTGATGATTCTGATCTTGCTGCTGGTGCTATTTTGGTTCCTGATTTCAAGAATAATCCTGACCAAGATGATGTTATTGCCACACCATGGGGGAAGGAACACTACCTTAAGTATTTTCCACGCCAAACCAGACTCAGGGACGTAGGAATAGGTCCGGCAAGTCCGGCTTTCGCCGGACCACTTTTCCCCAGCACTTTTTTTTTTTGAATCTGCGTCTTTTCGTTTAGTAAACATCGCAGTTGCGGATTGATTACAACTCCGCTATTCATGTAACAGTGATGTAATCCATCTGTGAAAAGCTGTAATTAATTCGCAGCTGCGAATGTTTGGGTCTGGGAACAAGGCTTACTATCCCGTTGTAATAATAACCGGTTTTATCATTGGTGCGCAGTGACCAAAATACAAATGCGTTACTAGACAAGTAACTATTATTTTGTGTGCGTCATTTAGAAAGCTATCATTTTGCAAGCGATTAACCGATTCCTCAGTGATTTCTATCTACTGCGCCGATCTGACAGTACCATTGATCTAAAGATGATCTAAATGGTATTTGCTCCTTGCATGTATGGTGATGATTTTAACAATGGTCTACTTGAGGCACAATTTATCACATTTGGATTGCATTTTCAGCAGGTTCTTAAGGAGAAAAATGAGCCATATGAGTATCTTTGATGTCAAGGATTACTTCACCTCTCTCTCTCAGGGTCAACAAAGTCTGTTGTCTGAAGTGAAAAAAGTACTTCAACTTGTTTAAGTAATGCCTGCAACAAAAGAAAGATCGTTCAGTGCTCTTAGGCGGATTAAAACTTATCTCAGGACCAAAATGTCTCAGAAACGGCTTAATCATCTATTAATACTTAATGTTCACAAAGAAAGAACAGACACACTTGACCTTAAGGATACACTTAATAGCTTTGTGAAGGGTTCACAACATCGGGCAGGGTTGTTTTCTCTGTTTTAATTTGTAAGTTTGCTACAACAGTTCATTGTGTAAACAGTTTTGTAATTATGATGAATATAATTAAATTCGCCGGACCACTCATATATTGAGTGCTACGTCCCTGCAGACCATTTGATAGGTACTATGCCATAATGATGTCTTGAAGTTTTTGCAATTCCAATCCAATTTAAAGGCATTCTCCATTCAAAAGAACACTGCATGATAAGACAAATAGTGAAAGAGCATGAGGTATGTATCATTAAAGTGCTCGTTTTGAATCATAATACTGTTTACTTCTAGCCATCAACGCGAATAATATTAATGGGGACCAAAAAATCATGATTTGTGGGGCATATTGGCAGCTCCAGAAAGTGAACGCAAAATGGCCACTTGAAAATTTGCTTGATGTGGTATGTGCCCAGCAATACTGCACGTGACAAACATTTAATCAGGAGTTCCCACATACTAAAGGCATATGACTACCTCATGGGACTTAAAAGTGACGTAAAAAGGCAGCTTTCTTTGCTTCCATCCAGTGTGAACAAGCACATCGTATGGCCAGAGGTTAGTTGCCACGACGGTGAGTTGTACCATAGATGGTAACTTTAAGGTATCATTTTCCTCAGATTATCACTGTTGTATTGATGCGGACCTTTAAATTGTCGAGGGACGAAGCAATAAAAAGTTACCTCAGCCACACGCTGCCTGTACGTTAATTTTATACAGTGTACTCATACATCTATGAATACCAACCAAGGCAATGAATATAATCAGCCGTACGTGATCTAAGTAGAGTGGAATGTGGTACTGAGGAATGTGGTGCTAGCTTCCAAGCGGTCCATCATTGGCTCGTCATCCCCGCTGTCACTGCTATAATCAGTGCATTGCACGTCAGCAGTGCTTTCATAGAGCATCTCGAGGACCCTTCCGTCTGTAGCCTTCGCGCTCGCTTGGCCTTCAATTCGTGTTTCAATTATGTAACTTGATATAATTTACCTTGTTTGAGTATGTTTTACTCGAAACCTGAAGCAGCGATGGTACCTTTTGACTCATGCACTGTTACAACCACTGACCGACAAGTCCGAAAAGTTACTGGATGCGTGCAATGGCAATGCGCCTGTTGGTTAAATCGTATGGACTACAGCTGGACGCCAATTGGCGTCCACCGCGCTTTGAGATACATTTGTCGGACGCCAATTGGCGTCTACCGCAATTAATCGGTTAAACCGAGTTTGGTTTGAATGGTGTAGGCGCGACGTCTAACCGAAGTGCATGTACACAATCATTAGTGGTGCATGCATATGCGTTAGACTGTTGTGTAGTTTCTGATCACTTAATTGCTTCCATCACAGCAATTCAGGCGTCTGATTGCGTATCATTACGAATCACGCATTATAAGGAATCTACGTAAGTTAACGGAACGAAAGATTGCGGGTACGTACGAGTTGAAACGACGTCCGCAAGCCCATTGTTGTCTCGTACCCAGACCCAAATGTACGTAACAATGATTGTACGTACAATAATGGCTTACGTACGTTTGGGTCTGGGTACAAGACTATAGCCTATTCGCGGGTTTATAAAAAGCAGTTAAAAATCAATGCTATCACGTGAAAGACTTTTTTCAAATTTGTGCGATAGCGGCAAACGACGTTTCTGCTACCACTGTAGCGAGTATGTGAGCAAATCGACGTATTTCGAACACCAGAAAGAACTAATCGGCAGAAAATCCAACGATGACTCTCTGAATTACAAGATGGTATTTTACTAATTTAAGTGACGATCGGCCGATTTGCTAGCTTAATTGTCTTTACCCAGATGAACATACAGACGATTTCGATTCATCCAACGATGAACCTGAGTATATAGGTGCGTGACGGCATGTGTTGGCCTACAAGTGTGCATTCTAATACATTCTTGTCTTGCTTCCCTTCATGCCCTCAGTAAGTGCGCAACAGTGCTGGCCTTCTACTAATCTGAATCAATGGCAATACGCCTGTGTATGTGACGGTGGTCCGACATAGGGTGAGTCAACTGTTCACTCTTCTATGTGTTTACATGTACAGTATTGTAATCATAACATTCCCTGGTATAGGTGTGTATTGTATGTCAGCTAGTGTTGCCCTTCTGACAGAGCTGTCTCTGTGATGGGCAGGGAGTGTGATCTTGTTGTGACACTTTGGGTGTTTTCCTCTTGTGCCTGTGTAGCATTCTGTATGTGCATGTGGTGATTAATTAGAATATCAAGCCAACTGTATGTCGGCTAGTGTTGCCCTACTGACAGAGCTGTCTCTGTGATGGGCAGGGAGTGTGATCTTGTTGTGACACTTTGGGTGTCTTTCCTCTTGTGCCTTGGTAGCATTCTGTATGTGCATGTGGTGATTAATTAGAATATCAAGCCAACTGTATGTCGGCTAGTGTTGCCCTTCTGACAGAGCTGTCTCTGTGATGGGCAGGGAGTGTGATCTTGTTGTGACACTTTGGGTGTCTTTCCTCTTGTGCCTGGGTAGCATTCTGTATGTGCATGTGGTGATTAATTAGAATATCAAGCCAACTGTATGTCGGCTAGTGTTGCCCTTCTGACAGAGCTGTCTCTGTGATGGGCAGGGAGTGTGATCTTGTTGTGACACTTTGGGTGTCTTTCCTCTTGTGCCTGGGTAGCATTCTGTATGTGCATGTGGTGATTAATTAGAATATCAAGCCAACTGTATGTCGGCTAGTGTTGCCCTACTGACAGAGCTGTCTCTGTGATGGGCAGGGAGTGTGATCTTGTTGTGACACTTTGGGTGTCTTTCCTCTTGTGCCTGGGTAGCATTCTGTATGTGCATGTGGTGATTAATTAGAATATCAAGCCAACTGTATGTCGGCTAGTGTTGCCCTACTGACAGAGCTGTCTCTGTGATGGGCAGGGAGTGTGATCTTGTTGTGACACTTTGGGTGTCTTTCCTCTTGTGCCTGGGTAGCATTCTGTATGTGCATGTGGTGATTAATTAGAATATCAAGCCAACTGTATGTCGGCTAGTGTTGCCCTTCTGACAGAGCTGTCTCTGTGATGGGCAGGGAGTGTGATCTTGTTGTGACACTTTGGGTGTCTTTCCTCTTGTGCCTGGGTAGCATTCTGTATGTGCATGTGGTGATTAATTAGAATATCAAGCCAACTGTATGTCGGCTAGTGTTGCCCTTCTGACAGAGCTGTCTCTGTGATGGGCAGGGAGTGTGATCTTGTTGTGACACTTTGGGTGTCTTTCCTCTTGTGCCTGGGCAGCATTCTGTATGTGCATGTGGTGATTAATTAGAATATCAAGCCAACTGTATGTCGGCTAGTGTTGCCCTTCTGACAGAGCTGTCTCTGTGATGGGCAGGGAGTGTGATCTTGTTGTGACACTTTGGGTGTCTTTCCTCTTGTGCCTGGGTAGCATTCTGTATGTGCATGTGGTGATTAATTAGAATATCAAGCCAACTGTATGTCGGCTAGTGTTGCCCTTCTGACAGAGCTGTCTCTGTGATGGGCAGGGAGTGTGATCTTGTTGTGACACTTTGGGTGTCTTTCCTCTTGTGCCTGGGCAGCATTCTGTATGTGCATGTGGTGATTAATTAGAATATCAAGCCAACTGTATGTCGGCTAGTGTTGCCCTTCTGACAGAGCTGTCTCTGTGATGGGCAGGGAGTGTGATCTTGTTGTGACACTTTGGGTGTCTTTCCTCTTGTGCCTGGGTAGCATTCTGTATGTGCATGTGGTGATTAATTAGAATATCAAGCCAACTGTATGTCGGCTAGTGTTGCCCTTCTGACAGAGCTGTCTCTGTGATGGGCAGGGAGTGTGATCTTGTTGTGACACTTTGGGTGTCTTTCCTCTTGTGCCTGGGTAGCATTCTGTATGTGCATGTGGTGATTAATTAGAATATCAAGCCAACTGTATGTCGGCTAGTGTTGCCCTTCTGACAGAGCTGTCTCTGTGATGGGCAGGGAGTGTGATCTTGTTGTGACACTTTGGGTGTCTTTCCTCTTGTGCCTGGGTAGCATTCTGTATGTGCATGTGGTGATTAATTAGAATATCAAGCCAACTGTATGTCGGCTAGTGTTGCCCTTCTGACAGAGCTGTCTCTGTGATGGGCAGGGAGTGTGATCTTGTTGTGACACTTTGGGTGTCTTTCCTCTTGTGCCTGGGTAGCATTCTGTATGTGCATGTGGTGATTAATTAGAATATCAAGCCAACTGTATGTCGGCTAGTGTTGCCCTACTGACAGAGCTGTCTCTGTGATGGGCAGGGAGTGTGATCCTGTTGTGACACTTTGGGTGTCTTTCCTCTTGTGCCTTGGTAGCATTCTGTATGTGCATGTGGTGATTAATTAGAATATCAAGCCAACTGTATGTCGGCTAGTGTTGCCCTTCTGACAGAGCTGTCTCTGTGATGGGCAGGGAGTGTGATCTTGTTGTGACACTTTGGGTGTCTTTCCTCTTGTGCCTGGGTAGCATTCTGTATGTGCATGTGGTGATTAATTAGAATATCAAGCCAACTGTATGTCGGCTAGTGTTGCCCTTCTGACAGAGCTGTCTCTGTGATGGGCAGGGAGTGTGATCTTGTTGTGACACTTTGGGTGTCTTTCCTCTTGTGCCTGGGTAGCATTCTGTATGTGCATGTGGTGATTAATTAGAATATCAAGCCAACTGTATGTCGGCTAGTGTTGCCCTTCTGACAGAGCTGTCTCTGTGATGGGCAGGGAGTGTGATCTTGTTGTGACACTTTGGGTGTCTTTCCTCTTGTGCCTGGGTAGCATTCTGTATGTGCATGTGGTGATTAATTAGAATATCAAGCCAACTGTATGTCGGCTAGTGTTGCCCTTCTGACAGAGCTGTCTCTGTGATGGGCAGGGAGTGTGATCTTGTTGTGACACTTTGGGTGTCTTTCCTCTTGTGCCTGGGTAGCATTCTGTATGTGCATGTGGTGATTAATTAGAATATCAAGCCAACTGTATGTCGGCTAGTGTTGCCCTACTGACAGAGCTGTCTCTGTGATGGGCAGGGAGTGTGATCCTGTTGTGACACTTTGGGTGTCTTTCCTCTTGTGCCTGGGTAGCATTCTGTATGTGCATGTGGTGATTAATTAGAATATCAAGCCAACTGTATGTCGGCTAGTGTTGCCCTTCTGACAGAGCTGTCTCTGTGATGGGCAGGGAGTGTGATCTTGTTGTGACACTTTGGGTGTCTTTCCTCTTGTGCCTGGGCAGCATTCTGTATGTGCATGTGGTGATTAATTAGAATATCAAGCCAACTGTATGTCGGCTAGTGTTGCCCTTCTGACAGAGCTGTCTCTGTGATGGGCAGGGAGTGTGATCTTGTTGTGACACTTTGGGTGTCTTTCCTCTTGTGCCTGGGTAGCATTCTGTATGTGCATGTGGTGATTAATTAGAATATCAAGCCAACTGTATGTCGGCTAGAGTTGCCCTTCTGACAGAGCTGTCTCTGTGATGGGCAGGGAGTGTGATCTTGTTGTGACACTTTGGGTGTCTTTCCTCTTGTGCCTGGGTAGCATTCTGTATGTGCATGTGGTGATTAATTAGAATATCAAGCCAACTGTATGTCGGCTAGTGTTGCCCTTCTGACAGAGCTGTCTCTGTGATGGGCAGGGAGTGTGATCTTGTTGTGACACTTTGGGTGTCTTTCCTCTTGTGCCTGGGTAGCATTCTGTATGTGCATGTGGTGATTAATTAGAATATCAAGCCAACTGTATGTCGGCTAGTGTTGCCCTACTGACAGAGCTGTCTCTGTGATGGGCAGGGAGTGTGATCCTGTTGTGACACTTTGGGTGTCTTTCCTCTTGTGCCTGGGTAGCATTCTGTATGTGCATGTGGTGATTAATTAGAATATCAAGCCAACTGTATGTCGGCTAGTGTTGCCCTTCTGACAGAGCTGTCTCTGTGATGGGCAGGGAGTGTGATCTTGTTGTGACACTTTGGGTGTCTTTCCTCTTGTGCCTGGGTAGCATTCTGTATGTGCATGTGGTGATTAATTAGAATATCAAGCCAACTGTATGTCGGCTAGTGTTGCCCTTCTGACAGAGCTGTCTCTGTGATGGGCAGGGAGTGTGATCTTGTTGTGACACTTTGGGTGTCTTTCCTCTTGTGCCTGGGCAGCATTCTGTATGTGCATGTGGTGATTAATTAGAATATCAAGCCAACTGTATGTCGGCTAGTGTTGCCCTTCTGACAGAGCTGTCTCTGTGATGGGCAGGGAGTGTGATCTTGTTGTGACACTTTGGGTGTCTTTCCTCTTGTGCCTGGGTAGCATTCTGTATGTGCATGTGGTGATTAATTAGAATATCAAGCCAACTGTATGTCGGCTAGTGTTGCCCTTCTGACAGAGCTGTCTCTGTGATGGGCAGGGAGTGTGATCTTGTTGTGACACTTTGGGTGTCTTTCCTCTTGTGCCTGGGCAGCATTCTGTATGTGCATGTGGTGATTAATTAGAATATCAAGCCAACTGTATGTCGGCTAGTGTTGCCCTTCTGACAGAGCTGTCTCTGTGATGGGCAGGGAGTGTGATCTTGTTGTGACACTTTCCTCTTGTGCCTGGGTAGCATTCTGTATGTGCATGTGGTGATTAATTAGAATATCAAGCCAACTGTATGTCGGCTAGTGTTGCCCTTCTGACAGAGCTGTCTCTGTGATGGGCAGGGAGTGTGATCTTGTTGTGACACTTTGGGTGTCTTTCCTCTTGTGCCTGGGTAGCATTCTGTATGTGCATGTGGTGATTAATTAGAATATCAAGCCAACTGTATGTCGGCTAGTGTTGCCCTTCTGACAGAGCTGTCTCTGTGATGGGCAGGGAGTGTGATCTTGTTGTGACACTTTGGGTGTCTTTCCTCTTGTGCCTGGGTAGCATTCTGTATGTGCATGTGGTTTAGAATATCAAGCCAACTGTATGGAACTGTTTGAACTATCCTTGGTATTAGAGCAGAGAGTCATGTGACCATGGTGGGTGTGGTCAGGTCAGGTAAGCCGATAACTAAACGTATATGTATTGTGTGCATGTGTACTGAGTCAGGAATTGTTTGAACTATCCTTGGTATTAGATGGCCTGCACACTTGGTATTTTCCAACCATGTCAGGGTGATGGTTCAGCAGAGAGTCATGTGACCATGGTGGGTGTGGTCATACATCGGGTTCAATTACCAATTTTCTCTGTCTCATACACATGCACTTTCTTGGTTCTGCAGGAGTTGTATCTGTACCTTCCTCTGTCGTCCCCAGCAGCAAGCTTAAATTTGACTGGTGCTTTATTTTTTACACGTGTTATATTGATTGATTTGGAACCAGCGGGGCACGATGAGCCAATCACTCGTTTTAACGCGCGTGATGCACCTTAAGGGGGTAACAAGTGCTACAATGTATACTAACGATAACATCACTAGAAAGCGCGCTCAGTGTAGTTAAGGCAAGTTCTGGGCTCTGGAACAGACAACAATGTTGACAACATGTAAACAGCTTGTCGAGCGCACGGCGCTAATGTAGCTTAGTAACGGCGTATTGGGATTACGCGCGCGCGCACGTCATTCAGATCATTGCATCATAGATCTATATACCGTATAGAGAGCAGACGTAATTATTCGACAAATATTCTTATTAGTGTATAAAATTACAGTGGCTGATCGGAACGGAAGATGGATGGTATACTGCAGTACAACAAGATGGATCAGAAACGGCACGACCCAACCAAATCAGCTGTATAAAAGTGACGAGGTTGTGTACGCATCGTGAGCGATTGCGACAGGTTTGAAATGTGGGCGGATCGTCTTCCCAGCATACGTTCACGAGGCAGTCGAGGCTTGGTCTGGGGACCCAACTGCATGGGGTTCCACGTCGAACGCGTGGTGGAGAAATTGAAGTTGCAATTTCAATGACCCCTTGGCCACGTAACGCAATTTGATACAAACGCTATTCTGATGTGTAATTCTATATGTAGTGATCAAACCTATTTGATAGCAGCTTATGCGTAGCTGCGTGTGTGTAATCATTCACAATATTATACCTCCATCTTCCGAATGCATGCATGCATATCGCGCGTGTATTTATGTGTGTGTAATTTACCGCTCACGCGCACGCATCCAGAAGCTAAACAATCTGCACATCTTTTGTCTATCTGATGTATGTGTGACATCAGGTTGTGTTGTGAATTTTGAATTGGATGTAGATGTGCCTTCAGACTGGCCATGGAGGATCAGGAATTCCAATCGAGTGGTGACATCAGGTTTGCCTCCAATGTGTGTTGTGGATTTTGAATTAGAATAACAATTGGATGTAGGTGTGGCTTCAGACTGCCCATGGATTGCAGCATTTGCAGTGACCGCATATGCCTCAGGTTTGCCTCTAATATATATGGTGTTTGGTGAGCTGTGGATTTTGATTAGAGTAATAATTGGATGTAAAACTGTGTAAGAACTTAGGCCATGCCTCTGGTATAGTTATTGTATTGATGGCAATGTCAGGAAAATGGTCAGGACCATTCTCCCAATGTCCCTGAAGCTTTATGTGTTGGCACCAGTCTTGTTGCCATGACAGCCTTGTCAAAAAAGCCAGAACCCTTTCCAGAGTGTAAGGACTGGGGACCCAAAGTCGGTGTAAATACCTTCCTGTATCGAATTAGGAGTGACTCAGAAACACAAGTACAATGTGACTTAGTTCCAACCTATAGCCCCCATGTACTGAAAGAGTTTTAGGTCGTGGCGATGTCATGTTGTTTGTAAGCTACCACAAGGCACTAAACAGTGTGTAAGAACTTAGGCCATGCCTCTGGTATAGTTATTGCATTGATGGCAATGTCAGGAAAATGGTCAGGACCATTCTCCCAATGTCCCTGAAGCTTTATGTGTTGGCACCAGTCTTGTTGCCATGACAGCCTTGTCAAAAAAGCCAGAACCCTTTCCAGAGTGTAAGGACTGGGGACCCAAAGTCGGTGTAAATACCTTCCTGTATCGAATTAGGAGTGACTCAGAAACACAAGTACAATGTGACTTAGTTCCAACTTATAGCCCCCATGTACTGAAAGAGTTTTAGGTCGTGGCGATGTCATGTTGTTTGTAAGCTACCACAAGGCACTAAACAGTGTGTAAGAACTTAGGCCATGCCTCTGGTATAGTTATTGCATTGATGGCAATGTCAGGAAAATGGTCAGGACCATTCTCCCAATGTCCCTGAAGCTTTATGTGTTGGCACCAGTCTTGTTGCCATGACAGCCTTGTCAAAAAAGCCAGAACCCTTTCCAGAGTGTAAGGACTGGGGACCCAAAGTCGGTGTAAATACCTTCCTGTATCGAATTAGGAGTGACTCAGAAGCGCAAGTACAATGTGACTTAGTTCCAACCTATAGCCCCCATGTACTGAAAGAGTTTTAATGAAATTGTGCTGGTAGGTTATCTTCCACCTGTGGTTTTGAGTATTCCCTATAAGGATATGTTGACATGTACATGGACACATGTTCATTAACAATGAGTAGTGAATGGCACAATGTTTGCACTCTTTGTCTGTTATTTCTCATATAGTTATACTTTTCAGGTTTAATAGGATGCTTTATGATGGCTCTACATTACCCTTTTATGATTCAATGAAATAACGGGTGACTCAACATCATTGGTTAATTTAGTCAATCGCTAGGTTATGTTTTGAGCATGCATGTAATTTAGTCGTGCATTGCATATGCCACTGCTATTAAAATATGTTATTCAGTGTTGTGCACAAGTTTGTGAGCAATGTCTTCATTAGTGCATACACAACCATTACTTGCCTGTGCATTTGTTATATGGTTTTTATGATAAATGTAGGAAATTGTACACAAGGTTGTACATAATGTTGCATGTACACCTGTATGAATTTTTTATAGAAATAGTGTTTAGTTCTGCAATTGAATTGTTTGCCCTGCACCTTCATGACCATATGTCACAATGCTTACTGCTGGAAGCTGAATATTCTCCGTAATGCACTGCTCCCATTGTTCTAAAAGAAGTGCATCGATGTCCACTAGAGAAGATGAGCGGAAGTGATGCATTGTGGGACCCACATCCCTGTAGTCATCTTCAAAGTCTCCATCAAAGAACTCAACTCCATCATTTGTGGTCTTCCACCACACACCTGGTCCACAAACTAGGTAGTCACTGATCCGCTCGATGTGTGATTGATATGATGCAGATTTCATTATCTCTATTGTAAAGCAGGTGTTGGTGAAGGGACCTGTAACTTTTGCAAGCTTTTCAATCTCACTTTCTTGCACTGCTATCGTATCCTCATGTTTTGAATCTTCTTCATAATGTAGGCGTTTGATGGCATTGGTGACAATGTTGTCTGTACTTTGATTTGATGTTGTCTTGCTAATTTGTTTCACTTGACTAAACATTCTCTCTTGAATCTCAGTGTTCAGTGATCTCAAACAAATGATTCTATACAGCAGAGGTGAGTGTGTTGTTAGCGCATGAAAATAGCGACCAAACAGTTTTCGTCGTGTCATATGCTTTGGTGCCAGGAATAACTTTGCACACAAATATGCATGATAAAATGCTATGTTGTGCAGATTGAGTATAGATTTTGGTGTTCGTTTCGCCTCACTTGCGTAGAGTATCTTTGAAATTTGCACTGCAGTTTGAAAAACTTTGCATAGCATGGAATCTGGTTGAATCTCTTTTGTTTTCAAATACATCAAAATCATTGCTTTTCTGTAGTCGCATCCTCGTAGTGTGTCTTTGCTTAAAACTGCCGCTTGTATTTTGTGTAACTCAGTTTTTACCCCTTCTGGTGCAATGCAAATACTCTCTTCAATGACATTAGAAAAATGACCCTTAATGTCGTGAAGGGGTTCCAGTGGTGAAACCTCATACTGCACAAGATTAAGAGATTCTAATGACTCAGTTGGGTTGGTCTGCAACAATGCTGGAACGCTGACGATTCCCATTTTGAGTTCTTCAAAGTCTTTGTCCAGTTGTGGCCGTTTTTTTGCCTTTGATATCGATGCATCTTCTAGCCAACTCAACTCTTAACTGTTCAATACTTAGCCCGTCAAACGGAGTGGCATTGTTTTTTTCCCACGATGCTCCTTTCAATACAAATTCCTGTCGATCTTTAAAAGACAATTTCGGACTTCTGTAACAGTGCACAATGTCATCAAACAAAGTTGACCGTGCACCACAACCAACGCAGCAGTAATTTCCTCCTATAGAATGACCCGCCTCAAATTGTTGCGCAGGGCCATCACCATGGAAAAATCGAAGCACATCTGTAATTTCCAGGCCTTCAGATGTAAATAACTTGGTTCCCATTTGTTGCATGCACTGTCTTCTGCATTCAATGAACTTTCTCTGATCTTCAATACTTGACGTAGATCTTCCTATAATGTGCAGCTCAGGACGTTCCACTATTGCTTGGACATTAACATACATCCCTGTACGTCGAAATACTTCCTCATCTGTAACATAGAGTGCTGGGTCATATATTGCAGATACAAGAACTAGTATGAGGCCATGGCCACATACACTAGAATGGTCATGCCAGATTTTTAGATGCCTTGTGGTCTCTTTCTGGTGCTTAAGATTGGATCGTACCAAGCCAAGTTCTTCATGTTTTTGAAGTAATCGTTTTCTTACATCTAGAAGTGGAATTTTTCTTGCGTGTGTTTGAGTACTGGCTGTGATCACCTTCCCATTATCGATCTTGAAATACTCGCTATTTTTTTCCACAACTTCCTCTCCAATTAGTATCACACCTTTCTCAATTTCTTCTGACAGTTTATTCTTATAAAAAGCAGATGGTTTCTTCATTGGCATGGTTATACCCCCAAGGATTTTCTTTTTCCTCCGTCTTGGTGCTCTTTTTACATCAGTTCTGCATGCTGCAGGAATATTGCATGCTTGTAGAAACTCCTTTACCATTTGCCCACCATTTTTCTGCACAACACCATGTCTCCTTGCCAGCTCACTCCAATTCACCTTTTGCTCGTCACTCCATGCACTTGCCTCTGCCAGAACAGCTTCTTTGTCAACTAGAACATTAGTCAGTGAGCATCCATGAATTCTCTTTCTCATAAGTTTTTCTGCTGAAGCAGTTGCATTCGTACACTTGCTTTCCAGACCCTCTACTTTTCTTGCCCTGTCATAAAACCTCCAGCTGAGTCTGTTTCCCATTACTGTTTCCAGGGCTGTGTCATCAAACACCTTTTGTATCGAACTCTTAACTTGCTTCGCATTTTCTTGGAGCTGTCTCTTTCTTGATGATGATGATATTAGCTGTGAACCTGGTGTGCGTGCAATAATAGATTGAGCACTTTCACCAAATTTAGAGCTGCAGATGGCATTTAGTTGTAATAATGCATTCCTTGCCAATTTTTTTGGAGAAGAGAGATGTTCTGAGGTCAGAAAAATTTGTAGTTCATTCTCGTCAGGTTTAGAACCTTTCCTGTGATGAAAAGCACTGTGCAGGCAACCATATGCTATGGGACATTTGGTACATTTGCTTACACTGTGTTCCTTTTTTTCATCGTCACACAACTTCATCCATTCAGTAGGCGAGAATGTCTCCATGTATGTTGTTCTCATGATGGTTGGGTTCCACTTTTTGTTGAACGTTGACATCAGTTTTTTTAGCTTTTTAACTACAGTGCTGCGTGACAATACCATGTCTGGGTAATCAGAGAACTGTTGGTTGTAGGCTTCTGTAATTTTGGTGTATGTGTGTGTATCAAGCTTTGTCTTCTTTGCATACTGCTTCTGAGTGATGGTTCTCAGTGTAGTTATTGCATAGTTGCAGCTGATTTCAGTCATCATGTTGAACTTTCTTTAACGATGTTACATATAAGTTCAAATAAAATGTAAAATGTAAAATTTTATACTTAACCTCTTTTGCATGCATAAAATATTTTAGCATTGATACACAACACTCCCTCTACACTCCCCTACACACCACCTCACACAACACCCCTCTACACACCACCCCCTCTACACACACTCCCTACACCACTCCCCTCGACACACCACGCCCCGCGACACACCACCCGCGACACACACACGCCCGGACACACCACGCCCCGCGCACACCACGCCCCGCGACACACACGCCGCGACACACGCCGCGACACACCACGCCCCGCGACACACCACGCCCGCGACAGAGCACGCCGCGACACACCAGCCCCGCGAAACACCACGCCCGCGACACACCACGCCCCGGGACAACACGCCCCGCGACACACCACGCCCGGGACACAGCACGCCCGCGACACGACACGCCCCGCGACACAGCACGCCCGCGACAACACGCCGCGCGACACACCACGCCCCGGGACACAACACGCCCCGCGACACACCACGCCCCGGGACACAGCACGCCCGCGACACAACACGCCCGCGACACACCACGCCCGCGACACACCACGGCCGCGACACACCACGCCCCGCGACAACCACGCCCCGCGACACACCACGCCCGCGACACACCACGCCCGACGACACACCACGCCCGCGACACACAGCCGCGACACACCACGCCCCGCGACACACCAGCCGCGACGCCCGCGACACCACGCCCCGCGACAGAGCACGCCCGCGACACACCACGCCCGCGACACACCACGCCCGCGACACACACGCCCCGGACACACACGCCCCGCGACACACCAGCCCCGGGACACAGCACGCCCGCGACACACACGCCCGCGACACAGCACGCCCGCGACACACCACGGCGCGACCCACCACGCCGGACAAACACGCCCCGCGACACACCACGCCCCGGACACAACCGCGACAACACGCCCCACACACCACGCCCCGCGAACACCACGCCCGCGACACACCACGCCCGCGACACACCACGCCCCGCGACACACCACGCCCGCGACACACCAGCCGCGACACCACACCACCCCTCTAACACACCACCCCACTCTACACACCACTCCCCTCACACCACTCCTCTACCACCACTACACACCCCCCTACACACCCACTCCCTCTACACACACTCCCCTAACACCACCCTCCCTCTACAACAACCACTCCACGCCCCTCGTACACCATCCACTCCCCTCTACACCCACTGTACAACTCCCCTCTACACCACTCCCTCCCCCACTCCCCTCTACCACAACCCACCACACGCCCCTTACACACCACTCCCCTCTACACACCACTCCCCTCTTACCACCACTCCCCATCTACACACCACTACCCTCTACACACACTCCCTCTACACACCCTTTCCCCTTCAAACTTACCCCTCGTACACTCTACAACCAACAACATGTGTGACATCCATATTTGAATCTTTCATTTCTAGAGCTGCGCAATGATCAAGAATGCTCCAGAAGATATTATTATGTGTTAGCTATGATTACAGTATTTGTTCATGTGCAGTTGTATGATTGAATGAATCCATCAACATGAAGTTGATTCAGTTTTCATGCTGCCATTATTAATAATGAGTGTCTCATAATTCGTATTGAAATCTTGATGCGTGTGTACATGCATGGTCCCCTAGCTAGCGCGCCGAGTTTGCATGTTGTAATAGCAAGATAACTATACTTTCAAACCAAACACACACGCTTATATTGAACTTCAGTTACCTTTCACGATCTGCCAAAATTTCTGCTTTACACTGACAGATACTGCAGCAGCCGCGGGTAGATGCCGCCCGGAATAGTGATTGGTTGTTACGTATATACAAGGCCACACCCCCTAGTTACCGGCCGCATGAATGGCCGCCCTGAAAGAACCTCAATTTTATATTTTATTGTGCGGACGTATGAACGGTTCTAAAACTGTCAAACACCAATACAGTACGATTCAAGACGGCTTGAAGTTTCCAATTTCGAGTGGAATGGTAGGTTTCATTACCAAATAGTAATATAATGAAATTTAAACTGCAATGAAATGCACTCCGTGTATAAAGAAAGTACAACTTTTCATCTTTTCAAGAGACGCATACGTCTAGGTACGCCACACCACATGATTTCTCATAGCACTGAATAATTCCTTTGCATCTATGTGTAAAAAAGTAATAAAAACATTGGTTTAAACATCCGCGTTATGCAGAACAGTGAAATAAACAAGTACAATACAAATTGTTGCAGCACGCGCGTACTTCGTTGCTATGACACCAATTTTTCCTAGAACATCAAAAAACCTCGATGCATTATCATACAATGCTTAAGTCGCCCTAGCAAGTCAAAGTGTGTGAACAGTACGTTACCAAAGTGGACAAAAATATGATGATTTAATTTTACGGCCAGCAAAAAATTGCCTTAACATCATTGAGCGGGTGAACACTTCGCTCTCTAGTTTATATATTAAGTTACGATCACAGTTTGCAGACGGGGGCGTGGCATGTAAACATCGGGACTAGGAATAGATTTTGGTTGCGAATACATGACGTCCATCAGCTAATGTCGTTCCTTATTATTGGAACTGCATGCTTCTCGGGCTAGGCCACTGCCCGTGCCTTGCATCATTCATCGAGATATCGATGCTTATATATAAGCAGCAGAGCCAATTATCGTATAACTGCATCATAATTATTATGATTATTGTATCGGCGGTGCTGTACATATGTAGTTGCTTTGGTGCATGTTGCATGGGGCTGTCAGCTAATTAATAAAAGCGTCATATCACCATTCAATGTTCAACTCAAGTTCATCGTATCCCATGCATGCCTAGGTCGTAGCTGTCATGCTCAATTCACAGACACAGTACACTAGCTTAATATATATAATAATGATTATTATATATATAGTAGTGCTACATATATGTATAGTTCATATTTGCCTTGCTTGTAATTGTGTGCTACAATGTTATTACTGAGGACAATTTCAATTTTCACGTACATCAGGTGTATTTGGCTATCGAATTAAGTATAACAACTGAATCTTGGACAGTACATTTTGTAAATAAAATATAAAATAATGAATACGGATATAATACCGATATAATTATGTATATGCACGGATTGCATGCAGATATCGATATCAGTTGTGCACGTATAGTATAAATGATATTATTTTTGAATACAATTATAGGACATGCAAAACAAACAAAAACATGACCAAAACTAAATAACACTTCAGAAATAATCTTGAGGGCAATATCTGGACATTATAGCCCTCATATTAGCCCTTACAAGGTTCAGATTGAGCCGGCCATACAGCTCTGATAGAACGGCAGACTTGGGCCTTGATGATGTTATGGCTAGGCGAGAGGCTAGACTCGAAAATGACTCCATAGCCTCTTTCCCCCATGCGCCATATGACTCAACCACAAGAGGGATACATAACCAACCTAACTCGCTGCACTTCACATCGTTGGCCTCATGCTTTCTGAGCTCAGTGGCTTGCGCTGCTGCTCCAGCAGTTACTCCTGCTTCAGACATAATGTTTGAGTTCAGCGGAGAGGTAACTGATATGTCGCAGGCAGCCGTTTTCCCCAGAACCCAGTTGGAAATGAGGACATCTGCAGGACGAGAGTGGCTGTGATCTGGTGTAAGGTTGCAGCCAGCTTCTACTTGAACACTTAAGTGGGCTCGCCTACATGTTTCTGCCAATATGTCCCGCAACTTGTTGTGGCGGAAAACTACATCCCCACCACGTTTACAAGTAGTGGCATGATGCCCTAGGGGATCCAACATTTTATCTGGGCAGAGTGCACAAATAGAACCCTCAGCTGTATCAAGCCCTAACCACCACTTCAGTGCTGTCTGAAATACTGGAGGGTCTAAATGTAAGCCTTGGCCTTCAGATGGGGTAACCGTCAGCCATGAGGATGCATGTGGGGAGGATGCTGATAAGAGACGAGCTCTGTCAGCAATCGACAGAGAACCCTGGAGAACTCGGAATAAATTATCGTCCAATATACTGGAAAGAGTCTTCTGAGAAGGTAACTTTTCCAGTACGGATCCGATCTGTATGTTGTCCGACTGATGAACTGAAGAATTAAATATCTCCAAGGACTGGAGGAGGTGTACATGAGAAATTGAACCCAGGCCAGAGAAACATAACGATGCAATAAAGGCTGCTGGTGCATGATGAGACAGGGAACGCAGCCCAAGACCTCCTCGGCTGAGGCTCAGCTGGGCCTGCTTCCATGCAGCAATGGAAGGATGCACCCCTGTGCAAGAAGTGAAACATTTTTGAACATCTTGATCAAATAACTGCAGAACAGACTGAGAGAAAGAAGGGGGTACGGCTCGAGCAAGATGGACAAGCTTACAGTAACCACCACAAAGCCGGAGGAGTACGAGAGCCACTTGGGGGTCGACTTCACCAACATCTTCCAGTCTCTTAAGTAGAACACCTGCCTCAGACCTTTTCCTATCCAGGACAGCCCTACAAAAGACAGAGTCACCAATAGGTATTCCCAAGATCTCAAGATTGGGTTTGCTGGACTGTTTCATCTCCATTGGGAAATGAGACAAACACCCACTGCTAAAAACCTCACACTTCTTGATGTTCACATGAAGGCCAAGTGGGGGGCCAAGCTCAATGAGCAAGCTGAGTGCTTTCCTAACATGTAAACTTGGGCCCGCAAGAACACCGTCATCAAGGTACCACACGTGATAGGAAAGGTCACTGCATTCAGGATGAGTGGCAATCGCTTTGACCACAACATTGAGAACGAGGGAGAAAAGCAAGGGGCCCAGTGGGTCTCCTTGCTGCACACCTGATTGAGAAGTTAAATTGCCTAAGGTGTGCCACAGCACAGGGTGCCGGCTGTAACACCAACTAACCCACGGGAGTAGCTCTGGGAAGTGTGTACTGCATTCTGACAAAAGAGCATGGCGGCTTACCAAATTAAAGGCATTCACTAAGTCTATCTTCAGCACTGTAAAACCTTCAGCTTGCCAGTTCTCATCCATGCAGCCTCTAAGACCATGGGCAATTTTCTCCGCCCCTGCAGCACAAGCAACCCCCCGTTGGAGTGGATCAAAAAACTCAGCTGCTTTACTTTTCAACATGGAACACAGGCACTTCCCCACTAAGCGACGAAGAGCCTCTCCCACTGCAATGGGACGCACATCTAAGGGGCAACCAGGTTTAGATTTCTGTAATGCTGTTAAATTGCCACCAGCAAGAAAGATTGAAACATCTACAGGAGCTTTCCCACTAGCCAGGATGTTGATAACTTTCCTCAACAAATGGAGAATAGGTGTTTGCAAAGTAATTTCCGCTGCATCAATTAAATGCTGAATGCGAAGACCCGAAGGGCCAGCGGCTGACAGCTTGGGAAATGAACGCAAGATTGCCATAAGATTTAAGCTAGATGGTAAGGAGACATCATTCTGAGGTAAACCAGGAACAGATGGACAATCACTTTTAGGATGCTTGGACACAAGTAGGTTCCATGTTTCATCCGAATTCGGAGCAATACCACAGGAAACTAAAACATTACATGCTTTGCCAAACAGACCATCTTGAGACAAGGAGACAGCATGAGACACCTGTAGCTGGCCAGAGTCCTTCTTTCTATCAACCAAAGATCTGGGGGATGATCCTCGTGACATAGCACGCTGCCACAACTGACTTAGATGACCTTTGGACCAGAGATCACATAATAGCTCAATGGAAACAGGGTGGTTGTGGCGACCTGCACGTTTTGCCGTAGGGAGGACACATTTCGGCAACATGAACAGCTTCTTCCATGCTGTTACTGAATTCTGTAATATAATATCAAATAACACAGAAGACAGAACACGAGCGAATGATGGCTTTGCTCTATGTGGTATAAAACGCAAAGTGGGACATCTGAGACCACATATTTCTTCAAATGAGGGAAGATCAGCTGGCTGAACCTGTGAGTCTACCAACATAGACTCCACGTCCGTGTTTTTTAACTGATTAGCCCGACATGACTGCTGATGAATGGGAAGTTGGGAAATAGCAACAAGGTCGGAGCACATGTCACAAATTTGCAACTGGTTATCCCGTAACCATGCAGCAGGTACTTCCCCAACAAAGAGGCCTTTAGCATGATTGGCCATGTGTGCCTTCCACATAGTGGGGGCTACGCGCTCAGAGCAACCCTGGACAATGCAAGGCATACCTTTAGAAATGAAAAGTTTAGATGGAGGTGGTTCCGGCGGAAGCTGCGGGAGTGGTTGCGGTGGTTGTGGTTGCGGTGGCAAGGATGCCGATGAATGCGGTGAAAGAGTAGTGACAATACCTGAAGTAGAAGCCAACGACTGCGATGATGAAGACGACATTTGCGTGACTGCCGCATTTGATGGTGCGCTTGAATTAGAACTTATTATAGATTAAGCAATTAATGACATACCCGGTCCGTACCGTACGCACTTCATGTATATATACTTTTGGTACTATCAAAGGCAAATGGCTTGAAACTCATATATGCTTCCTAGACTCTTTCATTTTCATTTTCACGGTGGGTAATCTAGTGACGGTATCGGACCGATGGGCCGGTGAACGTTACTAGTGATATAAGATAAGGAGATGGTATATATTAGTGCGCTCGCTGATACAATGTCGGTTAATCGAATAGTCTCATCTTGTAGTTTTATAGAGCACATTGACAACAATGACAAGTGGCATGTAGAGCCGCCTGTGACATGTACAAGTCCAATTTTAAATTTATAAAATAATTATCCCTCACGTGACCTAATCTTTTTTGGCGGTTAAAAAAAAAGGGGTGGATGTAGCCAGTATATTTCCAATGGTGAATTTAGGCTGGCACGAGTACAGTGTAGCTGTATTAGGAGCAATAAGGTTAGCCCGATCCTTATTCTAGTTACTATGTCTTTATTAACGTTTCGCTTCATTTTTCAGTTTAAGTCTCAGTTGTTGACAACGTCTTCTAGGTAAGAGAAGTGTACTTTAGTAGCCAAATTGTCGTCGGATAGGATTTTCAAATGGATACCACACTGTATGTTGGTATTTTTATTATGGTTTGTGTTCTACATGTATTAGCAGCAGTGTGACGCGTCTTACGCCAATCAAGGTTAGTATACATTCTCCTAAACCACACTGCTTCCGTACTCCCTGATCCGAACAATGGCAATGTAATGAGCGTATCAAGTTATCTGGTAAGTCATTTGTGTAGCATTCAACATTACATTGTGGTGCTTAGTGTTCTGCAGGCGTTCGAGGACATCATACGGATATAGCAGGTTGGATTTGAGAATGTATTTCAATAGGTCTATTCGTATGATGTGTTATTGTTTTAATACAGAGAGCAAAAAGAAGAAAATTGGAATCGTAAGCTGACATTATTTGATGCCTGTTTATGTTGTTTACTTTTTAATCCTATCTTAGGTCATCCTTCTGAAGTCACGCAGGCCTGAATGTACAATTCTTATGCATACATGCTTTTCCAAGTTATATGTGTATTCAAATTAAACATCATTTAACTATTAATAATGAGTTCAGTGACTGGGGCGGGGCTAGTTGGATGCTGTTTATTGATTTTGATAAACCTTAAATTAATTAATTAACGACACATTTGAATGACAACTACAGTGGGGACGAGAGAAATCACGATGAAACAACGTAAGCTCGCGGTATTGTTCACGTACTCGCGCGGATGAATATCACGGCCCGCAATACTGTTCGTGAGTAATCGGTCCGAACGCGGGTAGGTGAGCCTGAATCCAACGTAATCCGTCACGTCAGGGTTACAAATGAATTTACGTGACGTTACGGGCCCGCAGCAGGGCAGTCGAATTGCTGTGCATACCATTAAGTTCGAAAGCATTGAATGCAAAATATGATGCGTTCACCAAAACTGGAAAGCTACCATAGATGCTGCACTCCTACAGTGAAAAAACTCGTCAAATCAATTATAGATTCGCAATTGATTTGACAGTAAAATCAAGCGCAAATCAAGCGCACTTGATTTTACTGTGAAATCATGCCTTGATTTAATTAACAAAAAATCTATAATTAAAAATCAATAATTGATTCGACGTGTTTTTTTGTTGTGTTCTTCGAGACTTTCCTCGATTTGGCCCAGTTTGTTCGTCGAAACGATAGAAATCGGTTCGTCAACAGCTTCCATATACCTTGTACAACCTTCGTCAGCCATGACAAGCCCGTAGCCAGGGGGGGTTCGAACGACCCCCCCCCCCCCCCCAAAAGGGTCAAGGTCCGCTTATGTGGTGCGGGTCCCGGCTTACAAAGCCCCAGACACCAATGGGGGAGCTCACATCGCTATCCCCCACTTTTCGTATCGGACCTGAAGCGAATTGCCTTCCCCCCCCACTTTTCGTATATCGGACCTGAAGTGGACTGCCCCCCACTTTTCGTATCGGACCTGAAGCGAGAATTGCCCCCCCCTCCCCTCCCCTTTTCGTATCGGGCAACCCACCTCAGCCACCGCCCACTAGTTAGGTCCACATTCCTTTTCCGAACTCCCCCATTTCCTGACCTGGCTAGGGGCCTGGGCCCATGAAATGACTTGCAGCTTGTATGTTACTCTTTGGACCTTTATTGACATAGATTGAGTTGTCAAGCACGAGATAAATTTTTAAGGTGATGACGCGTTCACCTATGTGGCCACGTGATCCCAGCTGTTAGTGTGAACACGTGCGCGAGCAGTGGACGCCGTTAATTACACTCTGCGTCTTCAAGAGGTGAGGTTTGTGTTTGCTTGTAAAAAAGTGCGCTTGCACGTGTTAGTACTACTACTGCATGTGATGCTTAGGTGTATTCATTGTTCCTAGGTTAACCTAAAACGTAGTAAAACGATCCTACACCGATCCTAGCTAGAGTAACGTTAGAAATTAACCTATGCCTTGGTACTTCAGTTTAACCTTGATACCTACAAAACAAAAGATCATGCAGGACCTAGGTGATCATGCGCGCGAGCAGTAATTTGGTAGTTACGACGTTTTGGCGAAACTAGGCACCCACGATTACACGTGTAGTTGTGTGTGTGTGTGTGTGCATGTTCTTGCGTGTGTGTGTGTGTGTGTGGGTGTGGGTGTGTAACACGTTGTACAATCTACCAGGTTTAACCTAACTCGTGGCTAGAACTATACCAGTTCTAACTCAGGTTAACATAGATGCAATACACTTTACATAACTATTCCGATCCTAGTATTGTGTGATTTGAGCTATAGATATGACTTTGGATGTACCTTTGCCGTTTTGGCGAAACTAGTTTGGTTACTACTGGTCCCTGGTCCCTCTGCCTGTTCCAGACTTATTTGTTGATTGAGCGCTTATTGAACATTCAGATAACTGTTCATAGGCAAGACTGGCTCGGTGAGGCTTTATTAATACATGGATGTAATACATTTTAGGTGTGTTATCTGTGCACAACCAGAGTTGCGAGGCATACCGCCTCCATAGATAGGGCCACACCCAAGACCAGGACCCTCTTGGTGTGTGTGTATGTGTGTGTTTGTGTGTGTTGTGTTGTGTTGTGTTTGTGTGTGTTTGTTTGTGTGTGTGTGTGTGCTATAATATAATCCAACATTAACCTAAGACATACTTATCCGCTAAGTTAATGTAGAATGCATATGGTGCAGTGTATGCAAAATGTACAATTTAACTCTGTATTCCTGTTGGATTAACCTAACTCTTAACTTCTCTGTATTCCTGTTGTTAGAACCACATGAAATAGGTGATGCATGATATTGTGGTGGGTGAGTGGTTGGAGCGGAAGCTTATTTGTGGGTGGATTGCATTCTTTGCTTGTGACTAGAGCAATAGTTAAATTCCTGTCTGCCACGAAAATACATTACACCAGACTAAGATCATACCTAGTATTAGCTCTGAAGTCCATTATTTTTTAAGCGTGGGAGGCAGTGGTTTTTCATTTTTTCCCACAAATGTTTCATTTGTCTGTCCTGTTTGTAGAGATCTAGTGCATCTGTTCCTGTTGTGACTAGTGGTTCCTCTGTTCAGTCTGGAGGTTGCTAGATACAGTTTTCTAGGTAGGTGACAACTGGTTCCTGGAGGTTGCTAGATCCTTTGTTCCTGTTAGGCGACAACTGGTCCCTCTGTTCAGTCTGGAGGTAAGCCGATAATATTATATTGTGTGATGTGTGCTACAGATATGACTTTGGATGTACCCATTCTGTTAGTTACAACATTTTGGCAAAACTAGTTAAGGCACCATGAATACATGTGTTTGTGTGTGTGTGTGTGTGTGTGTGTGTGTGTGTGTGTGTGTGTGTGTGTGTGTGTGTGTGTGTGTGTGTGTGTGTGTGTGTGTGTGTGTGTGTGTGTGTGTGTGTGTGTGTGCACAAAATCTAAATGCACCTGAAATTGTTTTTCTGATGAAGAAGAGAGTTAAATCTGTTATTTGCTGTTTCAGAATGGCGTTTGTTCAAATTATACAAAAGCCGCATGAGCCACTCTGGGTGCCCCTGAATGACCAGGGGCACCTCCCAAGGCCCAGGTTAAGGCTATCAATAGCCGTACAACTGGGCTTATTTATAGGTTAGAGAAAGGAGGGTATGTCTGATGTTAGAAGAAAATATTGTACAATTGAACTGCCTGTTTGGTACTATAGCCCCTGCCGAACGATACAAATTGTGGGGGACATGTTTGTCCCCCCAATAAATGGATGGCCAGAAAGGCTGCATCTTTACAAAGACACAGGTAGTTTGTGTTTGTGTGTATTAATGCTCTGAGTAATTCTTGCTTTTACATTTGTAGCATTGGTGTTGGAAACTCCAACGACGCCAGCCACCGATGTTGTACAAAGTACAATAAATTTAGTGCATAAATGACATTCTTAGGACAATAATTTCTCATTACAACAGCTGCAGTCAATTATGTAATACAAGTGTTTAATGCTTTTGAGGGCACTCAAATGGTAACGATTTAGCACAATTGGTTGCAATGCTAAGTATCAGTTCTCTATTGTCAGGCCACCATTACTGCCACTGCTCGGATAGTAACAGGGCGGAAGGTAGGGGAAAGGGGTCTAGCTCTCCAGCCTGACAAGTTGAAGGAGCTTGGCCTAGACATTGCTCTCCTTGAAGTGATGAAAAAGGAGGGAGTAAGTTTTTGTTTTAATTTGGTTTTACTCTTACCGTATCATCACAGACAGCACTTCCATCAAAGCAAGTGTTCCATGAGGAAGGGAAAGATCGCAAAATGAATTGCGTTCTTATCCCTTCCTCAAACCTCCTGACGATTTGGAGGAGGATACAAGGTATGTGGTGCACAATTAGGTTGATGTGAGTGAGATCTTTCTATCACATACAAATAGGAACACTTGAAGGAGAAGAACGAGATGATGGTAACGAGATGATGGTAAATTAAACTAATCTTTAATATCGACGTAGTAGTAGTTGGGCCCTGATTTACTGTATTTGTTCTAACCCTGAAATCTTACTTTCGAACACTGGTTGGTAAGGATTCCCTGCCCTGATTTACTGAGTTTAAATTGTTCGAACCCTGGTGCTATCCATGGTTTTTTTTTAATCCAACAGAACATCCCGTTTTGGGACATGAAGTTGGTAAGAAAAATCGGACATGAAGTTGGTACGTATTAAGTGGCGTATCCAGGATTTCAGCGAGGGGGGTGCTTAAGGTGGCCCCATACGAAAAGTGGGGGGGGGGGCAGTCCACTTCAGGTCCGATATACGAAAAGTAGGGGGGGGGGGAGGGGGGGGGCAATTCGCTTCAGGTCCGATACGAAAAGTGGTGGGGGGGGGGGGGGGGCCAGTCCGCTTGAGGTCCAATACCTTTGTTTGGCACACAGAAAATACTTTATCGTTAATTAAAAACGATTACAATTTTGACCATGGGGGGGGGGGGGGCTCAAGCATTTCACGCGCGCGCGAATGAACTTAATTGTCGTTTTTAATTGTATTCATTGTTTAATTGTATTCATTCTTGAGACGGAGGGGGGTGCCCGAGCCCCCCCCCCCCCCCCCCCCCCCCCCCCTAAATACGCCACTGGTATTTACTGAGTTTGAACCCTTAACTCTATTTATTGTGCCCTTTAAGTAACATCTTCACTCTATCCAACAGATGAACCTGAAGACCCCCCTGAAGATCCCCTGCCACCTGTTGGTAACGATTCCCTGCCCAGATTTACTGAGTTTTGACACCTTTCCTCCTACCTATTTTCAAACCTAGCTGATGATGTGGAGGTCCCTGGTGAGTTTAATTGATAATGTTGAACTAAACTCCTTTAACATCTTCCCATTCAAATAAGCTCCGAAACAAGGTGGAGGAAGACGAAGGGGGGGGGGGGGAATCAAAGCGGGCGCAGGCAACATGGACAGACGTCTCTGTCCCCGTCACACATCACATTGATTCTTTTTGTAATTTTTAACTCTTGTGACTCCATGTGTACATGTACACAAAGACAATTTGGTTTTGTTGGTCATAACAGCAGTTCATATAATAAATCCAACAGCTGATCCCAATGTTTAGCTACTTAATGATCCCCTTTACCAATGACCTTCCTCGTCACAAGTGACCTTCCTCATCACAAGTGACCTTCCTCGTCACAAGTGAACATCCCTGTCACAATGTGCGTGCATACACGAGTCAAAATTTTTCTCCCAAAGTGGATGAAAAGACGAATTCAATTGCAATCGTCGCAACTATAGTGCACCTCTTGGCCTGAGCTGTTGGATCTATCTTACCATGCAGGACTTGGGGGAATTAAATTGTGCACACAAGTTTTCAAGCATGAATTGAGCATTTGCCAAATCGTCACTGTACAATAACTATCTCAGTTACTATATATAGTAACATAATTACAATGTTACTATATATAGTAAATGCTCACGCTTAATTACTACATACGGCAACATAATACCTCCCATCTGAAAGTACGGGCAGCTACAAGTCTCGAACAGTGCTACAATATGGCACTGACATTAGCGCAGAGAGGACGCGGCTGCGCGTTGGGTCACATGGTGGGCGACGCATTGGGAGCTGCGTTCGAAGGTACGTTAACCGCCGTACTACACTCGCATAGACCGACATGTGTTGGATCTATCTTACCATGCAGGACTTGGTCAAAGCGACGTGCGTAGCCTCGCACGGTTCACGTGGGGTTCAGACCTGGTCCAGGACCACTTGCTAGCGGTACCGATGGGCACCTTCACTGCGGGTGACGAACCAGGCGTATATCGCTCGGCCTCGCGGGTTAGCGACGCCAATTTCGTTCCTACGGGGCCTCCGAGAACGGAGAACACAGCGAAGCACTGCGCGAGGATTGGTATGTACACCGATGACACCAACTCGTGTCTTGCTCTTGGGAGCTCCATCTTGGAGTGCGGCCGCGTGGATGCTCTGCACGCCGCGCGGCAGTACGCTGTCTTCTTCCGGGACAACGAAGCGTACCGAGGGTGCCCGCCCTCCGCAAAGGCAGTGATGAAGGCCGTTTTGGACGGTGTGTCGATCGAGGAGACTGGCCTGCCCCCCTACTTTCCCTTCCCCGGGGGATCCTTTGCCAACGGGGGTGCGATGCGGATCTCTCTACTTGCCTTGCCCTACCGGAATGCTTCCCGGGAAGTGATGCGTCGCGCGGTGACAGACGCCATCGTCAGCAGCCACCGCCACCCAGAAGCCGTGGACTTCGCTGTGCTACAAGCAATGACGGTGCAGTATGCCCTCACGCTGCCATCAGCCGCCGACTTCTCCGCTCCAACCCTTTTGGCGCGGCTGGCCGACTGCTGCGAGACGGAAGAGATGCGGCAGATGGTGACCAGCGTAGCAGCTGCTCTAACCAGTGCCCTAGAGGTGGGGCCCATCGATGAGCGCGGCCTGGTCGGGAAACTGGTCCGTGCGGTTCATCGACCGGGTAGCGGCATGGGGTTCCAGATTGCCAGCATCCATATGGCGCCTTGCGTACTGTGGACAGCGTGTCGGCATCACGCTTCGCCACGACTCGCAGTGCAGACGGCGATAGATTTGGGCGGCGATACGGACACGACTGCAGCCTTGGTGGGAGCCATTATGGGTGCGCTGCACGGCGAGGAATGGTGTGCGGATTGGGCGGCAGGAATGGAGAATGGCCCTCACGGCCGTGATTATGCTGTCAGGCTGGCAGAGCAGCTTTTGCAGCTGGACGTACGTGACTGAAACCTTTCGCCCTATACTGATGTACGACACTGGGCGTGGCATATCGTGCGTGCTCACGCGCACAAAGTTCTCAGCAAGTCATTTTGCAAAGCAAAATTTGTTGTATATATAGGGTATCTGAAAAACTGGTTCTCAGCGCACATATGCAAGTTTCATTGTGATATGGGGTGTGGCACTGGTGAATTAAGTTGTCTTCTCAAAGAATTCTTGATTGCCAAAAGCTTATTGGTCGTCTGAACTACACAAGCAAGCACAGGCGGCCATAACTGTGTTAGGAGTGGAGGAATAGTATCCCCCTCAGGGATTCAGTTCCAGTAACCTTCCAGAAAATAACACATGCAGTACCTCGGGCATCAGTAGGCACTCGAACAGACTTGTCGAAATGATTATGTAATGGTAAGTGAAGCAATT
The DNA here is from genome assembly GCA_013339895.1 of Ephydatia muelleri. NCBI lineage: Eukaryota > Metazoa > Porifera > Demospongiae > Spongillida > Spongillidae > Ephydatia > Ephydatia muelleri. Next base: position 34,458,016 of record JABACO010000001.1, on the reverse strand, counting down.
GACCTAATTGCGCAGCGGACTGGGGACCTCACAGACGCTCCCTGTGGGTGTGGTCTGATTACGTGGATCCAATGCAGACACGCCTATTGATCACTGAGATCACACTGGTTTCTCAGCAATGCATTTTCATGAGCAAGTTGGTCCATGCAGTGTATGCACAGGCCCACGTGCACACATTACATCACCGTAGTGCCTAATTTTAATAAGACTAAACGTACGACACCATTGCCATGCTGGCCAGTATGCAGGTAATTAAATACTCGTGCCTCACAACTTCGTGGCAGATAGCCCGATTCTGTGTCGCTGTGTGTACGTGGGCTAAATGTACAGCATCTCTCAAGTCAGTGAGGACTCTATATCAAGCATAAGTTATAAGGAAGCTTGGTATGAAAATGGTGTTGCTTAGTGCTTACATATATCCAAATGGATGATGCTGAATACTTCTTATGGAGAAATGAGCGGTCATCAAAGTTGTAAAATGTTACATTTTTTTTGTTTCTGAAATTCCATCGCATGATTTCTGTTTTGCATATTGATGTGATTGGCTTAGGTCGGATATTCGCAAAAACCTATCCGTTCTAAATTCTAATAGCAATTTAGCATTACTCGGAAAAATCGATTTGTGAATTTTATCTATTCGAAACAACCGGTTTATGTTTCTCCATTCGGAGGTACTTAGGTATTCGTCGTCAGCATCGACAATTCGCCCATTATTCGAATACCGTTTTATACTAATATCCGGATATGATTTTCAACAGAGTATTTCATAATTAGAGTTACCCACGTCACTGTGGTTTTTACTACATACAGAAGCAATTTATAATTGATAGGTATTGAGTAAATAGATAGTAATATAATACTAAATATTTAATGCGCATCAATTGGGGATACAAAAGGTACAGCGTGTACTAGCTCAATGCTTTTATCATCGTCTTCAAGTAAGTAACGAAGTTCATTAGTATATGCCACGAGTTGTGTTTATATGTAGTGGCAATACATTTATTTAGAAAATAGCGGAAGTGATTCGCGCAATCTGATTGGTCAATTGCAGGTATCTAAACGCGGTAGAAACCTCGAGAGGGACTCTAAGTGCACTTAGAATCCCCCCCTCTGGCACTTAGAATCCCTCCCTCTGGCACTTAGAATCCCTCCCGCTGGCACTTAGAATCCCCCCCTCTGGCACTTAGAATCCCTCCCGCTGGCACTTTTTTAAATTATTGAATACTCCTTTTTAAATATTAAATAACATGAGTTGCGTACATGAAGTGTTAGCTCAGTGCTCATTGATACTCTGAGCATTACTAGTACATGTTGGTCCATACTGTACATTAAAAGTTACGTTTGCACAAGAGTGGAAATTATACGTTCCAGGTACGACGTTCTTCATTGCATTTGGAGACTCTATGCCAGCATGTTTTGATATCATCGGCAAAGGCATGGACACGGTACCCACTCGTTTTAATGCATTGCAATTCCAAATACATATTCTCACGCTGAAAATCAGCGGTTCTTTTATAGGAGCGAATACCGTCGATACTGCGATGCCCCGTTCGTTCCATAACCAACTGCTCGTCAACTCCTGACTGGTACAAGCGGGTAGCAGCAGTGGCTCTCAATGAATGATTGGTTTTAAACCCACTGATTCCCGCAGCGTTGCACATGGATTTCCATTTCTTTTTTTATACCTTCAAACGGTTGCTATGTACGTATCTAGTTGCTGCGTTGAGTGATAATTTATTGGTTGCTACGTACGCGTTGCTATTGTCTAAATTGGTAAGACACTGTCACCTTCGGATCCACGTGATTTAGAATCCCCTCGGGCCCTTAGTAGCGCCCTCGCTACCGCTCGGGATGCTACAGCCCAGGGATTCTAAATCACGTAGATCCCTCGGTTTCAGTGTCTAACATATATGTAGTACTAGTATTGCATTGTTTTATTGTACAGTGGTACATATCTGAGTATTGCGCTAGCGAGTGAAATAGAATGTCAGACTTCTTACCCACTTCAAGTAAGTATGCGCGCTCTGTTTGCGTATGTGTAGGAATTGGAGAGCATTACGCAATTATACTAATGGGAAATTTGATATGCATTTATAGCGAGAACGTGAATGGAGTGTTGAGGGATGATTGTAAGTGGAGTACGTTATTGTACGTGATGTGGGGTGAGTTTTTAATTGTGATGTCTGGTCTCAGTGGTTAGTGTTGGATGGTTAGGTTTACATTACTATTGATATGTACAAGTACCTGAAAGACATACAATTTATTACACTCTGTATGACAAACACAACTGTAGACCTTTTCAACTGACATGCATAGCTCTTGTTTGGTGCGAGACCAGGTGGATTTCTGTGCAGACATAAATTATCTTCTCAGTGTGCACTCCACAAGCACCATAACCTGAATAACCTAGGTATTCGGCAGGAAATTTGGCAAAACCTATTCGGAAAAATTGATTTTGTTATTTAAACTATTCGGAAAAATCGATTTTCAGATCCACCAAATCCTGAAAAATCGATTAGTTTTTTAAAAGTATTCGGAAAAATCGATTTTCATTATGCAGGGGAGGTTACACACCCTACCGTCAAATAATATCAAATCCCTGATATCTCCGACCTGCCCCGTACGGGGGGGGGGGGGGGTTGACATTGATTAGTGGATAACAAAATCAGAGTTGCTACAGTTCAGTGGGTCACCAGCCGGACACCAGGTCACCGAGGGTCAGCACACCACACTGCCCATCCATGCCCACACCTTCCGTCATGAAGACCAGGTCCCTGCTGACATGACCACACATGAGGTTGAGGTTGTGACAGGTGTCTGCATGCATGTGCCATACACCTGAGAACACCAGTCACTCTATCACCTACCCCTCCAGTCCATCATTGCCTAATCCTCCCATCACCAACATACCACCTCAACTATAACACTAACCACACAAGACTCCCTACATCGTATCAACAGAGGGACTATTACCCTCTTCCTAACTCCATACCTCCATCACCCTGTTACTATACACACCATTGTTAATATACACCCGGCTCTAACATGTATAACATGTTCTAGCTTTCCTCCACACTCACACCCCCCCCCCCCCCCCCCCCCCCCCCCCCCGTCTTCCACTAATCCAACATATACACAGCTTAATATCCTCTTTACCCTCCATCTGCAGGTTGTTTAATTTAGTTTTTAAAAGTTTTGCACTTCATTCATATCGACAATTGCAATTACATTCTCACTGATTTAATTCCAAAGTCAATCAGAGTAATCATCTCCACAGTACACAGTCTTCAAATGACATTATTACAGACTTTGCTCTTGTCCCCAGTTTGGACAACTTTAGTATCCATGTTTCGGATTAGGTCATCATGTTTTGTTCCAACAATCCCACCAGCTGCAGCTCCAATGGTTGTGCCTACAGCTCCTACCACACCTGCTCCAATGGCTGCACCAATGGCAGCCCCAATGGCAGTTCCAACAATAGGGAAAACACTGCCTAATATGGCTCCAATCCCAGCTCCAGTGGACACACCAGCAGCTGCACCAGCAGCAGCTCCTCCCACAGCTCCTCTCACTGACATCTTATATTGATTTGATCTGTGTACATGTAGACAGAAACACAAGACTGTATCAGCTCCATGCATGGTAGCCATGGATGGTTGCCATGGATGGTAGCAATATAGTTTTTCACCGCTATACATTATTTACATATACAGGTTGGTGTCCATATTAGAATCCGATATATGCTGTAATTGCACATCCATTGCAAACTAATATCACAGAGATACTTTTTTTTTCCTCACATGCCACCAAATACGGCCAGCTAAACTGTGATATGCGAATCTCACGTGCACGTCACATGTACTTAAACATCAGTTCAGTGGTCAGGAATTGGCAAAGGAAATTATATAATTCAATAAAACACATGTAATTTAAAGATGCGGTGTCGTGTGTGTGACCGCATGACAACATACGACGTGAAGTATCTATCAATCTATATACGGGTTGATACGGGGTTCCATGGAACCACGCATGGATGGAATTGAACCGATTCCCCCCTGGAACCGACACTAGCTGTCAGTTTCTACTATTAAGGTCTACCAAATTAGTTCGATATGCTCAATCAGGTACACACACACGTGCGGCACAGGCAAACATAAACACATCACACACATACACATACACATACACACACACACACGCACACACACACCCATGCGCACATGCACACGCACGCACCACACATAAACACTTATACACACACACGCACACAGACACACGCTCACAAACATGTAACGTACTCCATTTTCAGATCGTTTTCTTTTTTTAATGGCGTAATTAATAATTATACGCTCACATGTATGCTCATTCCAGACTTGGACCATAGAAACAAAGTAAGTGTTAAAATTTGGTAGCCGTAATAGTAGAAACAAGTGGAAGTGAAAGGTTCGAGAGATAATTGAGTAGCACGCATTTGGGGAACTTCTCGAGTTGTGTCACGAAATATTCGGTCCGGGTCAAAATTTGGTCCGGCCGGACAAATAAGCCAGCATATTTGGCCCACCCCCGCCACAAACGGTCCTACTCGAAGCGCATGCGTTTAGAAGTGTGAAAGCACGTGTAACTGCATCAGAAACTGCTAGAGAGATGTGTGAGGATGAAAACGAAGATCTGGTCGAAAAGGAATGTCTTGACTTGTTTGATGGGAGGCATCCTGAGGGTAGTACCAGCAACGAAAAAAGAATCATTAGAAGAAAGGCTGCAACACTTACTTTGAGAGATGGAGAGGTCTTCTACAAAGAAACCAAAAAGAATTCGACTGGGCAAAAGGGAAATATATACATTGTGCTCTCTGTATGCATGCATGGCATCCATGCATTGATGACTTCGATCAAACAGGAGGTATTTGAAGTCAGATACATTCGCAGCAGCAAGGAAAGGTGCCGCATCTTGAAGGCATGTCATGTGGATATCTAACATCTGGGCACATAGGTGTCAAGCGTACTTCCCATCGCGTTTTGGAGCGATTTTTTTGGAAAGGTGTAAGAAAGGATATAGAAATTATGGTAAGTGTTAAAAATATCTCTCATTTCTCATTACATGTATATGTCTCTTACACAGATCTCTACCTGTGACCTCTGTCAAAGGAATAGCCAGAAACTGTCCATTGCAACACCAGCCAGTTCCATTCTATTCACCCTGGCATCACGTAGGCATTAATTTTGCATGTTGGCCCTATTTCACCTTTAGAGACCACCTCGGGAAATAGCTACATTCTTACCCTATGTGATTATTTCACAAAATGGGTAAAAGCTGTTGCTCTTCAAACCAAAGAAGCATCAGGAATAGCTAGCTCACTCTTTAGGGTATATATGTGATGTTAATTATATATTCAATTTCCCAATACTTGTGTACTTATGAAGATGGGGCTACCTGCTGTGATCACTACCAACCAAGGAAATGAATTCAAGAACCAGCTCAATGATGAAATGATGAAGATTCTGAACATAAGGCACCATCTGATAACTGCATATCATCCTCAGGTAAACAAAATCAAGAGGGTGGGGGGAAGTAGTACTTAGAATATCAGTAGAAAAAAGCAATTCAGGCCTGTTGAAATCAATTGACACCACACACTATTTCATTAAAGATCTTTGTGTCTACTGATTTGGCAGCTTTTGACATTTTAATTTGACTGATTTTGGTGTGTACATAACTAAATATAATCACTAACACAATTCTACTCATAAAATTTAAACTACATCTACAGGGTGTTTCAAAATCAACTGTAATTAAAATATAAACTGGTTATTAATGCTAAAATTCCTATCAGCAAAGGAAGACATGCTGATAGATAATTATTTTTATTAACTGAAATAGTCAAAATGAAAAAATTGATTCAAACCTCACCCTTAAATAAATGAAATCAAACAATCATTAAATCAAATGTTGATAACTTATTAGTTTGAATTTATTAGTCGACTATATAGATTGCAATTATTGAACTTGAATGAGCACTCTGAAGCTTTTAATAGTTATATTATTTAGTAATCTAATATGATGTCAGGAAGTATTCATTGCTGTTACTTATTTTTAATTTGTTTAATATTAATAAATACATATAAACTTGGTTTTTTTGGGCATGCACAATAGTAGAATGCTTATCAGCAATTATAAGTTAAACTGCTCATTACAGTAAATGTTTTAATCTACATTTACGAAACGTCCTCTCAGTAATTAAATGAATAACTATGCTAAACTGCTTCATGTCTACAGAGCAATGGGTTAGTTGAGAGATTTAATCAGTCTCTACAAAATATGCTTCGCAAGTACATACAAGAAATGGGCACTTGCTCATTTGCTTACAACACTTCAAAACATGAATCAACAAAATTTACTCCATTTGAGATTATGTTTGGTCGCAAAGCCATTCTTCCTCTTGATCTAGATGCTGGTGTACATCAAGGGCCATGCAATGAAGCTGAACTTGTCATATTTCTCAGGAATCTGAAATTCAGCAGAAAGAGTCACAGCACAAAGCTTTACTGGAGGAAGTGCAGAAAAACATTATTTCTGCTCAGAAAAAAAACAGAAGGAGCAGTATGATACGAAACCCAGTATGGCAGTCTTTTAGAGTGAAGTCCTAAGAAAGACTGCAGTTAGCCATGTTCATATTAAAGTGCACAAGTCATTGTCCTGTTCACCTTCAAGAAGACTTCAGTCACCATCAGCCTCCAATGAATCACATTCAACTCCATCTCCTGGCAGAGATTCACCTCCATTAGGTGCTTCTCCCTCACTATCAGCTGTGTCTCTGTCACCTACAAAGGATGAGACAACATTAGCTCTTTCTCCTACTGCAAAGGATTCAGCATCTGCTGTACTGCAAGAAATTAAAGTAATCACACAAGTGAACTTTAGAATTCATCCCTACTCTCAGAGAAGCCTAAACTTCTGATACCTACTCCAGAATTTTTTCCTAGGGGAGATGGGGCTAGATCCAAACAGGAGTGCAATACCAAAACTAAGCTTGTTGCTAAACTGATGCTACAAAACAGTAAAAAGATTACTGTATCATGTCGACCAGCAATTAAAGTTGAAAGCTGTTCCTCTGGCTCAAGATGAAGTCCAACACTGGGTACCAGGGTTGACAACAGAAGATAAGAAAATGATTACAAGTGGTGGGTGGCTAAGTGATGAGATTGTAGATGCTGGTCAGAAACTACTGAAATCAACGTATCCTAATATACAAGGGCTTCAAGAGGTTGAACTGGGTATGGTCTTGTCATATAGCATTGCAAAAAGTGAGTTCATTCAGATTATGAACACTGGAGAATACCATTGGGTAACAGTTTCAAACATCAACTGCAATGATGAAGAGATACATGTCTATGACTGTGCATCAGGTAGTCCAACTAGTTCTCTATTAAACCAGATCGCAAGCATTGTTTGCACTCCCAAAGACATTATCAAACTTACCTACATTGATGTGCAAATGAAGCAAGGTTGTGATGACTGTGGGCTATTTTGCAATAGCATTTGCTACTTCATTGGCTAGAGGAGAACAACCAGGTAGCTTCTTCTGTGAACAAAAGGCAATGAGAAAGCACTTAATCGAAAGCCGGATACATTGTGTTTGCAGATTGCCAACAATGGAAGGAATTAAAATGATTGAGTGTAGTTATTGTGGAATATGGTATCATATTGACTTATGTGTGTCAGTATCTGCAGATTCCCAACAACCACATACAAAGTGGGCTTGTGTGAGATGTAAAAGTTGGACTGATAATTAGTGCTGTTTCTTTGTCAATGATTGTCAATGATTTAGACTAAGTGTGCTTGTCCAGTTAATTATGTTATCATGTTTTCAGTCACGTTTATGAAGAAATGCATGCAAATATTTATATTTTTAAATTGGAAACATTTCGTCCCGGACCAAATGTCGCTGCCACATTTGGTCCGGGACCAAATAGTAGCAGCCATATTTTGTCCTACCAGACAGAATTTGGATGCGACATTTGGTCCTCGGGCGGACATAATATGGCATGGTGGGACCGAATATGGCAGCCACATTCTGTCCGGTAGGACCAAATATGGCTGCCATAATCTGTCAGCCGGACAATTTTTGGGGTAGGACATTTTGTGCCGTGACAGTTTCCTACCTCTAGTTAAGGTCTACAGACGTCCCATGATGGATAGCATCATAATCTATCACCCTGCCTGGTTGATGTAATTTTAGCCCCCACTCCGGACTTCTGCTTAGTACTCCTCCGTAGTCATGTATTGAAATTTGCTTTTTTCATAATGATTTTTTTTCATCACTATTGTCTTTGTAGCTTGGAATTGAGGATGGGTAGGTATTGCTGCCCTCATTTCAGATGATACTAGGCAATCTATCAGGTTCCCATGCCCATATAAGCCTTTTTCCCGTACTTCCCAGGACACTTCTGGTCATTAGGGTAACTACCTTACTTGAACATACTAAAAAATTTAATCTCGTGACAAAAGTTCTGCAGCTGCCGTGTTGGACGTAACGGACTCGGTCTCGATCACACGCAACTGTGGTATATTCTTTGACCGTTGGATGCTGGATAGGGAAGGAACACATGTTTAATTTGTAGATCGATATGTTACATGCATGTATAAACTCCGCGTGCTGGCGTTATGAGTATATGGCTGGTACTTTCATCGACAAGATGCCTGGGTCGGATAACTTTAGTATAAAGGTATTGTAAGACGGTATCACGCAGCCACTGTACAACGTATTACTACTTTGACTTTTTTTTTTCCCTTTCCATTGGTACTTTCACTTATGGGAGCGTGCATTTCCACATTCGTTACACTGTCGTATGTAACGTCGATGTTGCGCAAGGCACCGTATCATCTCCGTGCATGTTATGTAACATAAGCCCACGCCCGGGTCAAGATACTACTATCTCTGACGTAACTATGTAACTATACGGGTACCACGCCTCGCTCATTAATTAAATCACTTGTCGAATGGCGGGAGCGGTGAGGGGTCAGCTGGACGTGGCGGCAAAAGCTGCCTCGTACAACATGCTTCTGCAGGCAAGACGTGCGATTCTGTACACTTCTAACGTCACGCGCATGTCGTGAACAGGTGCTGTTACGTGTGGCCACCTTCGTGATGAACGGCTTCGTGCTTCGGTTCATCCACGCCGACCTCTTGGGAGTCGTGAACATGAGGCGAGGAAGCTTTGTGTGCATGGACGCCAGTGTGTAGTGACGCTGTTGGCCACTCAGGTTGACGCTGCTGTACAGCACGGTTTTGTTTCTCTCACGGGAAGCCTTGCGCAAAGCCTGTCTATCGCGAACCACCGGACAAACAAAATGGCGACACGTCAATAACCTGATGTGGTGCAGGTGAGAGGTTGGCTACGTCACTACATTATCTCACATGCACCCGGCGGCCCCTCTTTTTTCTTTTCCCTCTTTCAGTCCAGTGTTGGGGTTGGTGACGTCATGTTTGGTCTCTGCCTTGTGGCTTAGTCCATTTCTCAAACAGCCCAACGTGCCCTATGATGTCATAGGTGTGACCCTGTTCTCTCTCTCTCGGCCATTACTGAGCTGTTAGCTGAACCATTATGGGTGCTTAGCCAAACGCACAATTATGTCAAACTCAAGGTGTGTGTGTCAATGGCCACCATTAATAGGGTTGTAGGGTTGTGACCCTCGTTACCTAGGTGATGGCAGAAGGCGTGCCTCAGATGATCAAGTGTCTGGTGGTGGTGATGGGAGTGTACCTTGCACCACAGTGGGGCGTGGTCTTATTCAGCATCGCACAGGTCAGCAGAAAATGCATTCACCTAATTCATAGGTTGTAGGTTCATATTCTATTGGGCAATGTTTAGGGGCTTCCGTAAGAAGTAATGACCACTCCCACTTGACCACTCCCCCTTTCCCCATTTTCCTAGCTGCTATATTCTTTCTTGTACCTCGTCATCTTTTATGGGTACTTCCATGTGCATCTCAACACACCGGAGGGGAAATCCCTACCCATAAGCGCCATCACTGACATCATACCCCACACTGATGAAGACACAAAGGTGGGATGCCTTGACTCCGCCCTGTCACATTGGGTGCCCCTCCCCTTTTATACTGCACTGGTCCCCAGACCTGGTGCAGTGTGTACCTGCTGCACCTCACTTGGAGCTTCTTCAAAAACAGCTTCCTGAAACAGCTGCTCACTGATGGTATGTATGTTGCTATGGAAACACCTTGGTAGCCATGGGAACAGCGTCATAGTGACACCTAGTGAGCTCTTATTTACAATATCTCAGTTTGCTAAAAAAAGATCTCAACTACCTGCCGTTTTGTCAAAATACCTTCAGGGGGTGTGGTTAGTTGATACATATTTGTTTTTTTCTCATCAGGTGAACGATATGTGATGACCATATTTGGAGTGCTGTCATTTGCCCAGCAAGGTATGTCCTGTGTCTTCCCTCACTCCTCCCCATCCCTCCCCTCATGTCACCCCCTCTTCCACCTGTCCTCTAGGGGTATATGATGTCATCAACAATCTCGGCTCTCTGGTCCCTCGCTTCATCTTCTTGCCCATTGAGGAGAGCTTCTATGTCTTTTTTGCCTCATCCCTGTACCGTGGAGAACCACCGGAGAAGCAGAGAGAGGTGAGAGGATCATGTGACCTGACATTATGTAATGTAGGGATCATGTGACCTGTTATTATGTCATGTTAGGATCATGTGACCTGACATGATCTTCACACGATCCAACACTTACCGTGTGACCATAATCCACACACACACACACGCACACACACACACACACACACACACACGCACGCACACACACACACACACACACACACACACACACACACACACACACACAGGGGGTGCTTCCAGGTGTGGCACACACACTGGCCATGATCCTGAAGTTTGTTATCGTGGTTGCCATGGTGATATTGTCCTTTGGCTATGCCTACTCGTACCTTGCCCTCAACATATATGGAGGAAAGCTTCTCTCAGGAGGAGAAGGTGTGGGGAAGAGGGTGATAGGGGAGGGGCTCAGGAGGAGAAGGTGTGGGGATAAGGGTTGATAGGGGAGGGGCTCTGAAGGTGTGGGGAAGAGGGTGATAGGGGAGGGGCTCTGAAGGTGTGGGGAAGAGGGTGATAGGGTAGGGGCTCACATTTCCCATGGTTTACTAGGTCCCACACTGCTGCGATGGTACTGTGTATATGTTATGCTGTTGGCCGTAAATGGAGTGACCGAATGCTTTGTGATGGCGGCCATGAGCCAGAAGCAAGTGGACAGGTGAGACCACACCCACTCCTCAACCCCCCCCCCCCCCCTCCCTCCCCCGTCTCCAATATTCCCTCCTGGCTCCTTCAGTATACATGAAATAAATTTGTTTTGTCTAAAAATCATACGATTTGATGCTTGTCTATAGCACAAGCATACATGTATCCCTTCTTCCCCTCCTCCCCATCCCTTCTTCCCCTCCTCCCCACCCCCTTAATCCCCTCCTCCCCATCCTCTTCTTCCCCTCCTCCCCATCCCCTTCTTCCCCTCCTCCCCAACCCCTACTTCCCCTCCACCCATCCCCTTCTTCCCCTCCTCCCCATCCCCTTCTTCCCCTCCTCCCCAACCCCTTCTTCCCCTCCTCCTCATCCCCTTCTTCCCCTCCTCCCCAACCCCTTCTTCCCCTCCTCCCCATCCCCTTCTTCCCCTCCTCCCCATCCCCTCCTCCCCAACCCCTACTTCCCCTTCTCCCCATCCCCTTCTTCCCCTCCTCCCCACCCCCTTCTTCCCCTCCTCCCCAACCCCTTCTTCCCCTCCTCCCCATCCCCTTCTTCCCCTCCTCCACATCCCCTTCATCCCCCTCCTCCCCACAGGTACAATGTCACCATGTTGGTGTTCTCTGTGGTGTTTCTTAGTGCCTCCTTGCTCCTCACCAAGTTCTCTGGGAGTGTGGGATTCATCTTGGCTAACTGCATCAACATGGCGTGTAGGATTTGTCACAGCTGTCGCTTCATACACTCCTACTTCTCCTCCACCCCCTACCGCCCCCTCACGTTGGCCCTCCCCTCGTTGCCAATGGTTACCACATTTGCACTCTCATTCCTCATAACAGCTTTCTCAGAGGTCAGAGTTCATCCACCCATATGCACCCACTCACACTAACATTGGTTATTTTCTTACACTCCATTTAGCGTGTTTTGTGTTGTGATCAGGGATTTTGGAGGGTGTGTCTCCACGTTTTGGTGGGAGTGGCCTGTCTCCTGTGGGTGGGGTCCACGTTGGTGCTCCGTGAACAGGAGCTCACCTCCTTTATGTTGTCACGACTACCAACCAGGATCAGCTCACATGTACTGCGAGTCATGAAGACGCTCCACATCACCTACCCCCTGCCCAAATCAGACTAATCACTCCCTTGCTTATTCTTGTTCCTTTTTAACACTTGTCATTGAACGATTTGAATGTCTGCTGGTACAATATGGCGGCCGTGTCATCATGACATCATCAAGCTGGGACCAGCTCTGGGGGGATGAGGGCTGCTCCAACAGGCCTTCCCTCGTCCAGGAGGAAGTTGAATGTAGCGCATGCATTGGGCTGTGTAGGGGTTAAATCAGAAAACACTGATCGCTATGTACACAGTGACACTTACCGTGTCTTGGACTTCGAGGTTAATCTTGAACTTCTTGAGGTAGGCGTATATCTCTGGAGGGACTCTCCTCACCTTACTACCAGTCCCCAGTACAACAAGGTCTGGGGACGAGAAGTGAGTATATGCATTGACCCAGATCTACGCACCTAGCTTTGGCTGCACCAGATGAAACAGTACAAAACTCTCTGGTGTCAAGTCTTCAAATCGAGAAACCTACAGACAGGCGCAGGGCTTGAAACCAACTATGCGTTGGAGCGTGCTCTAATTACTGCGCACGTACGTACCTTCCAGTGCAGCAATGCGCGGGGAAGGAGGGCCACAGACCCCATCACTCTGTTACCACGGATGACGAACCCGCGGGAGGAATATCCTTCCACCAGCGGGGCCTGGTCCGAAGGACTTATTTTCCCGAGGGTAGTGGGCGCCAAGTTGTCGGCTACGTGCCGTCGCTCCAACCGACGAAGCACCAAGCTGCAGAAAGCATTATACACTGCAAGGCTAGCTCAGACAAGCGTGTCCTTGGGTACCTCCGGGTATTCGAAGAGGTGCGCACTCGTTGGAAACACCTGAGCATGTTTACTTACGTAAAAGAACTGGGCCCGTTCCCATTCCAGCGATGTCGCGCTACGAGAACATGCGGAAGGTGGTGTACTTGGCAGCAGGGGCTATGGCCGCCCTCAACTGCGTGCCCCATGCGTTTCCAGCTGTCATACGAAAGAGGTAAAGCTTAGTGAGCCCAAATATGCTCGCACGTAAGTGTTAACCGTGGAATAGCGTAGCTACGAGTCCCCAGACGCCAAAGCACCCGAGGAATTGACAACCCACGTGCGCCGGATTGCGCGTGCCATGGTACGTTGCAGGCGCCATTTGAGCCATTTCTTCACACATGTTGCCACCGCAACACGTACGGCTACGAGCAGCATGTGCGAAATCCGGACCGCATAGAAGTGTTTATTTCGCGCGGGTTCAGCAGTATGTGTCCGGCTGAGCAGACATGGCGTATGTTGCGAGCTGCTCTCTTCGTGCAGGCGTCTCAGGGGGATGCGCTCTGTGGCCCAATGGCGCAGTTATCGGGGTACCGAGGTAACGGGTAGCCGCGCATTGATGACGCGAGCTGCAGGGCACGTGATCTCGAGTTGTCCTCCACAATGCAGGACGTTCCTGTTCAGAAATCGAAGCGACGTCGAGCGATCTGGACTGAGACTGCAAAGTATGCGAGGACGCACGAGTTCAAACGTGATATGTGTATTACGTGTGTGTGTGTGTGTGTGTGTGTGTGTGTGTGTGTGTGTGTGATTCAATCCTAGATGAGGACATAGATTGGAACTCTGACATCGGACAGAAGCTTGCACATCTTCTCGTGCCATCTGCACAAGAAATGAACTTTCGTATTGGTAAGTGATGGGTGTGGTCTGGTGAGTGGGAGTGTGCCAGAATCATTACTCCTCTAACCCTGTGTAGCCCACGAGTTGGCTCATGTTGAGTTGCTTGACCCTCTGGTGAAGGTACCACTGGCCTCCACAGCTCTTGTGGCCAGCTATCATCTTGCGCTGGTGGCACTACGATGTGAGGGTCACACGCCTGTCATGTGGTCTTGGTTGAGATCACCTGCCTGTCGTGTGATGTGCTTGTAGTCCTCCCCAGACTGGCCAACACCGGCTTTCCCCTCATGTTTGGAGCAGGGTTGTTTGTGTATCTCCAGCTGTCTTCTGCACTAGGTGGGAGCATGTCATGTGATGCCCGTGTGATTGTCATGTGGTGTCATGTGATGCCATCAGGTCGCTGGATGGAGTTTAGAGCGGACAGAAGGGCAGCTTTGTGTAAGAAAAGCTACACTGAAGGAGGTATTGATTTCATGAGGAAGTCAATAGAACTGGAGTCAGTCCTTCAGTGAGTGATGTGTAGTCATGTTGTCAAGGTGATCACATGATCTCTGTCAACAGACCTTCTACTCAGATCTCCATTTCACAACTCATTTCATCTCTAAGCCACCACCCTGATCACCAAGGTGATGATGTCATCTGACTAATCTTAATAATTATCGTTTCACCCTTACCCAGAACGCTTGGACAAGCTAGAGAAACTTCTCTTCATAACCAATTGGGACTTCAATTAACTACCACCACTGATTTATGCATTCTGTATGTACAGCCAAATAGAGGTTTACTCATAGTGGTTAAATTGTAATCAGACTTGTTGCATCGTTGACATAAAGTGATAAATGTGCACAATAAATAGTAGGAGGTGATGGGAGGGAGGGTGATGGGAGGGAGGGTTGTTGCTAGGTGACTAGACCATCTCATAGTACTTGTGTGTGATTGGATCAAAGTAACAGTTCAACTGCGCATCGTACACCAGTTCCAGCTCCTGGTCCCCAGACCATCCTTCTTGCACTTCACTATGTTGGGCCTGGACACAGCCCACCTCCGTTGTCCTGCCAACAGCCGGACTAATGGCTCCACCCATTCCCCTAAAGGAGGAGATAGTGATGTCATTGGCCTCACCTCCACTGCTAGTACGTCCTCACCTCATGTCCAGAGTATCAAGCAAACGTCTCTTCGAATCCTTTAACCTTTCCATTGTGTCGTCAAGTGTCTGCAAGTCATATGATGACCATATAGATAGTCACATGATCAAAATAGTCACATGATCAAAATAGTCACATGATCGGTGTTCATATTATTTACAATACTGTAAACTAGTGTGTGTGTGTAACTCAGGATCAGTCTTGCACACAAAGACATGCAACAGTGCTAGTGTTCGAGTCGTGACAGCACTGGTGATAACCTCTGTTACGTGTGATGCTCACACAGGTGTGTCAGGGCAATGATCACACACACAGACATCCACACACATACACTCACATACACACACACACACACACACACACACACACACACACACACACACACACACACGCAATACATACACACACACACATACCATGCTTTCAGACAGTTGGCTTGCTAGTTCACAGCTGTTGTTGTTATGGGATGATGTGACCTCCACTGGCGGCACTGCTGCCTTGGCTAGACGCGTGTGTAGAGATCCTTCAGAGCTCTCCATTTCATCTGCATCAGCACTGGCATATTTCCTCCAATCATAATCCTGCAAGACAATGATGTAATGAAAGCCTCTTCCCCAGGCTCACTGGCAACACCCTCTTCCCCAGTCCACTCACATCACTGGTGGTCTGGGTCTCGTGTTGGAATTCTCCGATGAAGTCATCTTCCAGCTGAGGGCCACGCCCACCGTCAATAGGCCCCACCCCTGCACTCTGTCTCACACCTGCAGAGCGAGGAGGAGACTGATACTCGTACAGCTGTGTGCTGCAGTCCAGATCACTGGGTGTGGCCTCCTGTGCTGTGGGCGGGACCAAAGTGGGCGGGACTGTAGTTCGTGGAGTGGTTACGTCTAGTCTCTGCAGGGCGGCTATTAATAGATCTTCGTCCGTCTCTTGATTACTTGGGACATCATCATTCAAGTGGCTGTCTTCACTGGAGGTGTGGTCTGCTGTAGTGGCGGTGTGGTTTTTAGCCACCCTCGATGAAGGGTCCCCAGGCCCTTCTCTGTCCTGCACTCTTAGCTGTTGAACATGCCTTTTTTGGGTGCGAATAACTGCAGGTGGTGGGTGTGGCTCTGAAGGGTGACTGGGTGGGTGTGGCTCTGAATGGTGATTGGGTGGGTGTGGCTCTGAATTATTATTGGGTGGGTGTGGTTTTGTAGCTTTCAAAGCCACAGTGTCACCTGGGGTGATGAGAAACACAGCTTGTCTCACGACTTTGAAAATACACTTATAATAACTGCTGCTTGTTGAAGAATTTATATCATGTCACTTTTGTTCTAGTTACCCAAATCTATATCAGGGTTAACCAACATCAACACAGGCTAAGGTGCTCTCAAGCTCTTTGATAGGGTTACATGTGGTGTGTCACTATAGGAGGCGCAAGAATCATACAGTAACCTGTTGTTGCAGTTGTAGTTTAAAATTAAAAAGTGCTAAACAACAAATATAAGCTATACAACTAACAGCAGTATCTCAATAACTGAACTAAAAAGTATCAATTAATTAAAAGAACAGAGATCACACACACATCATGAATACACAGACTACGTGTCATAGACTATATTGATGAGTGGGGGACACATGCTATAGTGATGAGTGGGGGACACATGCTATAGTGATGAGTGGGGACACATGCTATAGTGATGAGTGGGGACACATGCTATAGTGATGAGTGGGGGACACATGCTATAGTGATGAGTGAGGACACATGCTATAGTGATGAGTGGGGGACACATGCTATAGTGATGAGTGGGGGACACATGCTATAGTGATGAGTGGGGGACACATGCTATAGTGATGAGTGGGGGACACATGCTATAGTGATGAGTGGGGGACACATGCTATAGTGATGAGTGGGGGACACATGCAAACTAAGCAGATTTGGAGCCCACAATACCATCTCTGCATGCCTATGTCACCAAGCCCTCAAGTGCTAGACCAGAACAAATATTCTCCTCTAAATGGTTGCATATCCCATTGCAATGGTCAATGATTTCAGTTTCAGGCTCTTAGTTATGCTTTATTGATTTTAACTACAGTGATCATTGCGAGGTAACACACCTCTAGTGGAGCCTGCTGATCCACTGGATCCTCTGCTCTCACGTGATCCTTTAATCTCACGTGATCCCTTTCTCTCAGGTGATCCCTTTCTCTCACGTGATCCCTTTCTCTCAAGTGATCCCTTTCTCTCACGTGATCCCTTTCTCTCAAGTGATCCCTTTCTCTCAAGTGATCCCTTTCTCTCACGTGATCCCTTTCTCTCAAGTGATCCCTTTCTCTCAAGTGATCCCTTTCTCTCAAGTGATCCCTTTCTCTCACGTGATCCTTTGCTCACTACGTGCTCTGGTACAGGAATCTTGGCACCAAAGGCCACATGACTCAACCTGCCTGGGTACCCGATCACAAACGTTCGCCACAAGGAGAGAAAATGAACCACTTTACCTACCTCCTGACTCCAGTGTCTCCTGCAACGGTGGTATGGGCTTGGAAGAAGCTTGGTATTGGAACACCTTTAATTAGAGAGCACCTCAGGTTATTCCCTACTATGTGCACCCATGGTAACAGCGGGAGTACCTGTGTATGTGCCACCACACCAGGGGGCATCTGGCATCCCCTGGGAACACCTCCCTCCCCGCCAGTGTCCACAGGGAGGTCATGCAAGGTGAAGACTCTCCTCAGCAAGCAGCTGCCTCCAATGGAGATGGCTTCGAGGGAACGATAGGTGTGACCTCTGAAGAGACCTGACACCCAGGAGTCCAGATCAAGGCACAGGTTGAGCCACTAGACCAGAGAAGAGGTTAGATACACATACATGGAAAAATACGTACACATGCACACACTCTGAACAATTAAACACACACTGGTATACAAGCACATAGCCTCACTTAAACACACACACACACACATAAACAAACAACACATACTTAAAGACACACAAACAAACAGCACATACACACATAAACAAGCAACACATCTTAAAGACACACACATACACAAACACAGCAAAACACACATTGACATACTTATAAACACAACACTAACAGCAAAACACACATACACGCGCATTCATAATACACACACACATCACACTCACACACTACCTGCTCTACCACAAGCCCAGGCAGTGGTACTCTGGCATTAAGTGGGTCTACAGATGTGTCCTTAAAAGACGTGGAGAAATGTATTCTTCTTCTGCTCCCTCCACTGTCCTGTACGCTGCGATGTGCAAGTATGCACCTCTCACTTCAAGTGACGATTACACAATACCTTAATTCCAGGGCAAGACGTGTCTCGCTGGTTACTAGGAGCTGAAATACACAACACTTCTGCAAAAGATGTACTACCAAAACGAAGCGGCTCGGTTTAGAAAGACCCCCACACACACACAGCCGCCTTACGTGTGCTTTTCTCGCTCTTGGGCAGCTGCATTCTGGCCACACTGGTGCTGTTCCCGCCCTCCAGTACGAATACGAAGCTTTTCGTCGGCTTGTCGTACTCTTTGCGCACAGGTCCCTGGAGCTTCCATTTCCCTGCAGGGTCGCTGCCTTGTGAACTAAATACCTCCACGTGAGAACCACCCTGCCAGAGAAGTACTTGTTTAGACTACAGCTCTCTGCAGTCCCGTTAGTTACCTGGTACTCGCTCTTGAACATGTTTATTTCGATTTACTCGTCGTGCTCCGCCCCCTGTGGTAATATTGAAATGGATTGATGGCTCATCACTTGTTAACAACATTGACGCTGCATTTGGCGCTGCTCGCGAGCGCATTGGCGCTCAGCTTCGAGTCACCTCGCCCTGCGCATAAAGCTTCCTACGTGAAGTTTT